>BLBF01000004.1:78285846-78346049 GCA_015471245.1 Laticauda colubrina
AGGATGAAAGCCTGGATGGAGCTGGCTATTCACCAAGGGATTGCAGCGGGGCTCCAACACGCTGTAATGGCCAGACCATACCCTGTGGCTACCGACCAAGAGTCCCAACCACTGAGGTCACTGACCAGGTCGGAACAACACCAGACCCAGGTACATTTACAGGGGGAGACCCTCCTCCAAGGGCCGGAGGAGGAGGAGGAGGAAGTAGATCAAATCATTCAAATGGTCGAGTCTGAATTGGGATCAATGCACGATAGTGAGCCCTTGTCAGAGGCAGACCCCTTTGAAGGGGAAATGTCTGAGGATAAAGGTCTTATTCCTGACCAGCCTGCTTTGACAGGCTTATTCTGGCCACAGCTTTTCAAATCTCTCTTGTTTAAGGCAAAGAACATTGCAGGCCTAAACAAGACAAAATCTTCTGACACACCTGACCCTTCAGGGGAGAGACCAGAGGACATGATCTTCAACCAACTGGTAGTTGAAGCAGAGGTAATTCCAGTTCCACCCATATTTTCGGACCTGGTGCAGAAGCATCAGGCTTCTGCAGCGGTATACACCTCCCCAACCAGACATGACAGGAAATATTTCAACTTGGACCCTGATTTTGCAAAGTTACTGAGTACCCCCGAGGTAGATGAGCCTATAGTGGCTTTAGCGTCCCCCTCTATTCCCAGTGAGGCGCTGGAGGCCTTAAAGCTAGAGGAAAAATGGGCCGAGCTAGCCCTACACAGAGCTCATCAGTCTGACGTGTGGGCTATCAGATCACCCACGGCCGCCTCCTTCACGCGATCGTCTCTTAGATGGCTTCGTCTTTTGAAACAACACGTTCCTTCTTCTAACACTAGGGCACACCAAGATATCGCCAAACTTATGGCAGCTGCTGAATTTTCTGCCGATGCTACCTATTATGCAGTCAAGTTTTCAGCAAGAGCCGTTACCTCACATGTCACAGTGCATTGCTTGCTATGGTTAAGACACTGGCAAGCTGACTTCAAACACAAATCCAAGCTGGCCTCATAGATTGGTTGGCCCTTCCCTGGATCCACTACTAATTGAAACATGCAACAAGAATAAAATTCTCCCTTCCCTTTTTCGGAAGTCAGATCCCAGAAGCCCCCAGTCCTTTCAGAGGGGATCCTTTTAATCTTTCTATCAGGGATCCTTCTCTTCCAGATACCAGAGACCCCCAGCAGTTAGACCAGGACAACAACCAGATAGGTCCGACTCAGTAGATTGAAGTAGAAGGGGTGGTCAATTCAAAAGATCCTTTTGCGGAGCAGGAAACAGGCCCTTCCGGTGACCAAGATAACTGCCAGGACCCAATTCCCATTGGTGGATGCCTTAAGTTATTCGCTGACCAATGGGACTCTTATAACTCTGATGCCTGGGTCAGAGATACAGTTAAATTTGGCCTCGCGCTGGAGTTTAGATCCACTCCCCCAGATTCTTTCATGTCATACCCTCCTTCCAGACACTCGGTCAAGCATAATCTCATGGATTCCGCTATCCAAAATCTACTGGATATACGAGCCATTCAATCAGTAGCGACCAATCAACTAGGGCAAGGTTTTTATTCCCATCTTTTTGTTGTGCCAAAAAATTCAGGGGGGGTGGAGAGTGATATTAGAATTGAAACGTCTCAACCGTTTCTTAGTATATCAGAAATTTAAAATGTATACCCTCCAATCAATATTACTGGGCATCAGGAAAGGGGACGTGCTCACGTCCATAGATTTGACAGAGGCATACCTGCACATTGCTATTCAGCCCTTCCATTCGGATTAGCCTCTGCCACCAGGACCTTCACCAAGGTCCTCGCAGCACTAGCTGCCCACCTCAGGAACATCCCTGGACGCCTCCAGTGTTATCTTGACAATATTTTCATTTTATCTCCTTCCGCCCATCAGGCAGTCATAGACACTCAGAACACATTACTATCCCTACAAGAGCATTGCTTCTTAATAAATTGGAAGAAGAGTCAATTAACACCATTGACTCGGATAATCCATTTGGGGCAGTCATAGATACAGTGGAAGGCAAGGTTTATCTGTTACCAGATAGACTAAATAGCATTCAAAAATTGGTTATGGATATCAGGTTGCTTAAGAGGGTATCCTCAATGGACCTATCAAAATTGTTGGGCAAAATGATCTCATGTATTTCTATTATTCCTTGGGTCCGCCTCCACACTAGATCCCTCCAGTGGTTCCTGCTACCGTACCAGTGATCCCACCAAAGCAACTCCAAACACAAAGTCAGGGTTCCACCCAAGGTTCTCATATCTCTCCTCTGGTGGTCCAAACTGGTTATCAACAGAGGCTGTCTCTTCAAGGAGCCACAAAGGCTCACCATCACCACAGATGTCAGTTTGTTCGGATGGGGAGCTCACGTCCAGTCACTCACAACCCAAGGCCGATGGTCTGACATAGAACAGTCGTGCAGCATAAACTGGCTGGAACTTCGCAGAGTACACCTGGCCCTTCGCAACCTCTTCCCCAAGTACGCAGTCAGCACATACTGATACTGACAGACAATGTAACAGCCAAAGCTCACATAAACAAGCCGAGGGGAGCACACAATCGAAGCAGCTAATGCGGGAAGCGGAGCGCCTGTGTCACTGGGCGGAGAACAACATACTTTCCATCAAAGCAGAACACATTTCGGGTCTGTCTAATACACAAGCAGACTGGCTAAGCAGGACCACCATAGATCAATCGGAGTGGCACCTCCACCCATCCCTGTTTCAAGAAGCGGCATGGACATTTGGTCAGCTGGTGGTGGATCTATTTGCTTCCACTCTCAATACTCAGCTCCCGAGATTTTTTTCCAGGTAGCCATCCCAAAGGGTGGAGAATTTCAACTTGCTCCGCTGTTGTTGGCCCCTGGGGCTCCTGTATGTATTCCCTCCACTTCTGCTGGTTCTCAAAGTAATCCAGAAGTTACTAGATGAGAGAGCGGAATTACTTCTAGTCGCGCCTTATCGGCCCAGACAGCCATGGTTCACAGACCTCCGCAGTCTCTCGGTAGCCCCCCCAGAGAATCCTGTAAGACAAAATCTCATGAACTCAGGGGCCCCTTCAACATCTGGACCCTCAATGGTTACAATTGACCGTCTGGAGGTTGAGCGGAGTGGTTTGAAGAGCGAAAAGCTCTCCAACAGAGTTATCGACACTATCCTAGCCACCAGATGCCCCTCAACAATTCACATTTACAACGCCACATGGTCCACTTTCTGCAAATGGTGTAGTAAGTTTCAAATTGATCCTTTCTCTCCCTCTGTCACTCAGATTCTAAAGTTTTTACAGGAGGGACTTGATAAGGCGTTGTCACCTAATATGTTAAAAAGGCAGGTGGCAGCCTTGGTATCAGTTCTGACTTGCGAGGGCTTTAGTTCTCTTTCACATCATCCATGCATAAGTTCTTTTCTTTGAGGAGCCACCAATTTATGGCCTCCAGCAGTGCACTGTTATCCCTGGGTCTTTAACAAGGGTCACTCTCACTAAAGGTCCTTTCGAACCTTTGAAAATGTCAAGTCTCCAATTTCTCATGTACAAAGTAGTTTTCATGGTAGCGGTCACCTCCGCTCGTCGTATCTCGGAAATTGCAGCCTTGTCTGTCAGACAAGATCTCTGAGTTTTTCATGCTGATCGAGCGGTCCTTCGTCCCAATCCCACATTTATGCCCAAGGTCAATTCAGCTTTTCATAGAGCACAAGAGCTTGTTCTTCCAAATTTTTGCCCCAGACCATCACAGGGGATGGAAAGACAATTGCATAAGCTTGATGTGAGGCGTGCTGTGCGAATCTATATCAAGCGTACAGCAGCTTTCAGGAAATCAGAGGCTTTATTTGTGTACTTTCAACCCAATTCTCAGGGTTACAAGGTTTCACCATCTACGATAGGCCATTGGATAGGGGCTGCAATAACAAAAACATATCAGACTCAATCTCTGCAGGTGCCTTGGGGCAAAACAGCTTATTCAACAAGGAGCGCAGCAACTTCGGCAGCATGGGCCACACAGGCATCAATAACTGAAATCTCTCGGGCCACGGCTTGGGCTTCCCCATCACCCTTTATTAGACACTGCAAAATTGGTGTGTTTGCTTCTGCTGAGGCTTTTTTTGGAAGAAGAGTTCTGCAACGAGTCCACAGGGACCAGGAGGAGATTCCAGACCAGACAGAGTCCCTTCCATAGGACAGGCAAAGCTTTGGTATGTCCTACTACTGGATGCTCTGAACAGCTCATAGGAGAAAGGGCATTGGTACTTATTTGACATGGCTGTTCTCTTTGAGCTGTGAAGAGCATCCAGCCCCACCCTTTTTTTCCCGTCTGGTGGGGTCCTGTTTCGGCCAATGAAGTTTTCAGAAGATGAGGATGAGAGTGCTTATTTCTCTCGTCTTCACCAAAACTGGGGAACGCTGAGGAGGAGTCACGTGGAAGAGGAGGAGCATTCCACAAATCAAGCTCAGCCTATGAATGCGGAGACTGAAGCACCTCCCACTACTGGATGCTCTTCACAGCTCAAAGAGAACGGGCATGTCAGGTAAGTACCAACGCCCTATCTCTCTTCCAAAGCCTTGAATACATTTCAAAAAATATTGTCTAATGTATCTTCCCATAATAGATACAAGTATGTTCTACATTTTGTCATGTAAGAGTGGGCTTGTAATTCATTTAATTATGCTAGGAAAAGTAACCAAATAAATTCTTATAAAAAACAGAATTACATACTTCCTATGACAATTCTTAATCAACCATCTGAACTTACTAAAGTTTCTAAGTCTTCCAATAGTAGTTTGTGTCACACGTTATAACTAAAGCTACTAAAATATTTTCAGTTCCAAAATCAGGCATGAAACTAGATTAAACAGTGAGCCAAGAAAATTCTTGCAGTCAAAAGAATTGGGCAACTGGATTGATACTATTCCATAAAAATTTCTGTTCTGCCACCCATGCATCTTCAGACAGATGTTATCAGACTCAGAAGGCTTGGTGATTTAGCATTTTTAAAGTGGCAAAAGGATCATGATAACCATTTCAATTCATTCTCACCTAATGCCTCAGGACTTATATATTGTTGTAAAAAAACAACAACCCCACATGAATGAATCTGTTCTGTTCAGGACTTTAACCTAGGCTAGTCAACATGTTTATCTAGTACTAAAGTCCCAGGTGTTATTTTGTCATTAGGTGGTATAACAGTACCTGAAGCTAAAATGAGGGTCCTATTTCCATTCCAACTGTTTGAACTTGCAACCAGCAAAAGAGGATTATTTCTGTTTTGATGGTCTCAGTAGAATTTTATTGCATTCTGATTCATTTTGTTGATTTTAATGAACAATTAAGTTCTTTTTTCAGGTCAATAACAATAAAACAATCAGGTATCTAGCATTCTTGCTTTAGACTTACAACAGTATTTTAACATTTTTTATACTGATTGATGATAAAAACAAAACTGATAATGATCAACACATGGAGGACTTCAGTATGACCATTAAATCTTTCTTGAATAATAAGCGGCCTTAAAATGTTGTTCTGCTGCGTATACAGGAAATAGTTATAGATCTGTGTAAATGTAATCCAGTAACCAATGAGTTCATAATTTAAAAAGCTATATGATACTAACTGGGTGATGCTTTTGAAAATGTTTCTAACAACTGACATCACCACCAGTATTTTATCCTGAACTATACAAAATCTTAATAACTGACTTTGTGAAATAATATATTCAAATATTCTTCCTTTTTATCACTCTATGTGATTAATTTATTTTTAAAATACATGACATTAAATAGCTTCTATAATTTATTTTGAGACACCACCCTGATTATATAAAACGTGTGATATGTTTACAGTATTGAATTAGTGACTACTCCTTTGACCTCACAAGTGTTGGTGCCGATTTTTGACAATAGACTAGACACTATTTCTTTCCACAGTCTTTTGGTCTCTGCAGTGGGTGGGGCAAACAGGAAACAAAAATGTTGTTTACTATGATCAGATTTATCAGTACCATCTTTAGTCACACACATTCAGTAATCTATTTCTTAACCTTTGTCATCAAGACTTCCTTTCTTTTAAATAGCAGGCTCTTATTAAATTACTAGAAAGAGATGGAAAAAAGTGTAATATTGCACCTCACTGCTGTTACTAACAGCTTTAACATCTAGCTGTTTTTCTTGCTTTCCATTGTCATTTCAATCTGGGATATGTTTTGTGTTTACTTTAGATACTCTGAATATAATACTTTTTGTGTGTAATGAGAAGCTAGGCTTTGACAAAAGTCCAACATTACTAATCAAGCAGAAAGATAAAAAGGAAAATAATTGATGAAGCATATTAGAACAACTTAATCTGAGTTTGGGATTACAGCCAAGATTCTGTAAAAGAACACAACCATAATAATGGGAATACAGACAGTCCTCAATTTACAACCATAATTGAGTCCAAAATATATGTTGCGAAGCAAGATATTTGTTAAGTTAATTTTGCCCCATTTTATAATTTTTCTTGCCACAATTGTTAAATGAAACACTGCAGTTGTTAAATTAGTAACATGGTTGTTAAATGAATCTGGCTTCTCCCTTGACTTTGCTTGTTAGAAGTTCTCAAAAAATAATCACATGGGGATGTTGGAATTGTCATAAGGGTGCAAAACTTTCACTTTTTTCAGTGCTATTCACTTTTTTCAGTGCGATTGTAATTCCAAATGGTCACTATATGAATGGTTGCATGTAGAGGACTATCTGTAACTTCAGTGAAAATCTGATTTTTGTTTCTCTTTTCTTTCATGTATACACAGACTCCTTTGTCTCTTTTCTCATCTTTTGGCTGTGGAAGTAATAAAGACTCAATAAGAATCATATAATTATTAAAATTTATCATCATGTAAGAAAATTATTAGCACAATACATGGGACTTTCTTGATGAACAAAATGCAATCACTACTTTCATGGTTATAAAAATATCAGAAATATAGACAATCTCTGTGCTTATGTTTCTATGTATGCGCACCAAAAATTATGTTAATTTGCTATTCTTTTAGCTTTGTATGCAACTTATAATTATCTGAATTTTTGTGCAATAAAATATAACCTGAAAGTATGTGTTTAGCCATTTATGAACTTCTGATAAACCCAGTAAACTGAGAAGTGGCTAGAGTCCTACTTTCACAATCTGCATCTAATCTGTCCACATATTTTCATATATATGGAGTACATATTTCTCTCTCCATAGACATAAAAGTAAAGATAAGGGTTTCACCTTTCAGCCTTGTCTGACTCTGTGTGGTGCTAATCTCTGATTCTTAACGAAGGAACTGAACCTCAAAATTTCCACTACTGGTTCTCCAGAAGTGGTCAGAACCTGCTGAATACCACCTCTGGAACTGAGGCAAGTAATAGAAGCTCCTCCTTTACATGGTGCTCAAATCTCAAACCCTTTCCAGCTGACAAACTCAGCATCAACTGTTGAACCATCTCATCCAGTGGTGGGATTCAAAATTGTTTACTACTGGTTCTGTGACTAGGTGGGTGTGGTCATGTGATTGAGTAGGTGTGGCTTTTTCTTGCAACACCACCCCCACCCCATTTTTTGGGCCTTCCTGGCCACAGCAATCCTCCAGGGGGCATTTTTGCTCCTGGAAGACTGCCCTGGGGCTCAGGAAGAAAAAAAAATGGAGCATAGGAGGGGCATGCAGCATCCCTTCAAACTCCTTTTTTGGGCCTTCCTGGCCTCAGGGGAGCCTCTGGGGGACATTGTTCCTCCCAGAAGACTCCTCAGGGGCTGGAAGAAAAAAAAAGAGCATAGGAGGGGCACACAGTTACCCTTCACACTCAGTTTTGGGGACTTCCTGACCTCAGAAGAGTTTCTAGGGGGAATGTTTTTGCTCCCAGGAAGCTTCCTTAGGGGCCACTAAGGCAAAAATAGAGGGTTGCTGCACCCCTTCCCTCTATTTTTGTCTTCCTGGGCCCCTCAGGGAAGCCTCCTGGGTGAAGCAGTAAGAAGCAAGGGGAATCCTGGCATTCCTGTTCATAGGAAAAGCTGATTGTTGAGAGGTTTAGAAAAAGAAAAATACCTTAAGGAGTGACTGGGCGGGTGAGCATCAGGCGGACAGGGTGAACGAGCAGTGACCAGGTGACCGGGTTGGGGTCGTGTCCAGCCAGAAGTTACTACTGGTTCAGTGACCCATGCCAAATCCTTGCTATCGGTTTGCTTGAACCAGTGAGAACGGGCTGAATACCATCACTGATCACTTCCCTTCTCCATAAAGATCACTTCCCTTCTCCATCATTCCCTTCTCCATAAATATAGAGCAACAGATAAAATTAATAAAAATCACCTAAATCTTAAATTTAAAATTTCAGGAGAAGAACTCAAGTAAAAGCATGGGGGACAAGGCAAACATTTCACTTTCTCCTTGTCTAAGTGTAGCAGATGAAATATGACAGAAAGGATTTCATCGTATGGGAAAAATTTCTTATAAAAGTTTTATTTCAGTTGCTGATCTCTGAACCTCAGCAGCATTTACTAATGTGGACTTAATACAAATGAATATTTTGTTTAGAATAAATATCACTGTCTTAAAAACTCTCTAACAGTATTATTATCCATTGTTGGTCAATAAGTGTAAGTAGACTCCAAATATAATTAAATATCACTGAATATTGTTCAAGATTTGAGTTGAGATAATATTAGCTGTTACACATTTACACTGCTGCATTTTTAGAAACCACTGTGAGATCTACCCTTCACTGTTGCTTATGGGTTTACTTGGTTTTATCTGTTTTTGTTATCAGTCTTATCTTCACAGATGGTTGTAGGGATAAGATTTGGAGAGAAAAATTCAAGTCACAATGCCTTCAGTCAATTAATTCTTATTTGATATTTCTGCCTGCATTTTAGTTCCTTTGATTCAGGTCTTGGGCTTTTAAAAGAATTCTTTGGCAGGGTTATGGAATTGTATTTGGACTATGAATGGTCGTATGTAGATAAATTTTACGTACATTATGCACAAAATCAGGAGTAACAATTGACCATTGGTGTTGAGTGTTTGAGTGAATTATTTATTTATTTCACTCAAAATAAATTTGAGTGAACAAATTTATTTATTCAATTTCTTTTTTTAGATTTTAAATCTGCTAATCTAAGATTAGCTATTATATAGATTTCTAGGAGAGTCACACTAGATTTAATGGGACAAATAAGTCACGTCAGTAAATATATATGGCTTGCTTCAGAGTGTTCAGAAATGACATACTTGCCAGCCATTATATATTGTGCCATTATTCCTGGGAATCCACAGCTATTCTTCATAAGTGCTGCATGATCCCAGGAAAAATGCATTTGTTTGAAGGAGTTGCTGATAGGTGCTATGCGCAAGTCCTTGTGGGCTCAACAGTACCATTTCCCTTAGAGTCTAAAATATTGCATTATCCTAATATTAAATGTTTCCAATGTACATCAATTGAATTGTGGCAAATTACAATTTTTGTGGAAAAAATATATATAAATGTATGGTGTGTACAAATTGAGGTTCAGCAGACATTTATCTAATACAGGGCTGTCAAACTTGTGACCGTGGGCCAGATGCATCACGTGCTGCCATAACTACGCCTGGTTTAGTGAAGGGGAAAAGACACAATATGTCACGTGATGCCTCTGTGATGACGCAAGATTAACGCCCCGATCTAATACATTTGATTTAATTTTTTGGAAATTATAACTGATTAAACAGTTCTTTCTGAATTCATAGACATTTTGGCATACTGGCTGCTATATTATTTTGCTGAAGATAAAATATTTTTCAGTGATGAGTGAATAGTGTGGAACTTTACAGAGGAAGGCAGATAAATTTCTATACAAACTTAATGCAGATATGTAAATATTACTTCCTGCAATCCTAGTTTGGTATTTCCACCAATTTCATTAATTGGAAAAAAAGGAAACCTATGACTTTTAATGTTTGACCCATTTGTTAGTAAGCAAATTAAATAAAAGATATTCCTATGAAATAACAGGCACTCCAGACTTTTAAAATTTAATTAACATAGAATAGGGAATTTTTGAAGCTGAATCAACTTAAACCATTTTAAAAATAAACATATTTCTAGACCAAAAAAAATTGAAATTAAAGAGTGTCTGTATCATGTTATTTTAATTAATTTAAATGCACAGATGCATTTACCAATTAATTTTTGTTTATAATGATAAAGGAATAAATTTAACATTACAAAAAATTCAGGTACAAAAAGATAAAAAGTGTGTAAATGTGTAAAATATATTTATTTGTATGTTATTTATTTCAAATGAAATTGAATCTGAAGTTGGGCAAGACCATTTAGATCATCAGATTCTGCTTAAATACATCCAATGATGGGAAATTTGTACTAACCATGGGATGACAAGGAGATTGAAGTCATTCTGCATGCATAGTTACACTCTAAATTCTTCTGTCTGCCCTCTGTTGCCACAGCCTGGGAGATGGGCTTGGTGCCTTAGCTGTCTCATTATTAGCGGCTCCATCTGAGATGTTTGCTAATGTCCCAGTAAGCTTTTCTTTAAACTCTGAAACCTGGAAATTTCTGCACTGAAAGTATATGGCCTGCAAGAAGCTCTACACCATCTTACTTGTAATAGAGACTTATGCCCTGTTGCTGTATCAGTTGTATACAGACTTGTCAAAGCAAATTTGTGATTGGAAAGTGGGAAGACTGGTAGTATCTATATCCACTAGTTCTATAGCATAAACAAATTGTCTTTTGATTCACTGAAAAAATTAGTTCAAAGAAGGTAAGGAATTGAAAAATAGTTTTGGTTAATGCCCAATTATGGAATATATATTGAATAATGTTAAGCTCTTCTTGTGTCTCTTTGACTCAGTTGCTGCTTTCATAAAAAGACCATTCATATTGTATTCCTTTTCGACATCTATCTTGTTCTTTCCTTTATAGTTGTTTACCAATTTCAGTCTAGTAAAATTGGTAATGGCATTCTTAATTGTTAGCAACTTTGTCAGTATTGAAGCTGACAGCAAAATTCAATAAACTAAAAAGATTTACAATTGTTTCATATTTTATGCAGTTAAGGTAGAGTACCAAAATGCTTATTATATTTTGTAAACTTGTTTAACTCAGACTAGATTTTAATTCTCATATATTTATGAAATTTCTGTATAGTCTGTAGTCAGTGCCATGAACCATTGTAATTGATACCCCAGGAAAGTGTTTAAGATTTGAAAACTATCATATATCTAGTACTTGTAATTCCATTAATTCCAATGAATTAATGGAATCGATAAAAAGAGAGGCATCTTAGTAGTAGGGAATCTGCAAATTCTTTGAATGAAGTTTTTCAGAATGCATGAGAATGCAAACAAATCACATATTTTTAAATTGTTAATTCTGCACTTTCTTTTTTAAGACTCATAAAATTGTTACAGAAGCTACTTCTAAATATCTGCATGTATCCTGTAATATACACAGCCAATTCAAGCTATCATCTATTTCAAAATTTTGCACTGCAAGCCACATTGTATAAATCATTGAAATTAATTTTATGAATAAATGACAAAGAAATAATAAAATGAAATGAGGAACAGATATTTGGGTTTATCCTAGAGTCATTGATTATTGAAGAAAAATGAAAGCTTGATATGGACTGTTCAAGAATAAGCTATTCAAACTAGTCAAGGGCAGAATTGAGAAATAATCAAATAATTCAAAGTACAGATTGTACAAAGATGCAGAAGAAAAAATATGTGTGTAGGACATGACACAGTTGCCCAATTGATTCACTGAATCATCTATAAAAATGATTGTGTACCAGGAATGAAAAATTGGTGGGAACATAGAATTGAAAAAGTTGAGAGTAAGAAAATTAAAGTATTGTGGAAGTTCCCACCAAATCTTAAGAAAACCTGCACATTGACAAAAATTCTGTCAATTACAGAAGGCCAGAATTGCTTGTATCCACACATATTAAGAGATTATATAATACCTTAAGGCCCTGTCACGCTGTCCAACGGATGCAAAACGTTTGTAAAAAGGACACAGCAAACGAGAAAAATGTTCCATCCATTGTTATCTGCTCTCAAAAGGGGCAAAAATTTGCATAAGCAGAGCGGATAACACGGAAAGGAATGGATGGGGGGAGGATGCAGAGCGGATGGAAAGCGGATGCGGAACGGAAGCTTGGCGGATGGAAGCGGATGCGTAGAGGATGTGTAGAGGATGCGTAGAGGATGCAGAGCGGATGCATAGAGGATGCAGAGCGGATGCATAGAGGATGCAGAGCGGATGCGTAGCGGATGACACGGATGCGTAGCTGCATCCGCTTTCATCCTTTCTCTGTGCTACTAACGCTGCATGTCCGTTCTGCTTTCTCCCTGCGTCCATTTACCACTGGAACAGATTTGAGTTGCACAGATGTGCAGCGGATGCCTAGCGGATATAGCAGATGCGTAATGGATGCAGAACGGATGTCCCCCGTATGCCTAGAGGATGCAGAACAGATGCATTGGATACATTTTCCGCTCAAAAGTTTTGAGCAGCTCAAAACCTTCTGAGCGGATGAAATGTCAATAGACAGATGCTGGACGGATAGAGAGGAAGCAAAACGGAGGCAGTGAGTACAGAACGGAAGCATCGCGTTAACCAACGGATGGCAAGTGTTTTTCTCCGTTTTACATCCTCTTTCCATCCTTTGGTGCAGTGTGACAGGGGCTTTAGGTTCTTAGAAAGAACTTGATGTTTATGAAAACCAATACCAGCTAAAGAACTGGCAGCTGTGATTTCACATTGTTGTATGCATAATAATAATAACATACTCAATTTGTTATCATTGTCAAGCTCAGTCTTTGGACAGTATATGGAATATAAATAAGTAGTTAAACAGTAGTTAAAGATAAAATGGACACCCCAGATTTTTATAAATCCTAACAATGACAATAAGTTCAAGTAATAGACAGCAAAAAATTGCAAGCATATAATACTGATATGGCCATAGCAAGCATATAATACTGATTTAGGTTCCTCCAGCAATGCTTATCTTTTCCTGATCTACAAGGAAAAGGTTCTCTATAGAGGCTACAAACTACAAGGCTATAGTTTAGCCTTACATAATGTCATAGACCTTGTAATATGTATTTCAGTTTTAACTTATTTATATATTTAAATGCTTTAAATGAAGATGACTTGGCAATATATACATGCAGACATTTTAGAATGTGTTGCTTCCTCTAATACTTTTATGATTAATTTTGAAGAAATTAATCTCTAAGTAAAGTGGAACTAATAAAATACACTTTTATTTTATATACAATATTTATATAAAAATAAAGTTTTATATTTTGATACAATGTCTAAAATACAATTAAAAGCTTTCATATCTTCAAACATTGATAGAAAATAAATAATTTGCCAGTTACAAAGTGAAGCTTGCTCATATGTGCTAAAAATGCACATACAGTGGAGAACTTGTAATTCTCAGCTGAAATAACTTGCATGATGGCTGTTACTTCCCATCTTAGAGAAAAAATACCTTGGTTGTTTTAATAGCTGGTAAGATGATACTGTATTGAAAGAGATAAGGAGAAATGCCTTTTCCTAGTGTGACAGCTAGGGGCTCATCTGGTCTTCAGAGCATTGGCCAATGATGAATGACTTTCCCATATGTTATTCTTGGGCGCTAGTTTGACCTGTATGATTCATTTATTTCCATATGGTAGCTATCATACGTTGCTATTTTATGTCATAACTTTGAGAGCTTTTCTGCTCTGTCTACAGAACAAAATAAAAGGAATAGATGAAATGAATCAAAGAAAATAATGCATTTGGTCCCTTGACTTTGGTGCTCATCAGTGACACAAGACAAAAGAATAAATTTCTGCTCTTTGTTGTTTCTAATCCAGGTTACTTCAAAAATTATGTTGTGCTGTTTTTTCTATGAATCATTTGCCTTTCTGACATAACAGTAGACTATGTAGAAAGAATAGATACGTTTTTACTGGGGGTTGGAGGGTATATGTGCCAGGTTACATGGTCCTAAAATGTTTAAGCATTCTGTTTCAATCTTCAACGCTATTCCTTGTCCATGTTATTTTGTGCTTTCTTCCATTATTATTACACTAAATTCAGTGAGGCTTGTTTCTGAATAAGGCATACAGAAAATTATATGGTTTTATAAGCAGATATCCAAAAAATATGAGACACTTAAATTCATATACTAAGTAAGAGTAATTCACCCTTAGTTATTTTGCTCAGATTTGTTAAAATGTTAATGTAGAAGACATAATTGACTTCCTTCCATATCATTTGAAATAATGATATAAAAATGCCATAAAAAGTAACGGTTTTATAGATAAAAATAATGTTAACAAAACAAAGTTGTGAAGTAGTATAATGAGACAAGACAAATAGTTCATTGAGTTGTTAGTTTCTACAATATTTTTGCATAATACCTGTTTTTCACTAGATTAATGGTAAGGAATAGAAAAGAACATTAATTTATATGAGTAATAATTTATAATTATAAAATTTGATTATAAATCATAAATATGTATCTTTTGTTACTACTACAATAATGTTTATCTTTGTAATATAATATACTTTATGTTATTAAACAAATAGATTTAATGATAGGTTAACATGCATATTATGCAATTTGTCTTTTTTGAAAAACTACTCTATCCTAAGGTTAAAAAGTATTTCAGCTCTGAAACTTAGTTTTATTAGATTTTCCTTAAGCACTAAAGAAGTTCATTTTTCTATTGTAGCATTATGCTGTTATCTTTCTACTTTTCACCAAGCTAGATCATGATCACTCTTTTTTTTGGGGGGGGGGGGGGCTTACATTTTTCCTGTCTCATATGACTGTATATTGTTGACATATTAGTAAGGAGGTAGATATGTAATTCTTAGTGGAGGCTAGCCTAAGCAAACACAGGATGTAGGTATTTTAAACAAAACAAAACATTATACTTAATAACTGTAAAGCTCAATGAAAATTCACAAGAGAGGAAAGGGGATGGGAGACTTCACTGTTCAGATTGCAAATCTAGACTGATTTAGCAATTGTATTAAATGCTTTAGCACACATTAGAAGAAAGATTAGGGATTTTAATGCAACAATTAAAAGTACTTGTTCCGTCCGGAAAAACGCGAGGTAGACCGGGTTCCAACAACAAAGTCTTTATTAGTTAACAGTAGTTGCAAAACGGAACATTGGCTCAAGCCACGGCAGCCTTTTTATAGGGTTTTGTCTGCCGGCTTGTAGCCAATGACAGGTATTTAGTTTTGCCGCCTTTTGGGCAGCTTCGTGGATTGGTTCCTATTGATTGGTTCCTATCATTCAGGTTTTTAGCCAATCAGAATCCTGTATTAGGAGTCTACTATTCTTTATACAGAACACCCCTCTTGGTTTAGTCCTACGTGGTGACTCAACTGGACTTGCGCGGTTCATTTCTGCTGAAGACTTCGACTGGTTCGGATGGGGTTGTTGTCTCTCCGGTCCTTCTCCATGGAACTGCCTGGAAGGGTGAGTCAGCCATTTTACTGCCGCCTGAGTTTCTTAGGCCGGCGGTTTTGCCGCTCCCTCCTGTTTTCTCCAGGCAGGTCGAGCTGGCCTGGCTGGCCCCTTCGAGTGGACTCTTCTCACAATTTTCTTCTAACTGTAAGTCTCTTTTTTGCTCTTTTTGTTTGTTATTGTATTCTGTGTTTAATTTAAACGGTTCTTTATTATTTTCTCATATTTCCCCCCCTCCTTGGTTTGATTTTCGTCGTTTTTTAATATTTGTGGTTGTGTATTTGTGTATTTGTACTTCTTTCTATGTTTCGGGAGCGAAGCTGGTCTATGTGCTGCTTCCATTCCCTGCCGTTGTCTACAGTTAGTCGGTAGGACCGGGGGCCTGTAATTTGTGTGATTGTTCCTGGAAGCCATAATGGTGACATAATGGTGACATAATGGGTCTCCGGTAAAATTTTTTGCATAGACTAGGTCGCCTATTTCAAATGTCCTGAAACGGGTGGAGGAGTCGGGGGGGTTTCCTGGTGTATAGTTTGGGTGCAATCTGTCTAATTGCGACCTTTGTTTTCTTCCCATTAGTAATTCTGCCGGGCTTTTGTTTGTTTTAGTACTGGGTGTGATATGCTGGAGGGTGAGTAGGCGATTTATTTTATCTTGGACATCCCCAATGTCCATTTTTTCTAACCCTTCTTTGGTAAACCTGACCATTCTCTCAGCCCTACCGTTTGCAGCCGGGTGGGCCGGCGCGGTTAGGGCATGTCTTATACCTAGGGAGGCTAGGTATTGTTCGAATTGGATACTTGTTAATTGTGGCCCATTGTCGAACACTAGGACGTCCGGCAGGCCATGGGTTGCGAAGAGCTTGTTAAGTTGTTTAATTACGGTTTCAGTTGTCATAGATGGCATAATTTTAACCTCCAGCCAATTTGAGTATGCATCTATGACAATTAGGAAAGTATGCCCCTTAGTAGGACCCGCAAAGTCAATGTGGATTTGTGACCAGGGGCCTCGTGGGGTTTCCCAGTCCTTTATGGGTGCTTTTGGTGGGGAAGGCCTGGTTCTTTGGCATTTGTTGCAAGAATTTACCAAGTATTCGATGTCCCTATCTATACCCGGCCACCAGACATAGCTTCTAGCAAGGCTTTTCATTTTAACAATTCCAGGGTGGCCTTCGTGAAGCATACCCAGTACTTTATTTGTAATTTGGAAGGAATAACTACCTCATCACCCCACAACAAACAACCTTTTTGAATCGAGAGTTCAGTTTGTCTGGTCCAGAAAGCTTTAAAGTTCTCAGTTTTTTGATTTTCCGGCCAGCCTTTACCTACCCAGTTCAGTACACGGGCAGTCAATGGGTCCCTTGCGGTGGCTCTGGCGACATCATTTGCAGATATGGGTAGATCGGGGCATGTCTCTATCTGCAAGGTGGTCATCGTCAGAGCCGGGTCTTCCTCTATAGTTGGTAATGGTGCTCTGCTCAATGCGTCTGCATGGGAAATTTGTTTCCCTGGGCAATGTGTCAGAGTATAAGAGTAGGCTGCTGGGAATTCTGACCATCTAGTCATTCGCGGGGACAAAATGTTTGGTGTTGGCTTGTTTCCCGCCAAAATTCCCAGTAGCGGTTTATGGTCCGTTACTATCAGAAATGTTCTTCCATATAGATACTCGTGGAAGTGTTTCACTCCAGCGACGATTGCCATGGCTTCTCTGTCCAATTGACTATAATTATGCTCGGTTTTAGACAGAGTCTTTGAATAGTATGCGACGGGTGCCTCTCTCCCATCTGGCAATTGGTGGCTCAGGATGGCACCGACTCCAAATGGTGAGGCGTCGCAGGTCACCGTCAATGGAAGTGTGTTACTAAACTGGATAAGAACGGTGTTTGATGTTAATAAGTTTTTCATTTTTTGGAAGGCTTTTTTTTCTCTATAACCCCAAGTCCAAATTGTTTTTTATCCAGTAATCATTGTAATGGTTCCGCTATTGACGCTTTGTGAGGTAGGAACACATTATAAAAATTTATTAGTCCCAAAAATGCCTGTAGTTCAGTTTTGTTCCTTGGTTCTGGTGCGTCTTTAATAGCTTTGACTTTTTTGTCAGTAGGGTGTATACCCTCTCCGTCTATTAAGTAGTCCAGGAATTCGATGCGATCAGTCATTAAACAGCAGTTTTCTTTTTTTACTTTAAGGCCAGATTCCCTGAATTTAGTTAGTACCTCTTTTAGTCCTTTTTTTAGCTGGGTCGCATCTTGGGCCAAAATTAGGACGTCGTCGAAGTATGGTAAGTCCCCTTTTATACCATTCAATAGGCGTTCCATGAGGCTCTGGAAAACGCCTGGGGCTACACTCACTCCAAATTGGAGTCTGTTGCATTTGAATGCCCCTTTGTTGGTCACTATTGTTTGTGCTTCAGCCGTTAAGGGGTCCACTGGTAGTTGTTGGTAAGCTTGTGCTAGATCTAGTTTTGCGAAAACTTTTCCTCCCCTAAGGGAATGTAATAAGTGTTGTACGACTGGCACCGGGTATGCGCTTTGTTGCAATGCGTGGTTCAGGGTAGCTTTGTAGTCACCACAGATTCAAACCGACCCGTCTGGCTTAATTGGTGTTACGATTGGCGTTTCCCACTTAACATGGTCAACAGGTTCTAAAACCCCTTGGTCTGTTAGTTTATTTAGTTGTTCCTCTATTTTTGCTTTCAGAGCAAAAGGAACTCGTCTGGCCTTTAGTCTCCTAGGGGCTACCTGGGGGTCTAGACTAAAGGAAATTGGGGTCCCCCGATACCTGCCTAGGGACCTGTCAAAAACGTCCTGGAACTCTTGGATCAGGTTTTCTTCCCAGTCGGTTGCGGCCATCCGATCCATTCCGGTCATCCCGATGCCCAATGGTGCGAACCATTCGATGCCCAGGAGGCTTGGTCGGTCTCGGTCAACTATTGTCAATGGTAGTACTTCGACATGTTGTTTGTAGGCGACTCGGAAATGTCCTAAGCCCACTACAGGAATTTGGTTTCCTTGGTAGTCCTTGAGGGTTAATTTTTGTCTCTGGAGTTCTTTGAGTTTGATATCTGGGACCAGTTGTTTGATGGTGTCCCATGACACCATTGATAGGAAAGACCCAGAGTCTACCTCCATTTTGCAGGGATTGCCTCCTATTTTTACAATTATTTTTACTTTCTTCCCGCTTTCCGTCTGAGCGCTCCCGATAGTGAAAGTCTGATGTGTTTTCTCTCGGTTAGTGGCTCGCTTGTTCGGCTGCCACTTTCTCTCATTTTGTTTTGGCTCAGCTTGTGCGGGGGAGTTGCTGCGTCTGTTTGGGCTGTAATATTTTTTATTTCTGCAGACTTTCTCGATATGCCCCCTTTTCTTGTAAGCTCTGCAAATGGCATCGAGGAATCTGCAATCGGCTCGAGGATGGTTTCCTCCGCAGCCAGCGCATTCCCGCCAATTTCTTTTTTCGCGCCGTTTCTTGTTGGCGTATAGGCGGTGGACTTTGTCGTCTTCCTCCCCGGATTCTGACGTCTTGTCAAAATCTTCGTGGTGAGTGGTGGTGGGAAATTGTTTCTTCCCTCTGGCCAGGCTCGTTTCGTTGTTGTTCGCGTTCATCTGTTTCATTTTGACCGCCAATTTTTTTGCGGCTTCAGCGGCTGTCACTTCTGCGATGGCTTCAGCTACGGTTATGTTGGGTTTATTTAGCAGCTTGCTCTGTACATTAGAGTCTCTTGAACCCAGTATTACTCGATCCCGCATCGCTTCATCTAAATTCAGAAACTCGCACGCTCCCCCTATTTGTTGGAGGGCTGCCACAAAATCAGCGATGGTCTCACCTTCTTTCTGGTCTCTTAGATAGAATTCATGCTGCTTGATAAGGTTTGACACCACCGGTGCATAGTGAGCCTTTAGCATTCTTTGGAGCTCTGTCCAAGTCAATTGTTTCACATCTCGGGGCTTCGCCAAAGCCTTGGCCATTTTGAAGATTGTGGGCCCACAGTGTGTCAAGAAAACAGCTCTCTCACGCTGGTCTGAGATCTCTTCCATCTCGTTACTTTCCAAATACATCTGGAAATGGTCTACGTAGGATTCCCAATCCTCTTCATTGGGATTGAAGGGTGCGGGTGGCGCACTGTTTACAGCCATTGTTCTTCGTCTGGTGTTATTTGTGACCGCGTGCTCAGTTTCGCGTTTAGGACGATCCCATCCTCGTCGCCAGTGTTCCGTCCGGAAAAACACGAGGTAGACCGGGTTCCAACAACAAAGTCTTTATTAGTTAAGAGTAGTTGCGAAACGGAACATTGGCTGAAGCCGCGGCAGCCTTTTTATAGGGTTTTGTCTGCCGGCTTGTAGCCAATGACAGGTATTTAGTTTTGCCGCCTTTTGGGCAGCTTCGTGGATTGGTTCCTATTGAACCAATCCCCATTCAGGTTTTTTAGCCAATCAGAATCCTGTATTAGGAGTCTATTATTCTTTATACAGAACAGTACTACTATAGCATATAAAATATGAACCAAAAATATATTTGTCCTTAGTATATAAATATCTGTAATTCAATTCCTCTTAAAACATTTTATTATTTGCATATCTTAACAGTTATCTCAAACTACTCTATCAAACTACTCTGTCAAAAAATCTTATAAAAATATAAGTACATTATTTTATGTTCATATAAGGTAAACCAAGTGAAACAAAACAGTCATATATATATATCTGCATTCTGATGTACTAACAGGTAAAATGGTCCAATGTTTAAATTAGATTTAAACATTAATCTAAATTAGATTAGATTAGATTAGATTATAAAAATGGCTCTCTTTCAAAAAAATGTCACCTGAAAGCTTATTGTGTAGGTTTATGATTTACAGGTTTAGCTCAATCTTATTTGTCAAAGATATATATGAAATATACTTTGTATAAACTAGATTTTTCAAAATTCTGTATAGCATGTTCCATAATACTTGTTAGTAGAGATATATTTCTACTAATAATAATTACAGTCCAAGACAGAACATGAAGAAATAGGGTGGAAAGAAAAAAATATGTCTTTCATTTATTTTCCAGATGACAGAGATTTACTATTTTCTTAGATATTAATTATTAGCTTTCAGAAAAGTACTTACGACAAAATTGAAATATGGTGGAAATTGTTGCGGCCAAAGATATACTTGTGAGGTTCAGGTCATCCAACAGGCTTCATTACAGACTCCAACTGGCTCTACAATTTTAGGTGTCAGAAGGAAATAATGTATTTCACCCATCTATCTATGTTTATATTTTTCCTGACATGTTTCTCTTTCTCTTTTTCCCTCTCCCCCTCTGCCCCCTCACACACACACACACACACACACACACACACACGCACACACACTTCGAAATAATTTCTCTCTGACACATACTCAGAGTGTGTGTTTCAGAGACAGAAATTATTTCAAATATACAAGTATATAAAAATCTATTTTTATTTTTAAATTAGGAAGGTTCATTTCCTTATTTTCTTAAGAGCTGTTAATTGTAGAATTTCCTGTGTGTATACAGAGATAAAGCATAATCATAATTCGTGCAGAAAGTAGGGGTTCACACCCAAAGGCCTGCTATTTGAACTGATCCTTCCTACAATCCCTCCCCCCATCTCCCAAACTACCTGGCTTACATAAAAAAGGGAGAGAGCAGCTATCTTTTTCCTATTCTTGTGAGCTCTTTCTGTCTCTTCAGTTGGCTATTTTAGTGATGGGTTTACCTACTGCTTCAGTGTGCAACAGAACCCCCAGTGACAGAAGTATGAGCAAGTGTGAAATGGATGAGGAAATGTTGGTAAGACTATTCAGTCTCTAGCCTCAATGGTAAGAAGGTTGCTGACTCACCATATAAAACATAACATTAAGTCAATAGTATATGCCTGAGACTGATAGATTTCTATTCCATTTCATTACATTTTTAAATCAAACTAGATGATCATTGTACATTTAGCTTCCAGAGCCACTGGAAACGATTGTTTCTGGTAAGATTTACAGCTCCATATAGTTTACACAAATATTATGTTTGATAATAAAATAATAATGCCAATAATAATCATGCCATCAAGTAGTATTGCCTTATCCCAGGTCATTGGAAAGGTAGATATAAAGGCCAAATCCAGTCTAAATATCTGGCTAACTTTGCAATGAACTGTAATAATAACAGCAACAACATATTAGATTTACAATGCTTCCAAATTAAATAGATTTAAGCAAAGTTGAAATTAAAAATTCAATAAAATGAATGAGACATACAAGATAAATCATGCTCTTGAGAAAGTGCTTCATTCTTTTTTTATGAAATGTGGTTTCAAAAATTTGCTTTGATATTAAAATGGTCAGATCTATGACACCAATATTTTGTTCTGTATACATTTCTTGCAGTAAATCAAAGTCACTTAGTTGTACATTTAATTTCTGTTGCAGCAAATGTATAAAATCTCAAATTACTAAATCCAGTTAATTCTCCATATTGTGATCTCTTTGCTGTTTCTTTACATCCTATTTGCCCCAGGGAAAACTGGTTGCCATTGAACTTAAGAATCGGTCAAAAGAAAAAAATTACTGATGTTGAGAAGGTAAAAAGATTGCTGTTTCTCAGTTAAATAAAATGTTTCTGTTTATAAAAACTACTGGTATGTTTTTCTGTAAAGTGTATGCAGCTTGCAGTTTGAAATTTAATGTTTCACAAATGGTGATTATTATTTGTAATATTGTTTAAAACTGTGCATGCTTGCTTCAGTCTTTATTTGTGACTTTTAGTGACAAGCTAGCATTGCTTTATATACAATCATTATCAAATAGATGGTGTGCAGAAGTTTAATATTAGGTCACAGTGCAAATGCTTACTATGACTGACGTGATTTATGAAGCATGTGAATAACTTAGAAAAACTTTAGTGATTACCTGGGTCTTCAATTTTACTGCTATAATCTTGTTAGTACAGAAATACAAATAAATTGAGAGCTCCTTTTAAAATATCCCCAAGTATGGAAAACAAAATAAAGAATTTAGAAATACTGGAAAACATTTTTGAGTTTGCTATAAATTGCATTATTTTTATCTGGTCTGATACAAATAGAATAGCATTTCTAGTTCAAGGGATGTTAAGCTTTTTGCTGTTCTTTATTTTTAAAACAAAAATAAAATATTTTAAAGCTGCTTCTAAGGCGTATTCCATACACCTTAAGTGTGCGTGTATTCTATATAAATCTTAAACTTCCATCAGCGAATAATCAATGTGCCCATGAAATTGCCCAGAATCAAGCTTGGCTAAAAAATTCATTCTTTTAATTCATTCTCATTATCCAGTTGGTTGCCTGATTGATCTTAGAGGTAAGGAGATGAAGAAGATACTTAACAGAATTGTCCCTCATTGGTCTTTCTCTCTACATCAATCTAGTGATGTTTTATAGTTTACTGAAATTCTCTGGAGATAAAACATTAGAATGAACACCTAAAACAATACAAGCAAAAGACAAAGAACAAATATGGTCAAACATGGATACAATCCCAGATTTTGGATGTACAAATGCTGAGATGCTGAGCATCTGTGCTAAGTGGATTAAGTGGATTATCTAGATCCTTCTAACCTAGGTACAAGCCTGGACCAAAAATGATACTACAGGTAGACCTACAATATTTCATTTAGTGACCATTACAATGGCACTGAAAAGAAAGTGACATTACCATTTGCCACACTTATAACCGCTGCAGCATCCCCATGGTCACATGATAAAAATTCTGATCCTTGGGAACTGGTTCATATTTATGACAGTTGCTGTGTCCCAGGGTTATGTGATAAGCTTTTGCAAGCGTCCAACAAGCAAAGTCAATGGGGAAGCCAAATTTACTTAATAACCTAACCGTGTTACTAACTTAACTGCAATGATTCACTTAACAGCTGTGGCAAAAAAGTTGTGAAATGAATTTAAACTTTCACTTAACATATATGTCTCAGCAACATAAACTTTGGGCTCAATCGTGGTCATAAGTTGAGGATGACCTGTAGTCATTCTTGTGCATGGCCTGCAGTAAGTCTTAACTAGGAGAAATCTACCTCTCATCCTGATTGACCTCTAAAAGAACATTCAGTATGATTATCCATAGTGCCCTTTTGGGAAATCTGAAATAGCTGGAAATTGAGAATACCTTTCTACAATGGTTCAGCCCTTTATACATGCACAATTAGTGAGAGAGGAGTTAGTGACTCAGTGAAGACTTCATTCTGGGCTGGCCTAGTCCTGGGTTCTTTTCCAATTATTTTTAATTGCTACATAAATTGCTAGGAGAACTAATGAGTTCAGGATATACTATCAGCATGCTGATGATATCCAACTTCGTACATTTTCACATCAAAATAAGCAGGAAGTAGATTTGTATTTGATTGGTACTGTATTTCTCACTTCTTTCTCCTATGAGCAGTTTAGAGCATCCAGAGATAGGAGGCGCTTCAGTATCTTCTGGAACGGCTAGGCTTAAAAATCCGTGACGCTCCTCCTTCTTCACAGAACTCCTCCTCAGCATTCCCCAGTTTTTAGCTCAGCCTTCGTGGTAAGAGGTTGTGCACTCCCTGACTAGAATGGCTTTGCTCAAATTCAGGTTGGATCTTTAAAATCCTTCACCAGCTTATTTGCTCT
Organism: Laticauda colubrina; assembly: GCA_015471245.1. Taxonomy (NCBI): domain Eukaryota; kingdom Metazoa; phylum Chordata; class Lepidosauria; order Squamata; family Elapidae; genus Laticauda; species Laticauda colubrina. The sequence continues at coordinate 78,310,011 of BLBF01000004.1, forward strand.
TTCAGGCTTTCCCCTCGATCTAGGCAAAAACTACCGTGTTTCTCACATAATAAGGCCAGGCCTTATTTGTTTTTTGACCCCTGAAAAGACAGTCTATTCGTTTTTTCGGGGGTCAAAAAAAAATAAGGCATGGCTAGGCCTTCTTTTCGGGGGTGACTTAATTTCTTCCAAGAGTGGCCCATCAAGAGACTTTAGGGCAGTCTCTTTCCGGCGACTGGAGCTCCCCAAGTGCGGTCAACAGTCACTTTGATTGGCCGGTAGAAGCGGCCTGGGGTGAGCGCACACCCATACTCGCCTGGCTGCGAGGCCGCTTCTATCTGCCGATTGAAAGCTCCCTTGAGGACACAGTCCCCAGATGCTTTGGGGCAATGCATGGCTGCCCCAGTCCCCTTGCCTTTAGGGCACTCTTTTTCTGGCAATGGGAGCTCCCCAAGTGCGGTCAACAGCCACTTCGATCGGCCGGGAGAAGCGACCTGGGGCGAGCATAGACACACACTTGCCTCGCCGCAAGGCCGCTTCTATCTGCCAATTGAAAGTTCCCTTGAGGACACAGTCCCCAGTTGCTTCAGGGCGATGCGTGGCTGCACCAGTCCCCTCGCCTTTAGGGCAGTCTCTTTCCAGCGATTGGAGCTCCCCAAGTGCGGTCAAGAGTCACTTCGACCGGTAAAAGCAGCCTTGGGCGAGCGCACACACACACTCCCTTCACCACGAGGCCGCTTCTACTGGCCGATCGAAGTGGCTCTTGACCACACTTGGGGAGCTCCAATTGCCGGAAAGAGACTGTCCTAAAGGCGAGGGGACTGGTGCAGCCATGCATTGCCCTGAAGCAGCTGGGGACTGTGACCTCAAGGGAGCTAGCTTTTGATCAGCAGATAGAAGTGGCCTCGTGGAGAGGGGAGTGTGTGTGTGCACTCACCCCAGACCGCTTCTACCGGCCGATCGAAGTGGCTGGTGACTCTGCTTTCAAGAGAGCTTTTATCGGCTATCAGGGTGTTCTAGCCCAGGCTACCTGCAGGATACTCCCTAGGCTACCTTTAGGGCACTCCTAAAGACAAGTTTCCCCCCCCCATTTCCCTCCCCATTTCTCTTCACCTCATGTAGTTCTAACGAACGATGTGAGAAATGGTGGAGAAACGCATGGTTTTAATAGGCCTAAATTTAGGGGGCAGGGCTTAATTTCACCTCATGCCTAGAAATCATGCTGGGCCTTCCTAATGGTGGAGGCCGTATTGTTGGAGAAACACGGTAACAGTTTAAAACAGCTTTCCTCTTCAATCAACAGAGCCTGCCATCCGCAGGCAGCCTGAGGCTTTTGCCTCAGAAAACAGTTTTATCTCCTTTCTGATCACTTTCACTTGCTAATTAGTGGAGCCTGCCTCTCCGCAGGCAACTTAAGGCTTTCCCCTCAACAAACAGCCTTATCTGCCTTTCTGATAGTCTGTTTACGATTGGAACGGAGCGATCACAGCCGCTACTTACTGACCTTGCTGTTTTCTTCTGACAGCAGCGTTTTAAATTGCAATTTGAGCAGCAACAGCAGCTTCTCAGATGGCTGAAGTTTAATACCGGTGATTTTGCTTCCCGCCCTTTTCAACAGCTGCCTCAATTTCGCGCCTAGTCACCACATCCTCCATTTCTCATTTGTTTCCCTTGCTGGGGATCGAGAAAATAATTGTCACAGCCTCTATCTCTTGCTGGTTACCCTTGCTGGGGACCAAGACATTAAATTTCCATTGTGCCTTCTCTGGACCTAGCCATTCCTCTGGCTAACGTGGAACTAAACAACTACTCATTTTACAGGAATTTCTTTGTAATTGCCTTTGGATCATTTTCTCAATTGGAAATTGAGAGTGACAGTTATATTGCGGGGCATTTGCCTCTCACTGGCAAGGAATCACAGCAGAGCCTGTAATAGCTGGTTTCCCTTGCTGGGGACCAGGGATCTGGAGTCCTTCTCTCACTTGAAGCATTTGGGGGTTTCCCTCGCTGGAGACCCTTACATACTGTTCACCAGTTATTTTCTCATTCCCATAAACATACAGTCTTGCCTCCCTGGAGGAGCGCTCTGACTTTAGTTGCAGGGGATATCTTTATCAATAATAATAATAATAATAATAATAATAATAATAATAATAGTAATAAAGTTGAAATTCAGAGGCAAGACAATCCATCATACAAAATGGAACGTGACAGCGCTTTCCACTCCAAGCCAAGTAAGCCCTGTGACAAGCCTGTGGGTCCCAAAAAGGCCTCTAAGGCAGCAGATAAGGATGCCCATAGAAGGTACCTAGCATTGGAAAGACAATTGCAAAAACAAGCCAGGGAGGCAGACAAGAGGGCCATGACTGATCAGAACCCAAACCCTTTGATGGGACCCTTGGATATATCTACTCAGCCCAGACAGCCTGTTCCTAGACAACCCTCCCTCAGCATATCTCCATTGAGCACTGGCTGGCCAATTCCTGAGGCAACCTTCACCCCTATGGCTGCTGGCCCATGACAGGAGGAGGGATTACCTGAGTCTATTCCCATCGAAATGAGGCAATGGATGGAGATGGTGATTCAAAGGGGCATCACGGCTGGAATTCAGCATTCCATCCGGACCAGACACTTCTCGACCACTTTGGATGTGGGATCCTTGTTCACCCGATCCCTTGGGCATACCCAACAACATCAATTTCAGGTATTCCCTAATATTCCGAACATACCACCCCAGGGCCTTCATGAGGAGGTGGACCTTGAGGACGAGGAGTTTTCCATGGAGGGGGGCTCAATCCATCAGATGGATTTGGATCTGTCAGAGGCGGACCCACTAGAACGGGGAATGTTGGATGACAAAGGCCAACGTACCTTTTCTGGCCTTTTTTGTCCACACCTCTTTAAATCTTTACTGTTCAAGGCAAAGAACACCGCTAAACTAGGCACATCAGACCCTCATCCATTACCAACAGGGTCTCAGGACATATCCCAGGACATAATATTCTCACAACCAACTAATGAGGCGAAAACTATCCCTGTCCCTCATATGTTTGCTGAATTAGTACAAAATCAATAGGCATCAGCAGCATCATACCCAGCCCCGACAGGGTACGATAAGCGATATTTTAATTTGGCACCAGAGTTTGCAAATTTTCTCAAAACACCCGAGGTGGATGAACCCATTGTGGCATTGGCTTCTTTTTCCACCTTCACTACCGAAGCCGAGGAAGCCCTGAGACTGGAAGAAAAGAGGGCAGAGTTAGCACTCCGTAGGGTGCACGTTTCTGATGCTTGGGCCATTAAGGCAGCTACAGCTGCATCCTTTTTTACACGTTCCTCCCTCCGATGGCTCTCCCACCTGAGGGATTTATTGCTGGTGTCAAATGTCAGAGCTCACCAGGATATAGCTAAAATTATGGCAGCCGCGGAGTTCTCCGCCAATGCCACTTTTAATGCAGTCAAATTCTCGTCTAGGGCCATAGCATCTCACGTTTCAGCTCGGAGACTGTTATGGCTCTGACATTGGCAGGCGGATACCAAGTACAAATGCAAGTTGGCTTCAGCCCCAATATCGGGGGATAAATTATTTGGCAGTATATAAGAGCCCCTCCTTATAGAAAATAGAAACAAGAAAAAAGTGCTTCCCCCTCTTTTTCATAGATCTGAAAACAGAACGCCCCAGTCATTTCGAAGGGGTTCCTTTCGGTCCTACTATCAGGGCCCCTATGTTCCCAGATCTCAGAGAACATCAGGCTACAGGCCCAGTTTTAGACAGGATAGGCCTGAATCTTCCGATAGAGGTCAGCAGGGAGGCCAAAATAGTAGAAACCCCAGTGGCACTAGAGGCCGATTCTTTCGTCGCCCCAAGTGAGCCCCTGACAGCAGCTCCCATTGGAGGGCAGTTAAAACTGTTTGCCAATCAATGGGACAGCTCCACCTCTGATGTGTGGGTCAAGGACACTATTAGGTTTGGCTTGGTGCTGGAATTTCAATCCTCCCCCCAAACTTTTTCTTTAGGAGCCCTAGGTCCATGGACCCTGTTAAGAAGGCGTTGATGCAGGAGGCTATCAATCATCTTCTGCCTATTCGGGCCATTAGAGAGGTTCCATCTGAACAGCAGGGTCAAGACTGTTACTGTCTATTGTTCATGTTCCCAAAAAGTTCAGGGGGCTGGAGGGCTATTCTGGACCTCAAGCGTTTGAACAATTTTTGGTTTATCGAAAATTTAAGATGACCACTCTCCAGTCAATTCTGCTCAGCATCAGAGAGAATGATATCATGACCTCTATAGATCTCACTGAAGCTTATTTGCATATACCAATCAGGCCTGCCCATTACAAATATATTAGATTTTGCTACTGTGACCGGCACTATGAATATATCGCCCTGCCTTTCGGTCCGGCTTCAGCTCCTAGGACTTTCACCAAGGTCCTCGCAGCATTGGCTGCCTCGCTCAGGATCAAATCTGTCTGCTTACAATGTTATCTGGATGATATTTTAATTTTGTCATCTTCCAGACATCAAGCAAAATTGGATCCCCAGTTTACTTTGGATACCCCTCAGGCTCATGGTTTTTCCATAAATTGGGATAAAAGGCACTTGATCCCCTCAACTTGACTAGTTCATTTGGGGGCAGTGATAGATACCTTGGAAGATAAGATTTTTCTCTCTCAGGAGAGGTTAAACAGTATTCAGTCTTTGACCAAAGAGGCCAGGGCCTTAAAGAGGGTTTCCCTGGCCTTGCTATCTGAACTGTTAGGGAAACTAATTTCTTGTATTTCCATTGTGCCTTGGGCTTGATTCCATTCTAGAGAGCTGCAATGGTTCCTGCTATCTTTCCAGCGATCCGGAAGAGCCACCTCCAACGTCCGGACAAAGGTACCACACAACATTCTCTGATCGCTCCGCTGGTGGTCAGAAAAAATGATAAATAAGGGGTGCCCTTTCAAGGAACCTCACAGGGTAACGATCACAACCGATGCCAGCCTGGTAGGATGGGGAGCTCACTTCCAATTGCACACTGCACAAGGAATTTGGACTATTTCCGAACAATCACAAAGCATCAACCTGTTGGAACTGCGAGCAGTTCACCTGGCCTTACTCAGTTTTCTACCCTTTTTCCATTCACGCCACGTTCTGGTCTTGACAGACAATACCACAACCAAGGCCCACGTAAACAGACAGGGGAGTACTCATTCCAAACTTCTGATGCTAGAGACGACCAAGTTGTTCAAATCGGCCAAGGCCAATCTGTCTTCACTCAAGGCAGAACACATAGCAGGGGCTTTAAACACACAAGCAGATTGGCTCAGCAGGGCCATGATAGATCAGGCAGAGTAGCACATACACCTGGCTGTCTTCCAGGAAGCAGTGAGGAGGTTTGGGCAACCGGTGATCGATCTCTTTGCCTCTCCCCTCAACGTCCAATTGCCCCGGTATATCTCAAGGTACCCGACTCAGGGGGCGGAGGCTGTCAATGCCCTGTGTTATCTGTGGCCTCCTGGACTTCAATATGCTTTTCTTCCACTCCCGGTAATACCCAGGTTGATCCAGAAGTTATCGGAGGAATGAGCGGAATTGGTATTGATCGCCCCTTACTGGCCGAGGCGAACGTGGTTCTCAGATTTACAGGACCTATCGAGAGAACAACCTTTGAAAATCCCACCGTTGAAGATTTCTCTCTCCCAAGGACCGATACTTCACCCGAACACACAATAGCTCAGTCTAGCCTTATGGAGGTTGAGCGGAGCTGTTTAAAGGCCCAACAAATTTCAGAGGATGCTATTGCCACTATTCAAGCATCCAGACGGGCCTCAACAAATCATATATATTAGGCCACATGGTCAGCTTTTTGTCACTGGTGCCAGGGGTCTAAGATCGACCCAACTGCTCCATCAATAGGACAATTATTGGGTTTTTTACAGGAGGGGTTGACCAAGGGCCTATCTCCAAATACGTTATGTAGGCAGGTAGCGGCCTTAGCCTCGGTAAGGCTAACCTGGGGTGACCTCCATTTCATAGCACACCATCCACATGTCCGCAGTTTTCTCAAGGGTGCTGCAAACTTACAACCTCCTGTAATTCACCGCTATCCCACCTGGGATCTCAACAGAGTGTTAACCGCTCTTAAAACTGGTCCGTTCAAGCCTCTAAGAACCACTAGCTTCAAATTCCTGACACATAAGGTGGCCTTCCTAATTGCAATTACATCAGCTAGAAGAATTTCTGAATTGGCGGCATTTTCAATGCATAAGGACCTGTGCGTGTTTCATACGGACAGAGTGATTCTCCGTTTGGATCCATTGTTCACTCCTAAAGTAAACTCAACCTTCCACCGAGCTCAGGAGTTGGTCCTTCCAAATTTCTGTCCGAAACCATCTCACAGGCTGAAACATCAATGGCATACACTTGATGTTCAAAGGGCCTTAAGCATCTATCTAGACTGCACGGTGGCATTTCGAAAATCTGAGGCTCTATTCCTATCCTTCAACCCATCCACTTTAGGGCAAAAGGCGTCATCCACGACCATCAGTAGATAGTTGAGAGCCACCATAGCTAAAAGTTACAAATGCCAGTCCACCTCAGTTCCTAAGGACATTACATCCCCCTCAACAAGGAGTGTGGCAACGTCAGCAGCATGGGCCACACAGGCCTCCATAAATGAAATTTGAAAAGCGGCAACTTGGGCTTCACCGTCCCCCTTTGTCAGAAATTATCAAATTGATGCCTATGCCTCAGCGGACACTTCATTTGGCAGAAGAGTCCTGCAGAGGGTCCACAGAATATAGGAGTGGATTTCATTCCAGATGGAGTCCCTCCCTAAGGACAGGCCAAGCTTTGGTATGTTCCAACTCTGGATGCTCTGAACAGCTCATAGGAGAAAGGGCGTTGGTACTTACCTGATATGCCCATTCTTTGTGAGCTGTGAAGAGCTTCTAGCCCCACCCATTTCTTTCTGTCTGGTGGAGTTCCATTCCAGTTAGGGATCTAGATTAGGTGATGAGTTCCGGACTTTGGCACTCAGCCTTCGCAAAACTGGGGGACGCTGAGGAGGAGTCCTGTGAAGGAGGAGGAGCGTCCTGGAGTTTTAAGCCCAGCCTTTCCAGAGGAGACTGAAGCACTTCCCATCTCTGAATGCTCTTCACAGCTCACAGAGAATGGGCATATCAGGTAAGTACCAAAGCCCTTTTTAGCTAGATTGGGTAAGACAAATGATTAAAAAGTTGTGAAATCAATTGCGATACTTCTTTTAGAACAGAATATAGTTCCAGAAGTTGTCTGTGTGGATGTACAGAATTGCATATACAGAATGGTTGGACATAATGGATCATTCATTTAATTTAGAAGATCAGTAGGGCATAAAGTACACAAACAGTATTCACTTGAATTGTGTCCTGAAAAACTGAAGAAAGTAGTGTTTTCTGTGATGAAAACACAGCTGTTTTCACTCAGTTCTTAGTAGTTTTGAATTAGTTGGAAAGAGTGGCTGCTATGCGCAGAATAAAATATGTGTTTATAACTATGTCCTATTAACATTCACAGAAAGGTAAACATCTGTCAGTCCATTTGAAGAAAACAAAGCAGATATTAACAATATACTGTAGTTAAAATGTTAAATGTGATGTATTACTTTCACTGCATTCAGGTCTTTCACATTAGAAAAGTACATGCTTTACAAGCTATTAACAGTTTTTTTAAGCCATTCTTTCTTAAACTGGTTCTGGGGATTATTATTTTTTTAGGTCTCTTACTACCATTTTATGAAATCCTAGTTTGAGTGCTTGGATTATTATAGGTTATTAAAACTCAAATATTTGCATCTGGTCTCTCTTTTTAAAAATTGAAGGTAGCAAGATATACAGAATTCTAAGTAAATTTCGGTACAATAAGGGCTATATTGTAGAAGATGATTTTTCCAAGGAATTGTATAAAAAGAACCAGAACTTTGGACCATGGGATTGGAGAAAAACACTGGTTGTTGTTTTTACAAAAAGTACCCCTTTCCTTTCTAATTGGTATTAATTGGTTCAGAAGGCTGTTATATTTGAATCATATAGTTAATAGAGCATTATTTATCTCAGTTCTTCAGTGTTCCTTTTGAGCATGTTTAGAAGTACTTGGAGCTCTTATGTTTCTAGAAATGGTATGTGTATTATCTGCAATTCCAATATTGCCAAAGACTTGTCAATCATGATGACCTCTAATGACCTGGCAAAACCAGGAAACAGTAGAGTCTGAAATTATCTTTTCTTCTTCAGATTGTATCCTTGTGTAATTTGTTTCTTATGTGATAGAAAAGGGTGTGTAATATTCCCTAATTATTGGAACTATATGCAAACACAACAAAGCACTTAGAAGAAATCCATTTTTAAGCCAGGCTAATTTACTGTTTGGAAAAGTTTAATGAAAAGTAATGTAATTACCAGACCTGCTAACTTTTAAAAGGAAATTTTTTCTATTGCATCTGTTTATTATTTAAACTTCATTTTATAAATTGTCCATTAATGTTACTTCTGTTTCCATCAGGAAAAAGTGCAAATAGAGCAAATAAAATAAGTTATCTGGCCTTTTCCATGCTCATAATTCCTGTTTAATTCAGTTCTGAAATCCATTGACCCTTGCTGTACCTGATACAATTGTGTGGGTACAGTATGTGTGTCTTGTATCATCTTATTGAAACCAGTTATCACTTGATTCTCATCAGGCCATTTATCTTTACAGTATATCTAATGGAGCTTCATTCTGCCTTCCAATTAAGATAAACTATTTTTTCAGAGGTGGATTAAAAAAAAGGATTTAACAAAAAACTGTGAAAATAATATTGTATTGTTTATATCATATATTTCTCATAATTTTATTCTGTTTTGAAATATATGCTACATATAACCTACGCTTAAGCTTTTTTTGTCATCTCTGACATTATTGATAGTGAAACAAATCAAAGAACAAACTTAAAGTTTAAACTTTTTGGGTGCAGTACTGATCATGGATTATATTAACATTTATGTCTCTGTACAATTTGCATGCAATATAGAATGATGTCAGGCAGAATTTGTATGTGTCTCATGAATTCTTTAACTACTAGGAAATTGGGAAATTGGAAATTGGAAATTTGAACAGAAAGAAACCAAATCCCACATTCCTGAAAATAATTTCAAATAAAATTCAGAATTTGGATTGCTCAAAAATGCAATACAAGTTTTAATAGCTTGCATAATGACATTTTAAAAAACGATTCATCATACCCAATCCAAAAATTATACACTATTTTTTAAAAAATCAAATAGATAAAATGATTTAAGATTTAATTTAATATATTTCTCTAGGTTAAAAGGAAAAAATAGAAAATAATAATACTTTATCATCTCTAATTAATCTATAGTCCTTAGATTTGTTTGGGAATATTTTCCATTGAAAATAATTGGATGGACTTCAAACTTGTTAGAAATAGAACTGTATTTTAAAATATAGCATTAAATATATAATATAATCAGAAATACTAGATACCCAATTATCTTTTACATGCAAGCAACATAATTATTTTAAATTTCCAGACCAAATTTCCAACTGTTAAACTAATCATTGTCTGCAAAGTAAATACATATCTAATGTTGTATTACCTTACTAAGAAGCAACTATAAAATGCTAGCTTAAAATAATTCTGCAAGATGATGGTAATAGTTAATATATAGTTAAAATAAAACTGAATGTCTAATAATTAACTTCTTTTGTTTCTCCAAATAAAAGCCAATAGCTTGATAAATTGATTTGTTTTATATTTGTTTATTTGATTTTATTTGGTTTGTCAATTGCTTATAAGATAATAGGTACAAGTAAAAACATTGTTATGAATACATGGATACATATAAGAAAAATAAAAAAAACAGTAGGACAGGGACGGTAGGCACGTTGGTGCACTTATGCACGCCCCCTACAGACCTCTTAGGAAAGGGGTGAGGTCAATAGTAGAAAGTCTAAGGTTAAAGTTTTTGGGGTTTGGGGAAGAAACTACAGAGTCAGGTACAGTACTCTAGACATTGACCACTCTGTTGCTGAAGTTTTATTTCCTGCAATCAAGTTTGGTGCGATTAACCTTGAGTTTGTATGTATTGTTTGCTCTTGTATTGTTATGGTTGAAGCTGAAGTATTCACTGACAGGTAGGACATTGCAATGTATGATTTTATATACTATACTTAGATCGGACCGAAGGCAGCGTAGTTCTAGGTTTTCTAGGTCTAGAATTTCAAGTCTGATGGCATAAGGTATTCTGCAACGAGTAGAGGAGTGGAGAACTCTTCTTGTGAAATATTTTTGGACTTTCTCAACTGTGCTAATATCAGATACGAAATGTGGGTTCCAGACTGATGAGCTGTATTCGAGTATTGGTTTAGCAAATGTTTTGTATGCTCTAGTTAATAGTGTAATATCAGAGAAAAAGCAATGTAAAATTAGGTTAACAATTCTTAATGCCTTTTTGGCTATGTAGTTACAGTGGGCTCTAGAACTTAGATCATTAGAAATGAGTTCTCCAAGATCCTTGACAGAGTTTGGATATCAACAAGGTCTTGACAATACAGTCTGTATTTTATTTTATGATTTTTTTTAACCAATATGTAAGACAGAGCATTTATTTGTTGAGATTTGAAGTTGCCATTTGTTTGACCATTCTGAGACATAGTCGAGGTCTTTTTGAAGGATAGCAGTATTGTCTGTGGTGTTGAATAGCTTTACATCATCAGCAAAGATGATGTAGAGTATGAAGAGAGTTGGTCCAAGAACACTGCCTTGGGGGACACCACTTTTGACAGGTACAGAATTTGATAGGATGCTCCTAATTTTGACCATTTGTTTTCTGTTTGACAGGAATGTTTCTATCCAGTTATGCAGGTGTCCAGAGATATCACAAGATTTTAGTTTTAGGAGTAGTTTGTTGTGTACCACTGAATCAAAGGCTTTGCAGAAGTCTATGTAAATTGCATCTTATTGCTTTGCCCTGATCGAGTTGTATAGTCCATATGTTTTTGCAGTGTAAGAGTTGCAGATTGCAGAATAGTTTTTTTCTGAAACAAAATTGTTTATTAGAGAGTGGGTTGTTTGTCTCTAAGTGGAGGATAATGGATTGTTTAATAATTGATTCCATGACTTTACAGGTGACGCAGCATAAAGAGATTGGCTTGTAATTTTCAACCAGGCTGGGGTCTCCCTTTTTGAAGATGGGGATGACTGTGGCTTGTAACCATTGTTTTGGCAAGAAGCTGGTCCTGAAATATTTTTCAAAGATTATTCTTAGAGGTTTGGCTCTGGCAGTGGATAGCTTTATTGAGAAGTAAGCACATATTCCCCATCCACTATATAAAATCCTTCTCCTTTCGAATAGTATTATTTAACGTCCATCTCAATCTTCTTTTTTGACCTTTCCATTTAATTGTCACTGGATTGTGGTCTGCCCAAGTACTTGTTTTGTTATTTGTTTCTTGAATTTTAGATATTAGTTCTGTTGAAGTCCAAATCATGTCTATTCTGGACCATGTTAAATGTCTATTTGAGTAAAAAGGTGTATTGTTTGGTTTTAGCATTTATTTCTCGCCATATATCTTTTAAATTTATTTCATCTATTATTTTAAAAAAGGATTTGGGGAGAGTCTTTCTAATTTGCTTTGTTGTTGTTGCTATATAGTCCAGTTTATTGTCTATAATTCCATTGAAATCTCCCATCATAACGATATTGACAAAGTCCAGTTCAATTATTTTCATATGTAATTTTTTATAAAATTCTTCTTGTTTATCATTTGGAGCATAAATTGCAATCAAGAGTGTTTTCGTATTATTGTCCATTATTTCCACCATTAATACTCTTCCGTCTTCATCAGTATAAATCAATTTTGCTGAAATGGTCTCCTTAATATATAAAACCACTCCTCTTTTCTTACATTGAGTCAAAGAAGTTAATATTTTCCTTAATATTACAATTATGAACAATTGTTCATATTGTTTTTTAATATATACTTCTTGTAGACAAATTATATTAAATTTTAGTCTCCACCAATCCACCTACTGCGCCTTCTTCTTTTTCAGCCTCCATTTGGTCGTCTTGGAATTCAATTAATGAAATCTCTTTTTCTGCCTCCTCCTCTCTCCTTCCAAAAAATTCTGCATAAAATAATTCTGCTTTCTCAATTAAGTCAATTCTATGTCTCTGTTCTTGCCATGTAAACATTAACCTTTCTGGAATTAGCCATCTATAATTCACTTTTTTCAATAGCATTTTAGTCAGAAATCGGTATTGTCTTCTCATCTCTCTTTTCTGGGTATTTGCTTCAAAACATAATCTCCTTGCCATTGTATTTCAATGTTTTCTCTCTTACCACTTGTAATATTTGTGTTTTAATGGGGCTTTTTGTAAATCTGATATGAACTTCTCTTGGTAGGTTATTTCTCATCGCAAATCTTGTAAAAACTCGCTATATCTCATCTCCTCCATCCATCATCTTCTCTTCTGTTATTTCCAAAGCTTCAGCCAATATTTCTATCATTATCACAGCTAGATTTTGTCCTTTTTCTTCCTCTATGTTTTGAAATCTGAGATAGAATTCTGATCTGCCCATCTCCCATTTCAGCATCCCATTTTTATCTTGTTCAACCACTGTTAATCTGCTATCAATATCTCCAATCTTCTTGCCTCTTTGTTTATCTTCTTCAATTTTTTGGAATCTCTCATCATACTTCACCATCATTTGTTGAATATTCTCCACCTTTTCATCAGTTTTCCCTATTCTTTGTTCAATATTCTCTGTTCTTTGCTCAATGTTTTCTATTCTCTTTTCAGTGGTGTCTGATTTTATTTTAAGGTCTTGGATTCCTTGCATAATCATCTGTAGAGTCACTCTTTCTTGATCTTTGTCTTACTTTAACATTGTCTGATGTTAAGGCACATATTCCGTCCGGTCTAATAGATAGAGATGGTTTTAGATTGCGTAGTGCTTTTTCAATATTGTCTACTCTAAAATTGTAGGAAGCGCGGGTGGAATTGGTGCGTAGAAGGTTTTCCTCTTGTTTAATGTGATAATTGGTGCATTCAGTCTTTATCTGGTGGCATAAATTTTTGTATCGGCTTTTGAAGTTGGTAATATAATAACCAAAGTTCTTGTTTGCCAAAAAACAAACAACAAACTCTATATTTTTAACACAATAATTGTCAATAATATTAAAAGATGCAGTAAAGGGAAATTGTATGAAGCCATACAATTATACTGAAGACGCACGAAACAGAACATATATCGTGGCAGGACTTTTTACCTCCAGTTCTCTGTCATTATAAGCCTAAAGCTTTTCTGACCTTGGTTTCACTTGTGATAAAGGCTGATGATGATACACTCTCTATTCATTCCATCCCCACTCGCACTTCTTCTATACTACTCGTTGGTGAGGTTCTGGAAAAGAAAACTTCTGTATGAAAAATAAGTTACTCAAATTGCTATTGCCCCCTGTTCATAACAGTAGAATTGACTTGAAAATGTTATTTCTCAATATTTCTATGTTTGGCAGTTAAATAACCATAATTAGCCATGCTTACCCAATGCATTAATTAATATAAATGAAAGATATTGCATTTGATTTTTGAATGAGTCCCTTTCCCTACTTGAATCAAATAATATGTGACTTGGTTTTAAAACTTTGGTCAACACAGGCTACCTAGCTCATGCAGTAATCATTAAGAGAATACTTATATGTATGAATTTTTAAAGTATAAACCATCTGTTACTTAAGTGGTATGGAAATAAATGGAATTAACATCCATATTATTTACCCTTTTTAAAAGTTCTTGCAGTATTAGCATATGTTGATAGGTACAATTCTGAATTTAGAATAAAAAATATTTGATATCTTCCTGGTTAATGATGCTTTCAGCTTCAAAAAATTTCAACAATATGATCCAATCTTTTTTTTAGAGTTTATTAGAGTTCAGTTTTTCTTGCTTTATAACAATAAAATGTTTTTACTTACAGATAGCCATAAGGAAAAGTTGATTAAATATTTTTTTCATTAAAACTAATTATGCAGAAGATTTTCAGAAGTCAAAACAGACCCAAGAAATTAATAGTTTAATTAGCATGTAATTTAAAAACATTTTTTCATGTAGTATTTATAATTAATGGAATCCCTACCACCTATAATGAAAGAGAAAATAAATGGAGGAATCACATTGAATAATTTTCAGGACAAATTCATAATTTTTTTAAAAAGCTCATTGTGGGGAAATTTTTGTTTGCATTTTGTTTTTTCTTTGGCATACATATTTTTGTTTCAACTAATAAATATGTTTATTTAGTGTAAATTGGCAAGATATCATCATTCGCCAGGAGCTACATGTTGATAATGCAAGTTTTGAATGGAAAGAGGATTGAAACATTTTTCCTACTTCTCAACCTGTCATCTCTCAGTGTTAATAGACAATGGTATACATATAAACTGCACACTAGGGCAAAAGATCACTGAATATTTCTGTTGGTGTTGAAAAAAATTCTGAATGTGTTATTTATTTATTAAACCAATTTACATAGCTCCCCATCTCATAAACAAATGGCTCTGAATGGGACAATAGAGCTAAAACAGTTAATAATTACTGTAAAAAGTGTGTACCTTTGTACAGGAAAGGAGAAAAATGGTGAAGTTTGCTGGAGCCCATCCTTTTTTTAATTAACATATTTTTTCAGGAGAACAGAAGACTTCTGTATAAAAGCAATATCTACTTTAGGAATAACAATTAGCTTTTTTTAGTTTTCACATTGATTATTTCTATTCTATTCTATTCTATTCTATCCTATCCTATCCTATCCTATCCTATTCTTTCCTATCCTATCCTATCCCATCCCATCCCATCCCATCCCACCACACCCCACCCCACTCCACTCCTTTCTCCTATGCCTATCCCCGTCTATCCTGAACATTAAAAAAATTCTGTTATTATTAATTTATAGGTTGTATTTGTATATTAGTCATTATATATATTTATACTATAAGTAAGTTTGAAATCTATTTGAAATTATTTGGACATTACAGCACTGCTTTTGAAGCATGTATTTGCGCCCACTTATGTTTGCAGTTAACCATATAAAATCTAACCAAAAATTTTGCATTCATACAGTGATTGTAACATTCCCAATTCACATAGTATGCTATATAAATGGACTTTGTGCTGAGACATTTAGTTGCTGAGTATATATAACTTTCCATCTCAATTATATGACCCTTGGTAGCTTACAGCAATAAAAAATAATAAAATAGAAAACTACAGAAAAAAAAACATAAAATGATGTACTATTGGTGGATTAACCGACAATTTTAGGTAGCCAAAATACTTGGGAATATTGGGTTCCGTTTATTCCAGTAGGTTTTTCACTGAGTTTTTTTTTTTAAAAAAAAACTTATCTTTTTGTATAAGCTGACTGTGAATAAGCTGATGATAAAATTGTTAATCAAAATATCATGAAACATGCACCATATGTGGATGAGACAGTTGTGAAAATGAAAACATCAAATCATCAAAGTATGCTTATCTAAGGGTGATAGATTTTGGTTAAAAATTTGATAGATGACATACCCATTAGTGTATATGGTATATTCATACTGTACATAAAAAATAATCAATATAGCCACTGTACTTGGTCTACCATACACTTGGGTCCCGACCTGAAGATAAAACCAAGTCCTTATGAAAAACCAGTAATGTTGAGACCACTATGATCTCTGGCACCATGGGACCATGGTCCCATGTTCCAAAGGATAGGGACAGCAACACGATTTTAGTATTTCATTAATATTTTGATAATAGTCAGAAGGACAAATATTTTCTCTGCCTGCAAAAGTAACAACTTACCATTTTACTTCTATTTCTTTACTTATTCTAGAATCTAAACAATCAGAAGTACATATTTGTAACAAGATGATTCAAAAGATGTTCAATACCAGTAATCCATATTAAATATCCTTTTTCAAGAGGCATCTGGACTTTCTGATTTTTCTTTGAAAACGTTTTGTCTCCTATCCAAGAAGCTTCTTGAAAAAGCACCTTTAGAATATCTCTGAAATGCACTAAACATCAAAAATAAGAACATGCAGAGTAGAGAATAATGGTCAAGTATGGAAGTATCGTTATTAAAAAAATCTGTACACTACACATTGATGTTTTTGAGTTACGTTTTGCTTGTGATTAATGTGATTTTACTGGAGAGACTATTTTTTGCCGAATGTATTTAAAAAAGTGGTAAAAATGAGATATTTACATTGTTTTGTTTATTTAATTCCCTCCTATATTCTGTTTTATTGATGTTTTGAGAACTCTCCTTTGTTTTTGGATAGAAAATTGATTCAGCTAAGTTGGTAATATTTCCACCTAAGGGCATCCGGACTCTTACTGTTGAAATAAAGCATTACAAAAAACATGATTTACTCAGGTAGCAAAGAAGGAATCTTGAAGGAGAAATAAAACTACAGTTAGATTTTGATGTATCTTAAGAAGCTTCATTTCTATTTAGCCATTATTCTGTATTCATTCAGCAAATAGAAGGATTAAGATTTGTGCCACAATAATTTTAACATCATTTCCTCAGTCTTCTATTAGGACAGCTGAACTTTCAGATCTTCCTTGAAAACTAAACATTAATTCCTAAAACTAATTTTAGGAAACTAAAATTAAAACTAAAACTAAAAAAATTCCTCGAGAAAACTATAAATTAAGTATAGCTATCTCGCAAAGTATGAATGAACAAAATTATAGTCAAATGATTGATTAATAATTATACTAGGATATTCAATTTCTGATAATATGAGTTATTATGTAATGTAACTGTAATTGAGACTATGAAATCAATGCACAAAAAATTTGTAAACCAACACTGTTTCTATACTTATGGAAGAAAGCTGGATGTTTTTATGTTTTTTTTTGTTTTTGTTTGTCCTTAAAAAATCAATAAAACTTAACCAAAAAAAAAAAAAAGATCTTCCTTGAAAACAATTTTATAAAAGAGAAAGCAAGAAATATACAGAATATCAGGAAAAAAGATATATTACAAGCAGATATTTAAAGACGAAATCACTGATCGATAAACATTAAGGATTAAACATATTTAAACAGTTCTCTTTAAAAACAATATTTCTATTTTTATAAAAACTTAATTGGAACCTCAGAATTGTAAGGCATAATCTCAGTGATCCTCTAAGCAAACATACATTTTGAGCGAAGGATACAATCCAGTAACTTCAGTTCTCATTTTCTGAGATGAATATGTGCTTGTTTCAATAAGCAAAACCTTAGTCAAATATAACAAAGAAGATGCTTTGGGCTTTGCAACCAAACTGCTTTTCAGGAAGAGTGACTACATTTTGATATGGCTGTCCATTTCACAGAAAGTGACTCTGGCAGGTGCATAACAATAAATTGGCAACCAGTGCAACTCACAGAATAGAGATGTTATATTGGCATATTGAGCTATTCTGCTTAATGCTTGTGCCACTGCATTCTGGACCAGTTGAAGGTGGATTATCTTCAAGGGTATTTCATATGTAGCATGAAATAGCAGTTAAGCTGAGAGTAATTCTCTGAAACACATGTCTATAGAGATTCTTAGTCATACAAGTCATGGTTGTCCCAAAGGTGCTTTTTCAAGAGGCAACTGGACTTTCTGATTTTTCTTTGAAGACGTTTTGCTTCCTATCCAAGAAGCTTCTTGGAAAAGCACCTTTGGGACATCTCTGAAATACACTAAGCATCAAAATGAAGAACATACAGACTAAAGAAATAAAAAATGTTGTCAGAAGGTTGCAAAAGAAGATCATATGACCCTGGGGCATAGTCATAAATATGAAACTGTTATCAAAAATCTGAATGTAAAATGTAAAAATTGGTCATAAGTCACTATTTTCGGTGCCATTTTAAGTTTGGATGGTCACTAAACAGTTTTAAGTTGTGGATTACCTTTACTAATATTGTGCTTTTTGCATTAAAATGTCATAATACATATTTTATCTGTCCCGTTTCTGTGGACATATATTTTTTGTGTAGAAACATTTTATGTCAGTAAGTACTTGTTTTAATAGCTGATGAGCTTTGCACTGAAAGTGCTGTACATATAGTCCTTGACTTATGACTAGTTGAGTCTAAAATTTCCATTGCTAAGAAAGACAGTTCTGTGAATTTTGCATTATTTTATGACTTTTTTTTTTTTTGCTGCAGTTGTTACATTAATAACATGGTTGTTAAATGAATCTGGCTTCCTCATTGACTTTGTCAGAAGATTGCCAAAAGTGATCAGATGACCCTGGGACACTGCAACCATCATATGCCAGTTGCCAAGTCTCTGAATTTTGATCAAATGATTAGGGGGATGCTACAATGTTCGTAAGTGTGAAAAATCGTTGCTAAGTCACTTTTTGTTGTTACTGTTGTAACAAAAAACGAATGGTCATTAGTGAATGGTCACTAAATGAATTTAATGAATGGTCACTAAATGAATGGTTATAAACCAAGGACTACATAAAGTTTTGGCTGGCATGAATAAAATGCTGGATATTTTTGCTGTTAGGTCTTTCAAATTCAAAGGATAAGATAGCTGCTATGGAGGATGTTTAGTTTGTTTGATTATTTAAAAGTCTGTAGAGATTCTCAGTCATCCAGGTCATGGTTGTCCTAAAGGTGATTTTTCAGGAGGCAACTGGACTTTCTTGTTTTTTCTTCTGAAGACCAGTTGATTATTTAAGTTGTTATAACTCACCAATCCGTAAGAATGGCAACACTTTATATCTCTACTATAGATAAGACCAGCTTCTGCTAATATATGAAGCAGGGGCTCTTTCGATTCTCCCCCAAATATTTTTTTTTTTTGAGATTTGTGAACCTTAAATTGCAAACAGAGATGGGGAATCATTTTTCTCCTTTTTAGGCTTTTGCAATATTTATGCAGGTCTCGAGGGACAATATAACACTATGTTTGAATTTTGTGTTGGGAATAGCCTTGCAAACTTTTCATATTATTAAAATAATAGGCATATCAGAATTCATTTAGAAAATGCATCTTGTTGGATAGAACATATTTTAAGCCATTAAATGATTATGAGATATGATATTCCAGTAAATAGCATAAATGGAAAAATTGACTGTAGTTTGAGTTGCAAGTATCAGAAATGGCTGTCAAATGTTGCTTGACTGAATTAGCAAGCAAAATAAAGCATGTCTGTTACCCCTGCCGTTTAACTTAAAATATATAAAATAATTTTAAAAAATGAACAGTGAAAAAAGTTGCACAGCAAATGCTGACAATTGCCTTTTAATTTAACGGTTTCATTTCTCATCCAAGAAGCTTCTTTAGCTCTGACTGGTTGGTGGGGAAGGATTTATACTACTTGCAGACAGCTGGTCATTTGCATTCTTTTAGCGGGTTGTTAAGGTCACCTGGAAGTTTATCTGTGTCATCAGGTTCACCTAAGTGGTGCAAATGGATGTGGAGTCTTTGTCAGCTTTGGAAGCCATATTAGCACAAGAAGAAGGGCATCCAGCCTTCTTGGAACTGTTGAAAGGACTGTGTTGTAGATTGGAAATAGATGATGTCATATCCCTTCATTCCCCACTATCCAGTCAGGATAAGAAGTGAAATGTCTTCAAAGAAAAACCAGAAACTCCAGTTGCCTCTTGAAAAAGCACCTTTGGGATAATGGTTGGCAACTAATCAAGGAGAGATCCAACCCTGAACTAAGGGGGAATTTCCTGAAAATTAGAACAATTAATTAGTGAAATGACTTGCCTCCAGAAGTTGTGAATGCTCCAACACTGAAGGTTTTCAAGAAGAAATTGAATAACCACTTGTCTGAAATGATATTGGATTTCCTGCCTGAGCAAGGGATAGAACTGGAAGACCTCCAAGGTTCCTTCTAACTGTTATTCTGTATTTTAAGCCCCTGTCACACTGCACCAACAGATGCATAGAGGATGTAAAATGGACAAAAAATCTTGCCATCCGTTGGAAAACGCGATGTACTCACTGCCTCCGTTTTGCTTCCTCTCTATCCGTCCAGCATCCGTTTATTGACGTTCCATCCGCTCAGAAAGTTTTGAGCTGCTCAAAACTTTTGCGCGGAAAATGTATCCAATTTGTCAGTTCTGCATCCGCTGGGCATCCACTAGGCATCCGCTACGCATCCGTTCTGCATCCGTTCCACATCCGCTATATCCGCTAGGCATCCGTTCCGCATCTGTGCAACTCGCATCCGCTCGGACGTAAGGAGGAAGCGGAACGGATGCAGAACGGATGCAGAATGGATGCAGAACAGATGCAGCACGGAAACAAAGCGTTTAAAATGGAAAAAACATTCACAGAGGGGACCTATCTCGGATATTAAGGATGTCTAGAGGATGCCTAGAGGATGCCTAGAGGATGCAAAGGGACACCTATACTGCCGAAAAAAGGGGGAGCAACTTGTCTGCATCTCACTTTCAGACCAGCAGCCCAGCTGTGCAGACATCTGCAGCCTTCATCTGACTCTGACTCTTCCACAGCATCCAGTCATGTCAACCGTGGATCGTAACACAGTCCTTTTGGCAGCCACCATCCTTCTGCAACAGTACGAAGCCATCTACAGGCTCTGTGAACTCTACTACGGGAAGAAAAAGGGGCGGCCAAGAAGCGTCTGGGTACGAAGATGGATCGGGAGAAGAGCAGAGGACGGACTGTACAGCAAGCTGATGGTGGAGCTCAGGAACAAAGACACTCGGGCATTCCAGAACTTCATGAGGATGCCTCCAGCCATGTTTGACGAAGTTGTGCAGCGGCTGCCACACA
Organism: Laticauda colubrina; assembly: GCA_015471245.1. Taxonomy (NCBI): domain Eukaryota; kingdom Metazoa; phylum Chordata; class Lepidosauria; order Squamata; family Elapidae; genus Laticauda; species Laticauda colubrina. The sequence goes on from BLBF01000004.1 coordinate 78,330,822, forward strand.
GGTTGATCAAGGCAAACACCAACTTCTGCCCCAGCCTGGACCCTGGGCTCAAGGTGGAACTCACTCTACGCCACCTGGCCTCAGGGACCACCTACAGGAGCATGCAGTATGGTGGAGGGTGCCACACAACACCATCAGCATTGTGGTCAGAGAAGTGGTGCAGGCCATCATTGAAGAATACCTGCAGGAGCTCCTCCAGTGCCCCTCCACTGATGAAGGATGGAAAAAAGTTGCAGAGCAGTGGTATCAGAGGTGGAACTTCCCACACACCGTTCGAGCCATAGATGGCAATCACGTGGCCTACAAAGCACCAGCCAAGTCGGGGTCCACTTATTTCAACTACAAGGACTTCTTCAGCATCGTCCTCTTTGCCATAGTCGATGCTGACTACAAGTTCATGTACATCGATGCTTCAGGCAGCGGCTCATGTTCAGATGCCCAGGTATACAACACCAGTGACCTCAAGGAGGGGCTGGAAGGCAACCTCATCATGGGCTTTCCAGATCCAGACCCCCTGCCCAACGACACGCAAGATGTGCCCTACTTCATCGTGGGGCATGATGCCTTATCCCTCAGAACCTACCTCATGAAGCCCGACTTCCAGATGCCTCACCCGTGAAGAGAGGATCTTCAACTACAGGCTGTCCAGGGCAAGGCGGGTGGTGGAGAACGCCTTTGGCATCCTGCCCAACAGGTTCCAGGTACTTCTCACCACCATGCAGCATAGCCCAGAGACTGTGAGGAGGATCGTGGAAGCTTGCTGCATCCTGCACAATCTCATGCACACCTGCTACCCAGTCTTGCAGAACAGGCTCGTGGACCTCCAGCAAGGCAATGGGGACATGGAGCCTGGGGAATGGAGGCAAGGGCGAAACCTGAAAGACACTCAGGATGTGCAAGGCCCCAACAGAGCCTCATGTGAAGGGAAGAAGCAGCGCAACCTCCTGAGACACTGGTGCAACTCCCCAGCTGGAGCAGTGGAGTGGCAAGACAGGATGATAGATGATTAATGGGTGCTTCCTTCAACCTGTCTCATCACACGGATGAGATTGGGCCATGTATGTTGGGTGGGCCTACAATGAACAGGGCATTTAATGAAGAGTTGTGTTTGTGTTGATATGTGTGGATGATTATTACATTATTATTGATAATAAAGGGTCAAAGGTGTGGCACCAGGGAGGGTGGACCATCCCGTCCCACTATGCTTGCACTGGAGGCTTATCTATCCCACTGCTATCCTTACCCATTCACACAGCTATTACCCATCCCACCGGTATCCCTGCCCATCCCACTGCTATCTTAACCCATCCCACAAGCATGCAAAGGCTTAAACCAATTCTAAAAGTTTCCAGCAAGACTTTATTAAAAAAAAGAAATGAAGCAAGTGTGTGAATCAAAGATAAACTTTATTGAAAAACAAGCTGTAAAAGAAAAATGACCCAAGTCAAGTGTCCAAATAAAGTCCACAGGTAGCCAGCTACCCAGTCTCTGGCATTCTTATTGGTCACTCGGAGGTGTGCCCAGTCTCAGGGGTGAAGGGTCCAGGTGCTGTGGAGGTGGGTTGTGCTGGAGTGCTGGTCTTTATCGTCATTGGGGTGCCTGGCCCCGAGAGGACAACAGGGGATGGTGTGTTGAGAAAGCTCTCAGACAGCTGGCTCAGACCCGTGATGCTGAGAGGTCCTTCCTCTATGCCATGGGGTGTCAGCCCCAGTACTGATGACAGATTTACTGAGGCCGGGCTTGGCTGTGGGGTGGAGGAAGGAGTAGTGTAGTGGAGCTGTCTGGTCTGCAGCTGGGTGAGGACTGGCGTGGATGGCATCGCTGTCGTCGGTGGCATCATTGGCGTGGGTGGCATCGATGGCATCAGTGGAACCGGTGGCAATGGTGTCACCTGATGACTCTGTGCCTGGACTGGGAAGGGCTGCTGCCTGTGCTGCTGGACCTCCTGGTAGCCATAGCCCTGGTAGGTGAGCAGCTGTGGGAAGCCTTGGAATGGGAGGGACATCACCTGGGGTGGAGGTGGAGGAGCAGACCTGGACTGGGTGGGAGCAGGTTCCTCTGGATCTGGAGGGTTGTGAAGCAGCTCGGTGATCCGGTCCTTCACCACCTGGTACTGGGCTTCCTCCATGTTCCTAAGGGTCTGGTTGACATAGGTGAGGAAGGGCTTGCGGTTGGAGGATGAGGAGTCGGTGTTGACCAGCTGAGAGAGGAGATCTATGCTGGTGCAGATGGTGTCCCTGATCTCCAGCAGGACAGTGTGGCTCTGCCCCTCCTGCTGTCTGGCTCTCTGCCTTTTTGTGGAGGTGGAGCTGGGGTGGTGGTGGATGCGGCTACGACTGTGGTGGACACGACGTCTCCTTTCTCCCACCGCACCAGGGAGTCCACGCGCTCCACCACGGTTAAAACAGCTGTCCGCGGGTTCTCCGCCGTGGCACGCTCCACAGAAACCTGCCTGGAGACAGGGACTGACTCCCAGCCGGAGGAGTACTGGGTCTCAGCAGGCTGCCGGAGAGAGAGGGTTGTGAGAGGGGCTCCTGGTGCTCCTCGGTGGCGGATCTCACCCTCCAGGAAGCTGCACCTGGCCATGACGCAGGTCTCTCTGTCTGTCAGCTTAACCGTGGCCTGGCCAGATTTCTTCAGGTGCAGCTTCCCGTACCAGGTGTGCATGTGCTTCCACCAGCCGAGGAGCACCTCCGAAGTGTAACCCATACTCTCCGCCCTCTCTCTCCAAGCAGCCTGCTTTCTTTTGGTGTCCCTGTACAGCTGGTGTCCATTCCACCACAGATATTCGTTCTCTCTCAGCCACTCCAGCACCTCATCCTCGTGTTCCTCCTCAATAAAGTATTGCCTCGTCTCCCGTCCCCGCATACGCCTCTTACTCCCTTTGGCAGGACCAGATGGGCCCTCATCAGAGGGGCTCCCAGGTGGTAGGGGCTGCTCCTCCACACCACCAGCAGCAGCAGCACCAGCAGGATCATCATCATCATCATCATCACCAGCAGGATCATCATCATCAGCAGCAGCAGCAGGACCAGGATCAGCAGCAGCAGAGCAAGCCCCAGGAGCCCCAGCAGCACCAGCAGGACCAGGAGCACGAGCAAGTCCAGGAGCACGAGCAGGACCAGCAAGACCAGGAGCAGCTTCAGCAGAGTACACAGCAGCAGAAGCACCACCGCCAGGAGCAGCTTCAGCAGAGTACGCAGCAGCAGAAGCACCACCGCCAGGAGCAGCTTCAGCAGAAACTCCAGCACCCGAAGAGCGAGCCCGAGCAGCAGAAGCCCCAGCAGAAGCAGAGTCAGGGACAGGGGGCGGGAGGGTGGCCCTGTCCCTCTTGCCAGGGATGGCGGCAGGTTGCTGAGACTTTCGCTTCTTCCCCATGGTTGTGGGGTTGCTGGCTGGCAGGAAGCTGGCACCAAGGCTGGCAGGAAGCCTGGCACCAAGGCTGGCAGGAAGGCAGGCAGCAAGGCTTGCAGGCAGGGCAGGCAAGGACTCGATGTATCCTGCAGCAGGTCTTTCCTCCGAATGCTGACCACGTGCGAGCTGCTTCCCTTTATATCCACGTGGCTTACGTAATGCATCCCCCCCGCATGCGAAATTAACGTCAGGCATCCGTTAGGCTTCCGCTGTGCATCCGCTAGGCTTCCGCTCTGCATCCGCTTCATCCACTGTGCATCCGCTTCATCCGCTCGGTGTCCACTCTGCATCCGCTCTTTCCATTCCACATCCGCTTTGCTGAGGCCCCCCGGAAGCCCAGCGGATGTGTCATCCGCTCTCATCCGCTGGGCTTCCGTTCCGTATCCGCTTTCCATCCACCCTGCGTCCTCCTCCCGTCCATGCTATCCGCTTCGGTTATGCAAATTTTTGCCCCTTTTGAGAGCGGATAACAACGGATGGAACATTTTGCTTGTCCGTTGTGTCTGTTTTGCATCCATTGGGCAGTGTGACAGGGCCTTTAAGATGCAACTGTATGCAAGCTATTGCATAACCTGGATGTCATTGAAGCTTAGCCTCTGCTTGGAAGGAATTACTTTTTTTGTATGGGGTATCTTTCTTTCTTTTCTTCCTTCCTCCCTTTCTCTTCTTCCTTTTTCCTTTCCCTTACTTTTGCTTTTTATCTCTTTTCTCAATGTGTTATTTCTCTATCTCCACCTATATTCTGTTCTTTTGTTTCTGCAGAAAGAAGGAATAGAAAATCAATCTTTAGACACATACTCTCTGTCTATTATTTTGTAAATGAGGTACTTTATCTCATAAATTGTTGATTTTATAGTGGAGCCCTTTTTGCATAAAATTATTTAATTATTAATTATTATTAATTTTATTGCACTTCATATCATTTGTTCTAGTTCTCTCTTTTTAGATTTTGGAGTATTCTTTCTGGAAGATTATAATTGCAATTGTGAAGTATGTAATATGAAAGTTTCAGATGTTTATAGCTAGAGTTAGTGATGCTAGACTGATGAGGAAGAGAACTTGGATCTTAATAAGAGTTTTAGCTTGTGTTTATATTAGTCCCCTTCCATAAGGTTTATAGGATCTACCCATCTCCTGTTCATTTTTTTAAACATTAATTAAAAATTCCTGATTTGTGGAGATTGAATATGTAAAGCAGAGATGTCAAACTCAATTTCATTGAAAGCCACATCAGGATTGTGATTGACTTTGGGGGCCGCGGAAGAATGGCTGCCTGGGTGGCTGTGGCTAGTTGGACACCACTCCCCAAACTGTTGGCATGTTTCCTCTTTGTATTGGGTAAATCGGGCCACAGCCTCTTCGCATTGGGTAGACAGGGATGAAGCACCATGGGTAGACTGGGACAAAGTGACACAGGCCAACCACTTAATTTTCCAGGACAGCCCGATGGGCCAGATCCGACCAGATCATAGGTTGGATCCAACCTGTGGGCCTTGAGATTGACACCCTGATCTAAAGTCTGCATGCACTGTGGTGTAATAACAAGGCCTTCATTTGGAAGCTATATATCAGTTAGACTATTTTTAAAGTTGCAAAGCTCTTCACTTTGTATTCCTTAGTGATACAAAACTTTTCCAAGAAACAGATTCTTTTCAATACTGTGTTGAGGTTTGCTAAGCATTAGCATTCTTTTGATTTAGAAATCAGACAAAAATACATTTAGTTACACAAGTATTCAAATAATTTTCATTTATTGAAAGGGAAATTTTTAAAAAAAATTTATGCAGTATCTTATTGCTTTTATGCTTATTTACCAATCTGAATTAAAATCCTTTAAAAATAAAATAGAACAATCTGTCCACCTATATCGCTTTGCTGGGATCAATTACAGAAAATTAGCAATTCTGCAGCTCAGTTTTTAAAGCATTTGGTTCCTTTTTTCTCACTGAGCTTTGAATTGTCATCATTTCAGTGGTAGAAGTATATATTAAACTCTGTATACACAAACTGTGGAAAAAAATTAATTTGACACTATAGCTGGCTCCTTAAGTTTTAATAAGATTTTTAGATTCATACTCTTGGATTTAAATTGTAATTTTCATTAAAATGAATAAATACTATCATAGATTAATTGGTTATATAGCTTTTTGTATATTTAAGGACAAGTCTTTTTATTCATTTATCAAAGCCCCAAGTAGCAATGTGACTTTAGTATATCTTTAGCTACATTGTCTGTATATTAGCTGCTTGCACATAATGAAGTCATTAACCTTGAGGGAGAGTGGAAGAGTCCTCTTGAGCACAGTAGGTCACAAATCTCTCAAGAATTTGGGGTTCACAAAGTCACAGCTGTATTACTTATTCTGCACTAATTAAGAGTTACCATGAATCTATTTGACAATTAAAGATACAATGAACTTTAGCGCATATGTGCACTGTGGGATAGTAAACTGTTGTAAAGCAAGCAAATCGTCAACCAGGATTTATTGCTTTATATACTTTGTTTAATGATATGTATGGTAAATGGCTAATATAAAGGTAGAAATCAATTATTTCTGCACCTGAAGTGGCATTATCAAATCATGTATCACTCAGAATATTTTTATCAACTGTGGGCATGTGTAGCTAATTAGAAATTAATGCTCACTATCAGTGTTTATTTTTTGTGACTACATAACTGTAGTAATAGTTCATTTTCTTTGCATTATTAATGTTTTAATGATTGTTTAAAATGAAAATCTCTTTTTAGCAATAATCAAGCTAAATTCTGTTCTCCATTAAAATATTTGAAACTATTGGGTTCACCATAACTCAGAAATTAATTTCACGAATTGTCTGAAATATTCCATGTGTGGTGAGTGGCATGGTGGTCTAATGGTGAAGACATTCGCCTCTCATTCAGAGGCATCAGGAAGGGCATCCAGCCAATAAATTCTCAGCTCCATTCCACCCCAAATAAAGTGATTAAAGCAGGGGTGTCAAACTCAAGACCAGATTTGGGCCACAGGGTGCTTAAATCTGGCCTGTGGAGCCATACTGGAAACAATGAAGGAATGGTCTTTGATGTTTCCGTCAGTGAAAATGGAGCTCAGGAGGGCTAGGGGCTAGAACTCTCACTGGCAGAGGGCTGCAGGAAGCAGTCATAGCCGAAAACAGAGTTCAGAAGCTTGCAGAGCACTTGGGCCAACTCAGGCGTCCCTGGCACAAATGACATCAAGCTGGTTACACCCACCCTGGCCATGGCCACCCTGGTCCCCTGAGATTGAACACAACCCTGATGCAGCCTTCAATGAAATTGAGTTTGACATCCCTGGATTAAAGGTTCAAAAAAAGAAAAAAAACACTGTATATTCCCTGCTGAATTAGTGGTTCCACTGGTGCAATCCACAGTATATTGTCATCAGGATAAAAAAAATATTGGAATTAATGAAGATGCTGAAGACTTCTCTTGTGATTATTACTAATCATAGACATCTTCTGCATCTTTATTAATCCTCAAATGGAAATGAAGTATTATTTATGATGTTAGTCTTTCAATGCAAACTGTTGAATTTTATTCATAGCTGCTGTCCTACTAAATAGTATGTTTAGACAATTTTACTTTGTGTGTTAAGTAAAGCAGAAAAAAAATCTAGGCAGCAACAGAAAATATAATCACCACTTTATTTACAAATAGAACTTTATCTGATCTGAAATTCCTGTAGCTCCTTGTAAAAGTAATTTAGTGGTGCCAGGTGATGACAGTGTAGTTGCTGTGGATTTCACCACAGGAACCCCCAATTCATAAGGGAGTACAGTATTTATTTCATATAATTTGTGAAATTAAAGTCTGAGTTTCAGATTACACAAATAAATAAAATATTTCAGATGGATTAATTAAAAAAAACCCTGATCTATTTGAATATGAGTATTTGAGTATGAGTATTTGAAATACAGTGGAATTAATGCTGCCTTATTTGTCTTTTGTCCTGGAAACGAAAAAGAGGGGAGTTGTAGGAGCAATTCAAGTAATCTTAAGAAATAAAAAAGATTATATTTGTTAAACTGTATGAGAAAAAAAGTTAGAAGATAATACGGCTTTGTTCAGAGTATTACATAAAGAAGATTAAAGACGGGAAACAAGCTGCTTAAACACTGTAAACTAATTAGTTCAATGAATTGTTTTTCAGAGGTTCATGAGATATGAAACATTGGCATCAGTGCGTGAAATACACTCTGCCTCAGTGCTCTTTTCAATTTATTTTTCTGTTTGTGTCATAGTTTATAAAAAAGGAAGCAACCAAAAAAAGAAGAGGTTACAAAAAGAAATAAAAACCTGGCTCATGATTGAAGCTGACATTTTGTCATTTTAAACACGATGCAGAAGTGCCTTCCTGTAATACTCTTGTATAAGTACCACCTTCATTTTCTGCCATCACCAGCTATATTGCAAAAAATGATGTCATGACAAGGCCCAAAGGAATTCCTTTTGTTGCTCAGAGCCACTTTGGCAGCTCCAAGCTAAAGTAATCCTGAAGGAGCTGAGGCATTATTAATTAGTTTGCCCAGTATCAAGGTATTTAGAAACAAAAGCAGGAGGAGGGAGAGACCGCATGGGTAAGAAAACAGTGACAGGTGTTTGGCATTGTCAATTTAATGTTTGGTTTGTTTTTTCTTCCCTGTAAACAGATGCCTGCACAACTTGATATGGGCAAAAAGTACATATAATCAAGATGTACTGCTGGGAATGCACATCACTGTATATTAAATAAGTGGTCATTGAAAAGCTTGATATATTTGTGTATAAATTTTGGCATAGAATAGCCCAAAGCACATATTCTGGTAAAGAGAAGTGTTCTGAGGAGATACATGAAGAGGGACAGATGGATGGATAGATAGATAGATGATGGATGGAGGTGTGTGTGTTCATATTGAGAAGCTTCCCCCGCCATATATCGTTATATTGATGTATTTGTATCAATAATCCCTTCTTTGTTTGAATTGCATCTGCATGCATTTATTGCTATTGTGTATAAAAAGCAGAAATTGAAAGACCCAGCATGCATGATGTTGCAGTACTACTGATGATACCACAGGGCCAGCTTCTGGGAGACAGGGGGACTGCCAAAAGTGACAAACACAATACCAAATCCATATATAGAATCTAACCAAAAAATACAGTTAATGAGATAACAACTTCTGTTCAAGTTGACAATAGCAACTTAAGCTTAGGGAGGAAAGGGAAATATTGTTCTGCAACATCTGCACTGTGAACTACTTACCTCACTCAAACCAAGCACAGTAAGAAAAAATGATATTGCCAGATATAAATATACATGTGGATTATGAATATTTTAAAAAGAATTGTCAATTTTGAACCCACACATAATACTTTAACTGAGGTTTGAAAAGAGATTAAAATGTATAGATAGGAAAATATAGGGAACATCTTCAGTTCTTATGAAGATAAGAACTTCAGGAGTTCTGAAGTTCTCCAGAACTTGGCCAGGAGTTCTCAAACCCTATGGTTCTGCAAAAAGCTTTATAGGATTCTGAAAGTTGGAGGTGTTTGTGTGTGTCAAACCTAGCCAAGATTCTATTGCTGCTTTTAAATAGTTTCTGAAGCCTGGAATCATGGAATATGAAAATGTATCATGTAACATTACTTATGGGATATATTTTACTGCATCTAGAATAACAATAACAGTAACAACAGCAATGAGAAACAGCAGTTCTGTTTCTAAGCGGCATGGTCATAAAGTGTGCCATTGTATCATCATATTGATTATGATGACAGTTCCTGTTCTTCCAGTTGTAGTCTTTAAGTGAATCCTGTGTATATTTTAAGCATGTCACGGGGTCATCATTTGTGACCTTCTGCTGACCTCCCATTGACTTTGCTTGTTGAGAGCTGGCAATGTAGACTGCAAATCTAGTGATTAAAGTACTGGCCTAGAAACCAGAAGACTATGAGTTCTAGTCCCAACTCAGCATGAAAGCCAGCTGGGTAACTTTGAGCCAGCCAGTCTGTCTCAGCCCAACCCACCTCACAGAGTTGTAGTTGTTGTGGCTGCTGTGAAAAGAGACTACTATAAATTCAGTCACATGTTAAGGTATTGTGTATGTAGATTTTTTTTTTCTACCAATGCTGTCAACTGGGCAGTGACTCCCTTCCTCCTACTGGTACTTCTTACAGTAGTATGTGTGTGTATGTGTGTGTGTGTACACACACACACAGAGTTTATTGATTTATTTTCTTATTGATCCATTTTCTCTTAATTCTTCTTTTGAGTATAAGAAAGTTAATTTTTAAAAATATTCTGGTCAACAGTTTCTTTTATTTATATATATTAAAAGTCAGAAAATTTCAGATCTCTTTCTCCTATGGCTATTTTATAGTGGCTACATGTTATAAAGGCTGTTGTTTTTACTTTTAACATGTTGAAGTGGTGAAATTCTATAATTATATTTTCTTTTCTTTTTACTGAATGAAATTGATGAAGCTTTTTACTAAGTTTCTCCTTCTTAGCCCAAGGGGCAAAGTGTTAAAACTGTTTTCGTTTATATCAGTCCCCAGAAGATGTAGCCAAAGAAGAGAAAAGCAGGAAAGCATTTCCTAAAGGCCCTGTCACACTGCCCAACGGATGCAAAACGTATGTAAAAAGGACACAATGGACGAGCAGAATGTTCCATCTGTTGTTATCCGCTCTCAAAAGGGGCAAAAATGTGCATAACCGAAGCGGATAACACGGAAAGGAACGGACGCGGGGAGAACGCAGGGCGGATGGAAAGTGGATGCGGAACGGAAGCCCAGTGGATGGAAGCGGATGGGAGCGGATGGCACATCCGCTAGGCTTCCGGGGGACCTCAGCAAAGCGGATGCGGAACGGATACAGCGGAAGCACAGCGGATGTACAGTGGATGAAGCGGATGCAGAGCGGAAGCCTAGCGGATGCACAGCGGAAGCCTAGCGGATGCCTTGCATTAATTGCGCATGCGGGGGGGGATTTATTGCATCAGCCCCACGGATATAAAGGGAAGCAGCTCGCACGTGGCCAGCATTCAGAGGAAAGACCTGCTGCCGGATACATTGAGTCCTTGCCTGCCCTGCCTACATGCCTGCCTGCAAGCCTTGCTGCCAGGAAGGCCTTGCTGCCAGGCTTCCTGCCAGCCTTGCTGCCAGCCTTGCTGCCTGCAAGCTTCCCTGCCAGATTCCCTGCCAGCCAGCAACCCCATAACCATGGGGAAGAAGCGAAAGTCTCAGCAACCTGCCGCCATCCCTGGCAAGAGGGACAGGGCCACCCTCCCGCCCCCTGTCCCTGACTCTGCTTCTGCTGGGGCTTCTGCTGCTTGGGCTCGCTCTTCTGGTGCTGGAGGTTCTGCTGAAGCTGCTCCTGGCAGTGGTGCTTCTGCTGGTGCTTACTCTGCTGAAGCTGCTCCTGGCGGTGGTGCTTCTGCTGGTGCTTACTCTGCTGAAGCGGCTCCTGGTCCTGCTCGTCCTGCTCGTCCTGCTCGTGCTCCTGGTCCTGCTCGTCCTGATGCTGGTGGTGGTGGTGCTGCTGCTGCTGCTGCTGCTGATCCTGCTGCTGCTGCTGCTGCTGCTGATGATGATGATGATGATGATCCTGCTGCTGCTGCTGCTGCTGCTGATGATGATGATCCTGCTGGTGATGATGATGATGATGATGATGACCCTGCTGCTGCTGCTGCTGCTGCTGGTGTGGAGGAGCAGCCCCTACTACCTGGGAGCCCCTCTGATGAGGGCCCATCTGGTCCTGCCAAAGGTAGTAAGAGGCGTATGCGGGGACGGGAGAGGAGGCAATACTTTATTGAGGAGGAACACGAGGATGAGGTGCTGGAGTGGCTGAGAGAGAACGACTATCTGTGGCGGAAGGGACACCGTCTCTACAGGGACACCTAGCAGAAGCAGGCTGCTTGGAGAGAGAGGGCAGAGAGTATGGGTTACACTTCGGAAGTGCTCCTCAGCTGGTGGAAGCACATGCACACCTGGTACGGGAAGCTGCACCTGAAGAAATCTGGCCAGGCCACAGTTAAGCTGACGGACAGAGAGACCTACGTCATGGCCAGGTGCAGCTTCCTGGAGGGTGAGATCCACCACCGAGGAGCACCAGGAGCCCCTCTCACTACCCTCTCTCTCCGGCAGCCTGCTGAGAACCAGTCTTCTTCTGGCCAAGAGTCAGTCCCTGTCTCCAGGCAGGTTTCTGTGGAGCGTGCCACGGCGGAGAACCCATGGACAGGTGTGGTAACCGTGGTGGAGTGCGTGGAGGACTCCCTGGTGCGGTGGGAGAAAGGAGACGTCATGTCCACCACAGTCGTAGCCGCATCCCCCCCCCAGCTCCACCTCCACAGAAAGGCAGAGAGCCAGACAGCAGGAGGGGCAGAGCCACACTGTCCTGCTGGAGATCAGGGACACCATCTGCACCAGCATAGATCTCCTCTCTCAGCTGGTCAACACCGACTCCTCATCCTCCAACCGCAAGCCCTTCCTCACCTATGTCAACCAGACCCTCAGGAACATGGAGGAAGCCCAGTACCAGGTGGTGAAGGACCGGATCACCGAGCTGCTTCACAACCCTCCAGATCCAGAGGAACCTGCTCCCACCCAGTCCAGGTCTGCTCCTCCACCCCAGGTGATGTCCCTCCCATTCCAAGGCTTCCCACAGCCCCTCACCTACCAGGGCTACGTCTACCAGGAGGTTCAGCAGCACAGGCAGCAGCCCTTCCCAGTCCAGGCACAGAGTCATCGGGCGACACCATTGCCACCGGTTCCACTGATGCCACCAATGCCACCCACACCAATGATGCCACCGACGACAGCGATACCACCCACGCCAATAATGCCACCCACGCCAGTCCTCACCCAGCTGCAGACCAGACAGCCCCACTATACTACTCCTTCCTCCACCCCACATCCAAGCCCGGCCTCAGTACATCTGTCATCAGTACTGGGGCTGACACCCCATGGCATGGAGGAAGGACCTCTCAGCATCATGGGGCTTAGCCAACTGTCCAAGACCTTTCTCAACACACCGTCACCTGTTGTCCTCTTGGGGCCAGGCACCCCAATGACACCTCAGACCAGCAGTGCAGCAGCACCCACTTCCACAGCACCTGGACCCTTCACCCCTGAAACTGGGCACACCTCCGAGTGACCATGAAGACTGCCAGAGACTGGGTGTGGACTTTATTTGGACACTTGACTTGGGTCATTTTTCTGTTACAGCTTGTTGTTCAATAAAGTTTATCTTTGATTCACACATTTGCTTCATTTATTTTTTTTGATAAAGTCTTGGTGGAAACTTTTAGAATTGGTTTAAGCCTTTGCATGCTTGTGGGATGGTTTAAGATAGCAGTGGGGTGGGCAGGGATACCTGTGGGATGGGCAGGAATACCTGTGGGATGGGCGGGGATACCTTTGGGATGGGTAATAGCTGTGGGATAGATAAACCTCCAATGCAAGCAGAGTGGGACTGTAGGGTCCACCCTCCCAAGTGCCTCCTCTAGGCATCCTCTAGGCATCCTCTAGACATCCTTAATATCCGAGATAGGTCCCCTCTACGAACGTTTTTTCCATTTTAAATGCTTTGTTTCCATGCTGCATCCGCTAGGCATCCGTTCTGCATCTGTTCCGCTTCCTCCCTGCGTCTGAGCGGATGCGAGTTGCGTGGATGCGGAACGGATGCCTAGCGGATATAGCGGATGCGGAACGGATGCAGAACGGATGCCTAGCAGATGCTTAGCGGATGCAGAATGGACGAATTGGATACATTTTCCGCGCAAAAGTTTTGAGCAGCTCCAAACTTTCTGAGCGGATGAAATGTCTTTAGACGGATGCTGGACGGATAGAGAGGAAGCAAAACGGAGGCAGTGAGTACAGAACGGATACATCGCGTTAACCAACGGATGGCAAGCTTTTTTGTCCGTTTTACATCCTCTTTGCATCCGTTGGTGCAGTGTGACAGGGGCTTAAGCTGATGTTATTTCCAGCCAGTTTGCACACAGGATTCAAGCATTTGTGAGATATAGTGCAGAGAAGCCCATAAATAGCACTATATTTTAAATATTAACATTGCTTAGTATATGACATCTATTTAACACCTTTTAAAAAACCTGCAAAATTCTGACCAGGTTGCAGAGGGAAATTCATTTGACTGTGTCCAAATAAGTTGTTTGACTATGCCTAATAATTATTCTCTCTCCCCATCCCTGGTTTTATAATTTATCAACAAGTTTTCACTGTATGCTATTTTTTTAAAAATTCACTTTGCCAACCAATGTTATGGAAAAATTTCATGGGTTCTACCTTAATAAAATATGCAACCTGATTTTTAAAAATGTTTTTACCCCAGACTTCTGTGATAGCTTTTGAAATTTACAAACCTTTGTGCATCATCCCACAGCTGGACCTACACATTAGAAAAACTCAACTAGTGTTTGTTTCCTACTAATTACTCCATGTAAACCTGTGGGAACTGATTTTCTATTAATGAATTTGAGCAAGCAATTAGAAATCTTTGCATAATTTTGAAGAAATTATCTGCTTAGTTGTTTTGATTCTCCTCCCCCTGTTAGGTCTTCTTGTCCCTATGCAGTCACAGGACCACTAGTGTGATTTTATTCTTATTAATTAGGGAGAAAAACAGACAAAAATAAGAAATTTTACTTGGCACTACTGACAAATGAAGACAGCTGTGTAATTTGGCACTAGTGGGATATTAAATATGACATAATGATAGCATTTCTATCATGGCATTATATATCTGTCATAGCTTTTGTCAGATAAGTTTTTTTTCAAGATTTGAAATCTTTCACATGTATTTTATTGGGTATTTAAAAAAAAAAATCTGAAGTCCCATTGCAACCAATCAGGTCATCTTTTTCTAAATACCTTCCTTTGACTGATGTCTTGTTAGGCAAAAGGGAACTGAGCTTTACTAAATTACATGACAACAATAGCTTGTCACAAGAAAAATTCTGGTATGTTTCATGAGGTGCATTTTACCATATAGCACAGAAAACTTTGATACAAACTTTCTGAAATGTAATACTGCGTTAAGTACAGTGAGTCACATATAAGCATAGATTGTTTAGTTTTTGCTTTCAGTTAGATATAAATAAACTGAGTTGGATTCAGCTATACTAACGGTTGGAATATATCCATAAGTCAGTGGGATATGGATATATATATATATATGGATCTTTGGTTATTCGGGTTTTCTCCCACGTAAAATTGGAAGTATTTTGGTGACGTTTTGACGAAATCTCATTCGTCATCTTCAGGCTTGTGTCTTCAGCTTTGTGCTTCTCGGAGTAATGTGAGCTTGCAGCTGTTTTTTCCTTTTAACGAAAGTTACTCAGACAAGAGTACTCAGTTACTCTGAAAAGCACAGAGCCAAAGAAACAAGCCTGAAGATGATGTGTGAGACTTCATCGAAACGTTGCCTAGATACTTCCAATTTTACGTGGGAGAAAACCCGAATAACCAAAGATAGATAGATGATAGATAGATAGATAGATAGATAGATAGATAGATATATTTGTTTTTTAAAAATTTTCACGGGTACTTACATGTGTGCTGTTCACCTTCCTTTGGGTATTATCCCACGTCATTGTAGTGCTTTTAAAGTTGTAGCAACATTTCAGCAGAATCTCATCTGCCATCATCAGGCTTCTGTATACAAACTCTATACAGAAGCTTGATGATGGCAGATGAGATTCTGCTGAAACGTTGCTACAACTTTAAAAGCACTACAATGACGTGGGATAATACCCGAAGGAAGCTGATCAGCACATACATACATACATACATACATA
>BLBF01000004.1:78346149-78437604 GCA_015471245.1 Laticauda colubrina
CAGCACATACATACATACATACATACATATATATATATATATATATATCGGGTATTTTCCCACGTCATTGTAGTTGTGCTTTTAATGTTGTAGCAACATTTCAGCAGAATCTCATCTGCCATCATCAGGCTTCTGTATTGTGTTCATTCATCAGACAATATTAATAAATAAATATTCTCAGTATACATAAAAGAAAAGATACATTTGTCAGGAGTCGAGAATCATAAGCTATGACACTTCATAAGGTATGATAGCTTACCAATGAATGTTGCATACCGCTTGTATAATTTTTTTCTGAGATACAAATTATTAAGAAACCATATTCATTTTCAATGCCTTTTCATTGAAATTGCATGGAATTCTTTGCCTCAAAATACTCTGAATTCTTTATGTTGGTGTGTATGTATGTATATATGTATGTATGTACATATTACTTATTTACTTAAAGACTTGCTGATTTACATATTCATTTATCAAATTTATTTACCATCCATCTTGGGGTTCAGATTACTCTGAACAGCTCACATTAGGATAAACAACCAGGGGTGGGATTCTACCAGGTCGCCCCTATTCGCTAGAACCAGTTGTTAACATTCTAAGCAGTTTGGAGAACCAGTTGTTAGAAGAAATTACTGGCCTAATCCTGTAAGGAAAGCAGGAAGGAAACATTCTGGTGTTGTTTACAGAAACTGCCTCTCCGTTAACCCTTATTACATTCTTGGCAGGACTAGACTTCCTGTCTCAGGAACATTTCTGGAGTTTTTTCCTTCTCCTTTGCTGGTACTTTGCTTGTGTGGAGTGACCATTTAAAGTTACAGTGGCACTGAAAAAAGTGACTTATGACCATTTTTCACACTTACGACTGTTGCAGCATCCCCACAGTCATGACAGGCCAGGCGAGGAGATTTGTACCCCGATGTGAGTGATATTAAGTTGGCCACACCCAGCCAATAACATGACCACCAAGCCATGTCCACCCAGTCACATGACCACCAAGCCACGCCCACCACCTAAGCCATGCCCATAGAACCAGTTGTTAAAATTTTTGAATCCCACACCTGTAAACAACGTATAATGATGGTAAATATAAAAGTGAATTAAAATTATAAAAATTAAAACAAGCTAAAATACAGGGGTTTGGAAGGGAGAGATGGGGCGCTTGCTCTATTAGTATATCAACCAACTCCAGCCAAGAGATTCTTCTTCAGGACCCCATGCCAGCAAGCATAGCCAAAATTTTCCTGAAGGCTGAAAGAGAGGGGGAGAATCTTACCTTCTTTGGCAAGATGTTCCAGAGGGCAGGAACCATGGCAGAAAATGCTATTTTCCTGGATTCCACAGCCAAAATTCCTTGGCTGAAGGAATCTACAGTAGGCTCCTTCTGCCAACAGGAAGGAAGTGGGCCAATCCCACTGGAAAAATATGATTTTGAAAATATCCTGGATCCATTCCATAAAGGACTTTAAAGATAATAGCCAACACCTTGAATTGCATCTAAAAGCAGATCACAACCAGTACAAGTTGTATAATATTGGTGTTACATATTTGAAGGCTAAAAGAGTCAAGTAACAGCTGCCACTCTTAACTGTTTGATTGTTAGACTGTAGTTTGAAAAAGTTTATAAACTTTTTTTCTTATAAGTTTCTTATCTCATGTGATACACAATGTCAATTAGGGATTAAAAAGAAAATACTCGTCATCAGATCATCTTCAGTCAATCTTTCTATTGCTTTTATGAGCTAGAAGTCACTTAACAATTGAGAGAATGTACCATTGAAATAGCTGTGATTTGACAAAAACTATATAAGATCCTTATATTTAAATAAAATAACATGGGAATATCGGTTTTTTATTGATAATTTATTCATCTTATTTTAATAAAGTGCTATCCTATATCACTTTTAAAAGATGGTTATGTTTTCATAGTATTAAAAGTCACAGTATACGTGATCTCAGTGTCAGGATGAATTATACAGTACATATTAATTGTGCACTGCCTTGAAAAATATTTGACTCCAAGCCATACAGTATGTAGTATTTGTTAGTGTCTGGCAAAGAGGTTTCAGTGTTGTCTTCCACTTTTTAACAAAGGATAACTGCAAAGGGCATGAATATGAATAAGCAATGAAAATGAGAAGAAATATTTCAAACCAATACCTTGTAACTAATGTGAAACAAGCTGCATGAAAAATGTTACAGGTAGCTCAGAACTCCATTTATGGAGTTAAAACTTCAGCATATCAAAGTGTATTTTTACTCAGATCTACATCTACATTACTAAATAGCATTATTTCAAAAGTGAATATGGCTCAGGTAACTGTTCAGACTTATGTTACTGATCCATATCTGTTTGTGATTCTGTTCCCTTTACCTCCCACATGAGTTGTACCTTTCTAGTGCAAATAAGCTGCCACTAATACCTCTGTTTGATCTCTGTGTTACAGATGTCTCTAATTAACTTTACTGTGACAGGCCACAGGATACAGTTACATAGGCTGACAGATCCCAGTATCCTTGGAGGCGCTACCCTGTCACCTGACACATTCCCTGTGCTAACATCTTTTTGGCAAGCTCTTTTTAATGATTAAATCCATCTTGTACCTGAGTTTAATATGAGAAGTGTGGAGTGATAGCCACTAAAAGATAACAAAGAATTTACAGTTAGAAAGCAATTACAACATCAGCTTTGATTCAGTAATGTAAGAAACGTGCTATTAGGTTCCTTTTGAAAAATTCTTATACAACCATGCAGAAAAAACAAAAAAGTTTTTGAAATAATATTTTGGAATATTATCTTAAACAGCCCATAACATATTTGCAAAACTAAATGCTGGAAGATATAGCCTTGAAGAATAATTGTAGTGTGACCTACTCTTCAAGTGGGAAGAACAAAGCTTTTAGTTTATTTCGAAAGAACTAAATCTGTATATCAACTGTGACTGTTCGGTTTGAATGCTTAAGTCATGAAAGAAGGTGAAATTCATCAAGTTTTCATTGTATATGATTTTTAAAGATATAAGTATCCTGGCAGGCTCTGAGCTTGGAAATAATTTCAGTAAATTGATGGTACCTTAAACATTTAGAATTTAATTCACCTATTCCAGGAATTAAAACAAAAAGATTTATATAACAAGGCCAGATGTAGACAGCAAATAGAAACAGTAAAACCAGAGATGTTCAGAATGGATTAATAATGCTGGCAGTTGACATGGGTATACAGGATCAGAGGGTGGCCTCCTTTGAAAACCCTTTGGCATTTGAAATAAACAGCTGGATAATTAAATTGATTGTGCACATATTGGTCAAAAAAACAAAGATGATTTGTGAAGTAAAACTTATTTCATAATATGACCTGGAATGTAAGTTCAGAAGGTAAATGGAGTATGGGTATCATGCTTTTGTGAACAAATCACTTCAGTTGTGGCACTGTAGATCTCCCTTGACAAGGATGAAGTTCAAATTATTATAAGCCACTCCATTAGTAAACTAATTGAGACACAGAGTAACAACATATCATGGCTCCTAATCCTGCCCGAATCAGTCAATAACACCCAATGATATATGGAATTTGAGTAATGAAGTAATGACAGGCAACTTAAGTAACTGTGGCAGAGTTACAAAAATGCATACATGGATGATCTAGAATATAAAGTAATAGGGAGGTTCCCCCTCGTGGTATCTGGAAAAACCAGCTAGTAGACTTATAGAGAGTTATTTCGAAGGTGCTATGAACATTACTGAATAAAAAGTACCTACTTGGTTGATTGTCTATCTAGAAAAGATTCCTGGATCAATACTACCACATTTTATTGGTCTCCTTCTTTGATATGGGCCTCCAAAGAGTCCAAATTTTATTAACGCTTTCTGAGATAATTAGCATTTGTCTAATCCAAGTGGATTTCCCGGCCACTTTAAATGAGAAAGTATATTTGAACTTGACTGGTTTTAACAATAATGAGTAGGTGTTTTATATTTCACTGTTAGCCAAGATATAGAAGGCAGTGGTGCGTTGTCACGGAAGTCCAATATTGTTTTTTCAGGTGAAAATCCATCTTCATTTTAATGGGTGATTATATCAGGAAAGATAGTAGGAATGCAAACATGAATTTTGCAGTCTGTGATACCACTGACCACAGTGGATTGTTTGATGAAGGTCAGCTTCAGAAACACTTTACTGCTACCACTTTATGACAACACCTAGAAAAGTATTTTATTCAGTCTTTGGGAATAATTCTTGGGGGAAAAATTTTCAAACTTTCCACACTGTTTCTTATGTTGTTTAATATTTTCCTGAAGCAACAGGCAAATACTGTATGTGGGTTTGAAGTTGTTACCAGCATCTTTATGGATATACTTGTCATTTACTGAAAACTTGAGAATTTTCTCATTTCCAGACCTTAAAGCAGGGGTCCCCAAACTTGGCAACTTTAAGGCTTGTGGACTTCAACTACCAGAATTTTCCAGCCAGCATATGCTTAAAGTTGCCAAGTTTGGGGACCTCTGCCTTAAAGAATTGGTTGTGGAAAAACAAAGTGATTGCCAGAGCCAGCTTTGACTGGAGGTTACTTCAGATAAACATGTGGAACTGCTGCCTCAAGGAGTAGCAGGGAGACACTGGGACATGTTTCCGCTGCAGAGCATTTGTGGCAGCTGGAAGCAGCACAGATTGAGGTGCTGAATCTGGGACTTTCTCTTGGCCCCTAAGGCCCATAGGGCTGAGTGAAGGGCAGAACAGAACACTTATGTGTTTATCACGTAAGTGAATACTTGTGAAAAACTCTGTTTTTTAAAATCCAGCTGACACAGCCTTCCCATGCCTCTGAGACAATGCCTTGATGACATTTCTGCTTTGTGCTTTGGTTATGCAATTCTTTTGGAGAGAGTTTCAAAGATTGAAATTGCTCAAAACTGAATACTTAAAATGTTTAAATGCTGTGCCTTCTATTGCTTTTTACAAACCCAATTCCAAAGTAGAGGACACTGAGCAGAATTCAGAAAAGACAGATTTGTTTTGTTACTGATTCTAGAGTAAGGACTTCAAAATTTGGGTGATATGAATCAATTTCTGTATTCTCTGGCATTTGGAAGTAGTGCTGAACACCTAACCTTTCTTTATGTATTAACCCTTGAAAATTGTCCTGAAATTATGGTAGAATGCGGCAGTGCAAGGCAAACTATAGTATAAAAGCAGCTCTTGGAAATTTCGTTTTTCAGAATCTGAAACATGTTTGGGGGTTGTTACTTTGACCTCTCTTCAGAGTTCTCACTTGGTATATGAAGCATTACAATATGAATACATGACTTGGGTCCAATTTACCTGTAGTTTCACTGAAATCTCTGCAATCTATCTTGCAGGGTTTTTGAAGGAACATTTTTCTGGTTCTGCCATAGATACAGCCAACATTGAAATAAAGCCGCTTTATCATTATGGTGCTGGGCTGTTATGTTGTGGAAACAGTGACACTTATTTTTACATTTAAAGAGGAGACTCAGAAAACTTGTATTTAGTAAGATCCTTTTGTTTGTGTTTAAAATCTATCAACTTACGTTACTTTCAGGAATGCTTTTATTATATGTGTCTAAGCTGCACAAAGCTGTTAATAAAGTGAAGGCATATAACTTTTCTACATAAATAAGATATAAAAGATTCATTAGCCATTAAGCAACCGTGCCTAAATAGATTTCCTGAAGTTATTTGCCCTGCAGAAATTATTTCCCTAAGTGGAAAAGACATCCTTCTTCTTAAAAAGAAGAGGCCATTTGTTTAAACTTACTTTTATAAAGTGAAAGCCTTCTCTTCCCAAATCAGACCAAAAGGTATATTAATTATTAACAAAAAAAGGCCAAACTGAATATACAGTTTGTCATATTTGATTAATTCTAATTAAGTTATTACTATCTTGAGATTTAAAAATTGTTTTAAGACAGTTAGTTGCATTTTTAACAGACGCAGTCATCTTATACAGAAGATATATAGTCATTTCAAAGGCTATGCAATGCTCAATCTAAGATAATTACATCCATGTAAATTCACCTTTATAGAAATCTAAATTAAATATGTTTAATTATTGGTCCTTTAGGACTAATTCAACATACCTCCCACAAGCTTTCAAACCACAATTTATTTAATTATCTTGTGGGAGAAAAACAACTGGTGGATGATTTACAATTATCCTGATCTTTATTTTACAACAAAAATGTTGAAATAAATAAAATTAGATAAAATGAACATATTTACACTTCAAAATGCAAACAGACTTGTTATTGTGAGGTTTTCCTTATTAAACCATAAAGTTAGAGAATTAACCACACTTTAAAACTTTTGCAGAGTTACTCATAATCATCTTTTGTTCCTTTCTGATATTTAGGGATATTTTTTTTTTCATCCAGGCAAGGACCTATTGACTGCAGTGTTACTGATTTGACTATCCAATATTACTGAAATAAAATGTCCAGCATTCTTTACCACAAGAGTGTCACAAGTTGCAGTTCAGTATCTGGTCAGATTTCCTACCTATGTTGTAATGCCAAATAATCACAAAATGGCAAGCTCTATTGTTAAATGTTTTTCAGTTCCGAGTTTTCAGATATTGCACCACATCTTGAAACAATAACATAATTCCTGATAAAATGAGTATGATTTATATTAAACCTTTAGATTTGCTTTTCATCAATTGCAGTTAATACGTCAATATATTTTGATGACGGATCAGGAAAGCTGCATTTGCGAAGGTTCGGCTATACACTAATTCCATCTGAATGAAAAAGAAACTGGCATTGTGCATACTGCTTACATTTGCAGAAATATCTTACTGTGCTTAAGATTTGACTTGAAATTATATCACAGTCTCAGTTTTAAAACTACTTCTGTAATTGCTGACACTACCTTGTAGAGTCCAGTTAATGGGATATTGGTAATCCTAGTTGGTCTTCAGTTACCACTGGACAAGTCAGATGATATCACAGTGATTAAGGAAATTATTATCAATAAAGAATAGACTTTTCCAGACCTGGGCTTGTGATCAGAGTTGTGGAATATACCTAATGAATTTAAGATTGAGAATGTAATTTTCTTAGAGCTATTACTTGAGAATCACAGTAATTATTTCCTATTGCTCTTTGTGGAATATACTTTTAATTACATTAGGGTAGGAATGCTCACATAAACATTTAATAGTTAACTTCATCCTAATTTTGAAAATAATAATCTATTTATATTTCATTGTCAAAAATGATAGTTATTTTTTTTAAAGAAGAGAACATTCTGTGGAGCATCATAGGGTGGGAAACCACATATCCTCTAGAGAAGTCTTGAAACAAAGACTGTTTTGATAAACATCTATTACTTGGAAACATAAATGTCCCAGAATGTTTTTTTTTCAAATATACAACATTTCTGTTTTATAAAATACATTATTTTTGAGAAAAATTTAAATACTGAAACAGTATAACAGTATAATCAATATGAAAAATAATGAGATTGAAAATATCCTTTCTGCATTTTGAATAAATATTGTTAATCCAAGATTTTTTGAACAAAATAGAATAGAATATTTTATTTGGACAAATGTGATTAGGCACACAAGGAATTTGTCCCTGGTACATAAGCTCTGAGTGTGAACTCAGTGTGAACATGAATGTGAACATGAAAAGCAACAGAATAATAATTATGCCACAAATATGAGGGGTAGAAGAGAAATGAAAAGGATAATAATAATTGTACAGTAATGCAACATGGGTGAATATACTTAGACGTAAGCCAATACTGTGAGGAACATTTTTTTCAGCAAAATGATGGTATAAGGGGAAAACCTGTCCCTGTCTCTCGGTGTTTTGGTATGTAATGCCCTACATATCGTCCTGAAGGGAGAAGTTGAAACAGTTTATGTCCGGGATGTGAGAGGTGTATACTTATTTTTTCAGTGCTCCTTCTGACTCGCGCAATATACAAGTTTTCTATGGAAAGCAGGCTGGTTGCTATTACAGAATAACAAAATAACAGAATTGTAAGGGACCTTGAAGGTCTTCTAATCCAACCTCCAGTGCAGGAAACCATTTCAGACAAAAGGTTGTCTGGTCTCTTCTTAAAAACTTTCAGTGTTGGAAGATCCACAACTTCTAGAGGCAAGTCGTTTCACTGATTAATTGTTCTAAGTGTCAGGAAATTTCTCCTTAGTTCTGGATTGCTTCTTTCCTTGATCCTTGATTTTTGTTCTTGCAATTGTTTTTTCTGTTGGAGTCTGTACCTGTCCTATTTAGTTGCTATACCAAACCAGACAGTGATAGAAGACACAATAATTCCTCTAAAATTGTATCTGTTTCTGGGGCAGTGTATCCCCCTAAGTTGATGCAGGAAGAGCATTCTTTGTTCTGCCTTTTTAATGATGGTTCTAATGTTAGGTATCCATTTCAAATCGTGGGAGATATAGAACCCCAGAACATGAAGAAGTCTGTTGCTGATACTGTGGTAAGTCAGTATCACAGTATCAGTCAGCAACAGTATCACAGTTGCTGATACTGTGATTTTCCCTAGCTTCCTATCTGTCAAAAAGCTAGTAATCCACCTACAACTATGGACAACTAGCTGAATCAGAGTGAAGAATTTCTGAATGCTGAAATGAAGTCTAAAAAAAGGAACTTGACATAGGTCCTTGGAGATTAAAGATGTTGCAAGATATAGTGCAATGCCATCTTGAAAGCAACTCTGCCGATCTCTTTGCTTGGTAGACAAATTGCAAAGTGTCTAACATTGAATCCATGTGATGATTTTCAGGTGGGCCAGCACTAACCTCTCAAAGGTCTTCATAACTACAGATGTCGGAGAGTCTATAGTCATTCAGCCAGATGGAGGGTTTCTTGGAAACTGGGATGATAGCAGCATGTTTGAAGCAAGAAGCAGTTACTCTGTCTGGACTTGGTGCTTTCTGATCTTTTGTCTATGAAATAAACCTTGCACATCTTTTTCAAATATCATATCAGATATATCTTAAGATATACACATTATGTACAAAATGTAGTAATTTATAAGGCATTTAATCACTTTTCAATATTAAAAATTTCCAATATGGAATTCTATATCTATAAGCAACTTTAGTATTACTTTCTTACCTATAATACATCATTATTTTATACTGTATAGGAAAATCTCTAGTGTGTTTGTGATTATTATCATATCAAGTTACTTTCTGCTAATCACACATATAAACCAATTTGTATATATGCAGATAAATAAGAGACACTTTATTGTGCTACTGCACATTCATCAAGAACGCATACATTATGTTTCACCAAATTGTGTATGATTCATTTCAAAAGAAGAATGATTAGTTAAAAGAACCACTATCATACTTAAAAAAAAATACTTTTAAGATATTTGCATATCTATTAAAAAAGAAAGATATCACAAAAGAAAAAAGCAGCAGTTCACATTACTCATGTTTCATTTAAATACTAAAAGGAACTTTAGCTGGAAAGTGAACAATGTTGTATGAGTCTGTAATTTAATCAAAATGAGTAAGTGGAAACTGTTGATTTAAAAAGTGTGATTTTATTTATTTATTTTTCAATATATTTGGTTGTGTCTGAGAGAGGTTTAATGGACTTTTGAAAAAACCCTGGGGAACTCATTTTATGAGATTGTGATAACTCAGTTCTGGAATACTTCAAAAACACCTCTAAAAGAGAGTCCTCTTGTCAAAAAAAGTTCGACTGACATAATTATGGTTCATAGATGGCTGAAAAACTATTTTTCCTGGCATTAGGTGATTTCTTATCAAACTACCCTGACAAGCTTTTTTTTCAACCCTGTGACGGTTACTTTTGTTTCATACATTCCTTTCCTCTTTATTTTTTATCACGCAGGGTGAAATTCTTTGGTGGCGTTCTAGGAAAATAAAATACTACTTATATTTTACTGGCAAAATGTAAACTTTATCTGTAAAATGTTACATTATAGTAGTTCTTATATTATTTAGTGATTTGAAAAACTTTATTTAATGAAAAATTATCTTGTTTTAAAATTAGGAAAAACATAAATAAATACTTGATCATTGAATATAACACCTTTATTTGCTAAGTTAATCGTGTGCAATGGATTATGGCATACCTATTCAAATACAAGCTTCACAGCACAGGCTATACAAAATCCAGAAATAATCTTTTTTAGTTGTGCAATAAATAAATTCTGGGTGTAAAACAAAATGTGTATTTTGAGAATTTGTTTCAAGGACACTGTACTGTTTTGTTCTGAATGTAAAGTAAAAGTTGGGGGTATAGATGTTGCTTCAGTTGTTCCAACTGTGCAATGGTACCAAAGATGGTACAGAGTCAACAGCATCACTTAATTTGCCACGGACTCAAATGTATAATTGGATATCAATTATACTAATAATACTAATGATATCTCACCCTATGATGACAGATGAACTCACTAGTGGCTTTGTATAGATGTTAAATAGGAGAGGAGAAAACATCAAACCCTGCAGCACTGCACATAATAGGATTGAGAACAGGATCTTCCCCCTTTCCTCATTACCACTTTCTGGTATTGACTCCAGAGAAAGTAGGACAACCAACATAGTGTAGTGCTGTTCATACCGTATTCATTCAGTTCAAAAGGTTGATGGTATCAAAAGCAACTAAGAATGCAATCAGAGCAAGGATGAATGCACCACATCCATCACATTCTCTCTGAAAGTGCAGTCAGTGCTATTGTTAGTGTGATCTGACCATGACCAGGGGTAACTAAAAACTTCCCAGTTTCAGATAACATTGACATTGCTCTGACATTAGAGTCAACTAAGATTTGTGATCACAGTCCCATATCTGGCCCTGGATGACTTGGGATAGGCCCACATTTTTCATGATAGCCACTTGGTCCACTTCCCACCTCATTTCCAAAGATGGCAGATTGAAGTCCCCAGAGATGAAAAGTCTGAGGAATTCTACCACTGGCCTATAAATAAATCAAGCAGCTCAGACAGGGAAGTTGCTATGCAGCAGGGAAGCTGGTACAGTAGCAACCATCTCAGCTGAGGAGGCCATGAATGAATAGGTGTTTATATCTAGCAACCTGTGGAGCAGCATGGTTGAAAGCTTTCAGAGATTCCCAGATAACAATCATCATACATCTACCTTTGCCTTGAAATCTCAGCTGATAACATACCCCAATCTTATTGGGCAGGTTTCTGAAAAGGCCGCCCTCCATTTCAGACCCAGCTAGGTCTCAGTAATAAATGTCATTTCAGACTTCTCAGCCGTACTTAAATCACAGATAATGGGAGCCTTACTATAGACTGAATTTGGCATTTAGTAGAAGTGGCCAAAAGCCAGGCCTATAAAGATTTTCTAAGTGGGCACAGGAGTTAATTTCAGGAAGTTGGAACATGAAATTGTTAAAAGATATTGGAGCTTAATATTTAGTTAGTATTTAGCCATGTGCTTCTCAGCATTGGAATTAAATTATTGTTGCTTGTGAACATAACTGAAAATCTGTCCTGGAAGAACTTAGCACTAGTTGAATCATATGTTGAAACAAAGATTTCCATACCCTACCATTGTGTCGCAGCAAACAAACTGGCTTATAATAAGTAGCAGCTCATAATAATAACTATATAGTTCATAATAACCATAATATGATCAAAGTTTATATCATTAGTTACTATGAAATGTGTAATAGCTTTTCTAATTAAATTACTTATTAGTTTATTTTCTATTTGTAATTTTTAAGATAATGAAAGAAAGAAAATGGGATTTTTTAATAAAAACATTCTGAACTAATTATGATTTAGAAGATCAAACAGAAGATATCTACCATTATCTCTTTCATAAAAACAGTTTGCTATCCATTTTTACTTGCACTCTATCAGCTGATAATTGGTTTTATAACAGCAGAGAAGCTTTTTATATTTAACATTCATGAATACTCTATTAATTCAGTCTATTGCTTTGTAGCTGTAGGAGATATTTTTTGCAAATTTTCCCAAGAGTTCATTTTAATCCAGAGACCAACACACTATTGTTTTGAAGCACACATTGTTTATTATGTCACAAGAAGCAATGACAGCAAACCTAGAAGGGGACAGAGAAGCAACATTTTTTTTATAATTTATATGTAATTTATGCTAATTACAGTATTATGTAAGTGATTCAGTAAAATAAGTGAATGATTACAGCAACATACTTCGGACATAGCAGCACAACATGCATTTATTTAGTGAGGCTGTACGAAATGAGTGATAAGATAATGATGACAATATTACAAATACAGTAATACTTGAT
Organism: Laticauda colubrina; assembly: GCA_015471245.1. Taxonomy (NCBI): domain Eukaryota; kingdom Metazoa; phylum Chordata; class Lepidosauria; order Squamata; family Elapidae; genus Laticauda; species Laticauda colubrina. The sequence continues at coordinate 78,358,429 of BLBF01000004.1, forward strand.
TTAAAAAGCAATACACAAGAACAATCCTGGAAGCAAGGACAGTGAAAATAAGTCTAGCAAAAAAAAAAAAAAAACCTCCTTATTTAGAGAACACAACTTTTGTCTAAACAGAGTAGCTACTGTGACTGCTATCATAGCAGTAGCAATAGCAATAGTACTTAGATTTAAAAACCAATCCATTATGCTTTAAGCCCATGTCACACTGAACCAACAGATGCAAAGAGGATGTAAAACGGACAAAAAAACTTGCCATCCGTTGGAAAACGCGATGCATCCGTTGTGTACTCACTGCATACGTGTTTCATACACTTTATCCGTAAAACATCTGTCTACTGCTATTTCATCCGCTCAAAATGTTTTGAGCTGCATAAAACTTTTTGAGCGGATGAACTTTCCACCACGTACGATCTACATCCGCGACACATACGGGCAACAAACGTTCTAAGTCCGTTGTCATCCGTTACACGTCCGATGTATCCTCTCAGCATCCTCTAGCCATCCGCGCAACTCATCTGCTCCAGCAGAAAGCAGAAAGAGGGAGGAAGCGAAAGGTACATGGAACGTCCACACAGCGTTAGTAGCACGAACATAGAAAGGATGTAAGCGGATGCATCTCGTATATAAAGCATTAAAATGGACAAAACGTTTGTATCTGGGACGTATCTCAGATATTTAGGATGTCTGGAGTATGTCTAGAGTATGTGGAAGGACACCTAGCGGAAAACCGATATTTCCAATAAAAAGGGGGAGCAAATCACCTGGATTTCACTATCAGTCCAGCAGCCGTGGTGTGCAAACCTCTTCAGCCTTGCCCTTGCTCTTCCACATGCACCAGACACAAAATGCTTCTGCACCAGACACAAATTCCTTGTGTGCCTAATTACACTTAGCCAGATAAAATATCCTAACCTGTCCTGTCCTATCCATGCATCTGTTTCAATAAATATATTTCATATAAACTAATTTTCTTTTCCACCTGAAACTGTTTTGCAACATTTTTGAGACATGTTGCAAGATCTCAAAATATGACAATATCAAATACGGCAAGGAAAGTCATTTCAGCATGAATCAATGGTTATAAAATATGAAGGCAAACTAATATTAGGCAATAGTTTTCCTTGAGTGCTTCCTTTCCTCACCCCCAATCTCCTAAATTTGGAAAAACAAATGTTTTTCCCAAAGTATAATGTTTATGTAGTACTTTATTATTACACTATTTAATAAGCAAAATCCAATATATTTGTACATATTGGAATACATTTTAATAAATAGTTTATAACTAAAATATGATAGGAACCTAAACATCAAGGAAAATTCATAACAGTGTATGGAAAAATGGATCAAAATAATCCCAACAAAGTTTCAGCTTTCCAGATGCTGGCCTTGATTTTTGGGCCATCATGGCATATTTTTCTTACAATCTTACCACCTTTTTTGTATGGCAATGTGGATGGCTTATGAGAGACAAAACTTGCTATCAATCCTAAAGTAATCACCAGTTATTATTAATGGAGTTGTTTATTTAATGCTTATATGCTAAATTTATCCCTTTTTAAGAAGAAAACCTGGAGTGCACAAAAAAGAAGCCTGGAATATAGACCCACTATGTCCTGCTTTAGAGATATCTTACTCAGTTTTACTCTTTGAAAAAGAATAAGGATTTCTATTCCCTGATTTCCCAATTCCATATTTAATCACTTAAATCACTTTTGAAATGAAACCATTCTTGTAGGGAAATTGAATCAACCAAAATTAAGTCAGTTATGTGCATGAACATTGCCAACTGTTTCTAGCTTTTTAAAAATGTTTTCTTAACTTAATAAAGGGTACACCTTTGCTTGATTTGGAAGCTTTAATTTAATCAAAATACAGATTTCAAGGCCTAGGATAAAGATTTTAAAAATTGTATGTTTTAGGAATGTCATATTTAAATTATATGTTTTTACAAATTTGAAGAAGTAAATATCAAGATGTGGAACTTCTTGAGCAGAGTTCAAGCTGTTTTCAATTAACAGCTATGATAACATATTCAAAGGAATTTCAGTATGTACTGTTATGTTAGCACATTACTTATTTTCAACAGGATCTGTTTTTGTATACTTGTAAACAAAGACATACTGTACAGTTTCTCAAAACTTTCTTAACTTAAGGAAAAAAATTGAAATGACAGTTCTCTTTTGAAGAGAAGTGCTTACAAAAGGGACACATATCAAGAACAAATTACTTATATATGTTCTTTTTAATAAGTAAAATATTAGACAGTCAAGTTTTTAATAAACCAGTTAGACCAGTACGCTTTCTGCTGGACACACTGCAAAAAAAATTAATTACTTGTAGAGCTCTGTGAGATGTTATTGAACCAATTTGTGTTATATCCATTTTCAACTGAAGGATAGTTCACAATTGTTTATGAGTATATAAGAGAACTGTGAGAGAACAAAAGAAAACACTTACAGTCCTTTATTTTCCAGCACATAATTTTTCTGCTTAATTTGTGGCATCGATAATCTCACAAATACTTATAAAATTGTAGCTAAAGCCCATGTCACACTGAACCAACGGATGCAAAGAGGATGTAAAACGGACAAAAACCCTTGCCATCCATTCGAAAACGCGATGTACTCACTGCCTCCGTTTGGCTTCCTCTCTATCCGTCCAGCATCCGTTTATTGACGTTTCATCCGCTCCGAAAGTTTTGGGCTGCCTAAAACTTTTGCGTGGAATATGTATCCAGTTTGTCCGTTCTGCATCTGCTACGCATCCGCTATGCATCTGCTATGCATCCGCTATATCCGCTAGGCATCCGCTGCGCATCCGCACAACTCGCATCCACCCGGACGCAGGGAGGAAGCGGAACGGACGTGGAACGGATGCAGAACGGATGCCTAGCGGATGCAGAACGGAAACAAAGCGTTTAAAACGGAAAAAACGTTTGCAGAGGGGACCTATCTCGGATATTAAGGATGTCTACAGGATGCCTAGAGGATGCCTAGAGGATGCCTAGCGGAAAACCTATACTGCCTATAAAAAGGGGAAGCAACTCGCCTGCATCTCACTTTCAGAACAGCAGCCCAGTGGTGCAGACCTCTGCAGCCTTCATCTGGCTCTTGCTCTTCCACAGCATCCAGTCATGTCCACCGTGGATTGTGACAGAGTCCTTTCGGCAGACACCATCCTTCTGCAACAGTGCGAAACCATCTACAGGCTCTGTGAACTCTACTATGGGAAGAAAAGGAGGCACCCAAAAAAAGTCTGGGTCCAAAGATGGTTCGCCAGAAGAGCAGAGGACGGACTGTACAACAAGCTGATGGTGGAGCTCAGGAGCGAAGACACTCGGGCATTCCAGAACTTCATGAGGATGCCTCCAGCCATGTTTGACAAAGTTGTGCAGCGCCTGACACCCAGGTTGAGCAAGACAAACACCAACTTCCCGCCCAGCCTGGAACCTGGGCTCAAGGTGGCACTCACTCTGCACCACCTGGCCTCCGGGACCACCTACAGGAGCATGCAGTACGGCTGGAGGGTGCCACCCAACACCATCAGCTTTGTAGTCAGAGAAGTGGTACAGGCCATCATCAAAGAATACAAGGAGGAGCTCCTCCAGTACCCCTCCACTGAAGAAGGATGGAAGAAAGTTGCAGAGCAGTGGTATCAGAAGTGGAAGTTCCTCCACACCGTTGGAGCCATAGATAGCAAGCACGTGGCCTGCAAAGCGCCAGCCAAGTCGGGGTCCACTTATCACAACTACAAGGGCTTCTTCAGCATCATCCTCTTCACCATGGTCGATGCTGACTACAAGTTCATGTACATCGATGCTTCAGGCAACGGCTCATCTTCAGATGCCCAGGTATACAACGCCAGTGACCGCAGGGAGGGGCTGGAAAGCAACCTCATGGTGGGCTTCCCAGATCCAGACCCACTGCCCAACGACACTCAAGATGTGCCCTACTTCATCGTGGGGGATGACGCTTTCTCCCTCACAACCTACCTCATGAAGCCCTACACCTCCAAATACCTCACCTGTGAAGAGAGGATCTTCAACTACAGGCTGTTCAGTGCAAGACGGGTGGTGGAGAACGCCTTTGGCATCCTGGCCAACAGGTTCCAGGTACTTCTCACCAACATGCAGCATAGCCCAGAGACCATGAGGAGGATCTTGGAAGCTTACTGCATCCTACACAATCTCATGCGCACCCGCTACCCAGTCTTGCAGAACAGGCTTGTGGACCGTCAACAAGGCAATGGGGACATGGAGGCTGGGGAATGGAGGCAAGGGCAAAACCTGATCGATACTCAGGATGTACAAGGCCCCAACAGATCCTCACGTGAGGCGAAGAAGCAGCGCAACCTCCTGAAACACTGGTGCAACTCCCCAGCTGGACCAGTGGAATGGCAAGACAGGATGGTAAATGCTTAATGAATGCTTCCTTCAGCCTGTCTCATCACACGGATGAGATTGGGCCATGTATGTTGGGTTGGCCTACAATGAACAGGGTGTTTGATAAAGAGTTGTGTTTATGTTGACATGTGTGGATAATTATTACATTATTATTGATAATAAAGGGCCATAGGTGTGGCACTTGGGAGGGTGGACCATACAGTCCCACTATGCTTGCACTGGAGGTTTATCTATCCCACTGCTATCCTAACCCATCCCAAAGGTATCCCTGCCTATCCCACAGGTATCCCTGCCCATCCCACAGCTATCTTAACCCATCCCACAAGCATGCAAAGGCTTAAACCATTTCTAAAAGTTTCCAGCAAGACTTTATGAAAAAAAAGAAATGAAGCAAGTGTGTGAATCATAAATAAACTTTATTAACAACAAGCTATAAGACAAAAATGAGTCTCTGGTACTCCTCTTGGTCACTCAGTCCCAGGGGTGAAGGGTGCAGGTGCTGTGGAGGTGGCTAGTACTGGTGTGCTTGTCATCAGCTCCTCCAGAAGCAGAAGCAGCAGAAGCACCAGCCCCAGAAGAGCGAGCCCGTGCTGCAGAAGCCCCAGCAGAACCAGAGTGAGGGCCAGGGGGCGGGATGGTAGCCCTGTCCCTCTTGCCAGGGCTGGCAGCAGATGGCTGAGGCTTGCTGTGCTTCCGCATTGGTTGTGGGGTGGCAGGGAGGTTGGCAGGAACCAAGGCTGGCAGGAAGGCAGGCAGCAAGGCTGGCAGCAAGGCTGGCCGGCAGACATGCAGGCAGGGCAGACAAGGCAGTCAATGTGTCCAGTAGCAGGTCTTTCCTCTGAATGGCGACCTGCTTCCAAGCTGCTTCCGTTATATCTACGGGGCTGACGCAGTGCATCCTCCCCACATGCGCAATTAATGCCAGGCTTCCGCTGGGCATCCGCTGGGCATCCGCTGGGCATCTGCTTCATCCGTTTGGCATCCGTTCTGCATCCGCTGTATCCGTTCTGCGTCCACTTTGCTGAGGCCCCCCGGAAGCCCTGCGGATGTTCCATCCGCTCCCATCCGCTTCCATCTGCTGGGCTTCCATTCCGCATCCGCTTTGCATCCGCCCTGCGTCCTCCCCGCATCCGTGTTATCCGCTCCAGTTATGCAAATTTTTGCCCCTTTTGAGAGCGGATAACAATGGATGGAACATTTTGCTTGTCCGTTGTGTCCTTTTTGCATCCATTGGCCAGTGTGACATGGGCTTAAGTTCGAATCAACACGAGAGTCAAGCCCTAGCACTTTACAAATCAATCTTTCTGTGCCAAGCATTGAGCTAAATGAGGGTCTGAAAAGGTCTTTATATTATCTGATTGGCAAAAGAAGGTGAATGTAATAGCTTGTTGGAGGCAATTCTATTGAAAGACAGTGACTTGACACTTTGGCACAGGCTTAATACAGAATAAGCCACAGGCAATCCTAGCACAAAGCTAGAGATGGACAGTTAATTAGAACTTGGTAATTTGTTTAATTCTCTTGCAAGGTAATTGTAATGGCTCATTTACAACTTCAGGTAGTGATCTGAAGGATGCCTCTTTTTTTTAGTTTTAAATAAGTAATAGTAAGTAATCAAGAAGTGTGGCTGCTTTGATAAAATTCTTGTGGAAACACTCCTAGGAGTAGTGGGATATAGTTGTGTGTATTTTAAGAATTGTTTTTTTGATGAAAGTACTAATCAGCTCCCATTCCCACCTTCCCTCAAGGGAAAAAACTTTGGTAATTAGTTTATACAGAAGCATAAATAAGATTTTCTCTAATACCATCTTTCTGATAAACTGTTTTCTGTATTTATTCTAATAGTTTAATAACTATATTTTAATTATCTAAAATGTTTTAAAGATATAATTTCATAATTAATGCAACTTACTAAAATATGACTATGACAGAAACATCATTGGTGTCTAAATATTTATTATTTGGGTCATCAGTGATAAAAAATTCTATTATTTTTGCTTTACTTAAAAAATATGCTTATTTTCCATCAATCCCTTCCAATTTTCATCACAGAGCAGTTATTCAAATGTATAGTAACACAAATATTCAATAATAGAATACAACCAACTAATACAAAATACATTAGGCCTAGATTAAAATAATCTGTGCACTTAGTACATTCCATTCTAGAAAAATAATCTGAAGTGTGACTGAGCATAGAATTTCACTTATCTTTGCATAGATAGATAATTAAATGTGATATACATTAGAAAAATCTGAAACATTATTTTCCAATAAATGGATGACTTTGTATTTTGAAAATGTGCAAGACTGGGATAACCTGCTTCAATAAATCAGTGTGGTCTCTATTATGCTGGATACAGATGCTAACTGGATCAGTGATGGCTTTTAAAGTTCATTGGGGATCATGAGAGAAGAAAAAAAGAAAAATAAAGCAATTTGCCCTGAAAGAAGTGAAGAAAATTTCAAATTGCACTGAGCTCTAACCGCGAGGAGATACAACTGATTTTCTTCAATCTCTCTCTTTGTGAAGAGTTTGGTGAGGGAGGAAGAGACAGCCTTTGCCTTTTGTCATTTATGAGCTATTTTTAAGGATTTCTTTTTAAAACAAGCAGGGCTTCTAAAATTCTATGTAAAAGTGTCAAGATAATTTCCCTTTGTGCTATATGCTCATTTTACTTTTATTTCTGACAATATACTTATATCCCATTAAATAGCCAGTAAACATCCCCCCTCCTCCTGTAATTTTTAAAAGTGTCTTATTAAGGCTGCAATCCTGTACTCATTTCTCAGGAGGAAGTACCTTTGAACTCAGAAGCTTAGTTGGGAATAAACATGTGTAGAATTTAATGTTCATGATGTCATAGAAATGATAATTTCCAATCATTTGTTGCCCAGCTGCTGTTCCAGTTAACCAGTCAATAATAAGAAAATAACCAATATTTATTTTGCAATTCTAAAACAATAAACATTTTATTCAGTGTGGGGCCTCTAAGCAAACAGGTGAAGGACCCCTAACCTAAACTCTTATGCTAGCAAATATGCAAATATAATTGTGTTATGTTTTCTTTGGTGCAATCAGGCTATATCTGGAAGTAACATTTATTACTGACCTTTAAGTTTCAAGGCTTCATTGAACAGTCATGAATATACTATTTTTTGAATCCACAGATAATCTAATTGAAACTATTTTTAAATTGGAATTATCATATATATTATGTAATGTGTAGGATAAGCCAATAATCATATGTGCACTTAATACATACACTGTGCTTCCACAAGCATACAGCAAACAAATTTGCTTGGCCCATGAGAAGTCTGCATAAGATAAGCTCAAAAGAGCATTCTTAGTACAGAGATGTCAATTATTTATGTTGCTGCTTGATGAGATTCATCTTTTTGAATAATATGTAAAAAAACAATAAAGTTTCTCATATTGAAGATAAAGTGATGATATGTTTTCATGAACTTGTCACTGTAATTTTTGTTGGTATTTTGCATTCAAAAGAATACATGTGCTTTTCTTCTGGAAAAAAGGTTTAATAAAAAGATGAAGTCATTACAGTATAGCCAGAAAACAGAAAGAGTAAAGTATAATAGAAAAATAACAAGGAGGCAAGCCTCAAAATAGGTTTCCTCTGTTTGAAGCTTTTCTTGCAAGGAGCAGCTGAAATTGGCTACCATGAGTTAAATAACATTAAATAACATATATTCAGGAAATGGTTTATTAAAATATTATATTGATTTTAATGACTGCTTGATTATATAAATTGTAATTATTTGGTTATGTTTATTATAAACATTGATATATTACAAAAGGTGCAATGTTCTTTGGAGTTTGGGAGTATTCTACAGATGTCATTTGTTTGTTCTCTTTTATCCTATGAATTTTTTTACCATTCATTTTCAGAACTGATTAGGTGTGAATTAGAGTTTTCAAACTTCAATCAGTTTATAATCATAATTATAGATTCTGTCTTTGATATAAAGAATGAGTGTTAATATTAGCACAGGAATATCATTGCAAACGCTCATAAAGCTCCAGGGTGAAAGTGGCGTATTTAAAGGGGGTAACAATGTCTCAATTTGAGACTCTTGACAATTGTCTGTACCAGCCAATACAGAAAATATAAAATGCTGAATTGATCTGATGTGGATATAAGGCTATTTCCTCTGTTCCTTTAATTATTTTTAGAATTTGTTCTCTTGCTTATCTTATAACTACAAGAAAAAACTTGACTCACTTTTGAATTGTCAGAAACTTCAGGTAAGAAATGCATACCTGTATCTGTAGATATATACAACTTTTGATATTATAATGCTGTGTGATTTGCATTTAAAAATTGAGCTACAATAATTTTTATATCTGCATAGTGAAAAAATAGAGCTATTTTCTTTACTTTTTATGTTTGTTGATTTTATTTAGAGTAATACTTCTATTTGAATTGTATTTAAATTTTTTGCAAAGATTTAATTCAGTTTTTATTTAAAAAACTAATTAAATCATCTTTTAAAAAAGCAAAATGAACTGTCCAACAGGAACAATTTATTCATCAATATTGTACTTATTCCCTGTTCTATCTGACTTTTTCCATATTTGAAACTTATTTTAAAAACACACAAAGCTGAATCATTACTAGGGCAAGCAATAACCTACAGTTGCCATCTTTATTTCCTAAAAACATTGAGAATGAAAACTGGCACAATAAACTTTCTTTTAAAAAAATAATGATTGGGTATCAGAATTCCAGTGCCTTGGAAGTATGTCATTTGCCCAGGAAAAGATACAGGAATGGTAGGTAGAATATAAGGGAAAAGAGGGGAATGGCATTCTGATAAAGTTCTGTAACTGCTTTTATTTCTGTGGTAACCACCATGACGTTTTCTCAAAATTCTGAATACAATATCAAAAGTATTGCACTTCTTTTAGTTTCCAAATAAACTACATGCTGCTGTAAATATATTTTATAAACAGTAATTGACCCAGTATCCCCTTACAATTTCTTCAAAAAATAAAAATAAATTTAGTTAATTATGAAATAGTTATTGGTTTTGTTCATATAGAAATTCCATTCACATTTGAAAAAAGAACTATAATGATGTGATCTGGAATTCATTCTGTTCTGTATCCTCAAAAAGGGAAAGAAAACCCTTGGATGCTATTTTTGCCTACGGGCTGCTTGAGAGCTGATTATTCTTCTAATCAGAGCCGCTACAATCAGGGGAGACAATTAGCTAGGTTCGGCTCTGCTGATTTCTCATATGGCCCTTAGCATCAGATGGCTTTGAGCATTCTTGAATCATGCCAACAAGTGTCCCTGTAGTCTGTATTCAGCTCCACTTGCTGTCATTAATATTCTTTTTATCCCCAAGGGGGTTGATTTTGTGTATTCTTATTTATATATAAAATTCAGGCTGCAAGAACTTACCACCTTCAATAGAAGGAGTATCTAGATTTGACAGTAACAGATGAGTTTAAGCGGCTGATGTGCTGTAAATTTCATCATCTGAAATGTGATATATGTTTGTCTTTTTCTTTTTTCGTTATGATATAAATAGCATGTACTTAATGTATATAGTTTAAAATATACTGTAGCAAACAAGGATTAAGAGTTGCAGCTCAAGAGAGTTGCAGAGATAAAAGATATAGTCCTCCATTCCTTCGCATGCTACCACTTTGGGACAAGAGAGATATTATTCTAAATAGTAATTGTAGCCATGGAATTAGTTACAGGAGCCTCAGAAACTCACAGCCTTTTCTTTTAAGTCCGGTAAGCAATTCTTCACGGAGGGTGGGCACACGGGATCATCTGAGCTTATTGAAACCAAAGGAAATGATCGATAGGCATGGATATAATTGAGAGATAAAACACTTGCTCCTTCCTGTTTATGGAAACATTTTTTTTCACTTGCTGCTATCATATAGCAACATATAGTAAAATGATAAATCAGGCTACAGTGCTGCATTATTTTATCAGGTTATTCTTCCAATTCAGAATGTTGCAAAAACCCACAAATAAGAATATCTACATTTTATTCCTACTATTCAGCACTAGCTTCTCGTCTAGCTCTCCAGCACTAGCATCCTCTCACAGGCTATGGCATATTGCCTTTCTCCCCCTTGTTGCCAAACAGAATATAGTATACACAGATAATATCATATTTTGGCAGCTTAGTCTGAAAATATTTTGACTTTCAATTTTTCTTTACATTCATTGCTCCAATTCTACAATCTAATTTCAAACGCTTATTGAAATGCCCTGAAATTGAATATGTGGTTGGATATTGAACAGTCAATCTCACATTCTCCTCCATGCTGCATCGAGAGCACAGGATGGGTTGACTCCTTCCTATGGATGTCATTTAGCTGAGTCTGTACTAAGATATAAAAGCCAGCCCCTGGGAGAGACCCCAGCTTTTGACTCAGCTCCTTTCAGTCAGTAGCTGTGTCTCTGAAAGCTTCTGTTAGATAATACTCACCAGTGATCTTCAGTGCCATTTTTCCTTGTTTCAAGCAGCCCCCAGGATCTGGGCGGCTGCTTTTCCTGGAGAGCAGGGCTCTCTCTCTCTCTCTCCTGCAAGGTTGGAAGCAGCGTTGCCAGAGCGCTGCTCAGGCAAGTTGGGTAGCGTCTGTAGACCTCCCCCACGCCTGTGGTTTGAGAAGTCATAAAAAGCGATCGGCAAATCGATACCAGTGTCAGCCAGCTGATCGTGTGGCCAGAGGCTGCCCTTTCCTTTGCTGACTTCACTCGGGGCTCATTATAGTCTAAGAAGTGATTCTTCGATCTCGAAACCTGTTTCTCCTAGTCAGTGGTCATCTTGGATTGAAGCCTTCCACCACGAGGTGAGCGGCCATTTTGTAAGCCCGGAGGCCAATTTATACCCTAAGGGGCTTAATACAAAAAATTTACACTTTCCATCGTAAGAGCCTTTATTCTTCAAATGGATCTCGATAAGGGTCAGGCAGAGTTCCCCACCCCATCCCAGTGGAACAGTCTCTTCAGCAAATAAGAGAAAAAGTTGTAGGCAAGACACCCAATCAGTCCAGAGTGAGGTGGCTGCTAAAATCAGAGCTGAGGCTCTAGCCCCTAAGAAGGCAACTTAGGCTGAGTTGAGGGCAGAAAAGCGCAAACATGCAGCCCGAGAGAGGCAGTTCAACAGAACTATTCAACAGAAGGGAGTGCAACTACAGCATGTTTCAGGTGATACTTGTGGGCACCAGCCAAGCTTTCCCAGGGGAGGAGAAGTTATCTATGAGCCTTTCCATCCTCCATCCTGGTCTCCTGAGGCTTTTGCAGTACAATGATCTTTAGGATCTAAGCAGATCTGGGCCTTATTTCCAACAGGCTTCTGGGCCCCATGCTCCTCCCCCTCCTTCCAGGCCTCGAACCTTTTCTCCATCTAGGCCTGAAGCCACCTTCACTCCCACAGCAGCAGACCTTCTGCCTCTACCTTTGTGCATAGACCAGGGGATATCCAAGATGTTGTATCTTTGGCCATTAGGCAGGGATTGGATGAGGCTTCAAGCAAATCCTTCGACCTCTGGAAAGGGTTCAGGCCCTGCTACCTTCTCAATCTATAAGTTGCCTCATCACCCTGATTTACACAGGACCTCAGGATCCATTCTTCTCTACCAGAATGGGAGGAGGTTAATGAGGAGGGAAGGGCTTCACCATCTGAACACAGTTACTCCTCTCATTCAGAAAGTGAAGAGGGTGAGACCTTTGACCAAAATCTTCGGAGGAAGAGGACTCTCACCCAGAGCAGACATCCTCTGCATTAGTCTTCAATCCTTCTCTCTTCAGGCCATTACTCAGCATGGCCTTGGTCACTGCCAAGCTGTCGCCAGAGGAAATGGCTCCCGAGCCACAAGGAATTCCCTCTACCCAGGGAGACTTATTCTTCTCCAAGCCTGTAGTGCATGCAGGGGTTTTGCCTTCTCCCACTTTGTTCCTGGACATGGTCTAGGAACAACGTGCTTTCCCTTCAGCAGGTCCTCACCCATCTTCTCTGGATAAGCATTTCTATGTCAACACAGCCCTGGACAATTCCTGGCAGTGCCTTCTGTTGAGATTCCGGTTCTTGCCTTGTTCTGATCTCCTGGCACTCTCACGTGGGCATCCATATGGTGGCTAAACCAACTCCAGATTAGATTGCCTACATCTGACCTTCGGTCTCACCAAGGCCTTAATAAGATTATCGCAGTGGCGGAATTCACTGCAGATGCCACTTTCAATTCTGCCAAATTTGCATCTAGTGCCATGGCATCTTCAGTAGCAGCAAGAAGACTGTTATGGCTCAGAAATTGGCAGGCGGAGTCACGCCATAAATGGAAGCTGGTTTCAGTTCCATTCATGGGCAATAAGCTTTTTGGCAATGTTCTGGAACCTTATCTCATCGAAACCAGAGATAAATATAAAATTTTCTCTTCCTCTGGGAAGAAAGCTGACTATTGTCCAGCTCCTTATACTGCTAAACAGTCCTTTCAGGAAGGTGGGGGTCATTCCAGCCATCGCTCTAAGTAATGCCTTGTTCTCCCCACCCATCGGAAGTTGCCTAGCCTTCTTTGCCTCCAAATTGGAGGAATCAATGGCAGATGCCTGTGTGCTCAGTACTATTAGGTCAGGATTTCAATTGGACTTCCTAATGCGCCCCCCAAAAAGTAAAAATTTTTTTTTTGATCTGTCCTGTCTCTCGGGACATTTCAAGGCAAGACCTCATGAATCAGGCCATTCAACTCCTTCTTGAAATCCAAGCTATTGAAACCTGTTCCTCCCTCTCAATGGGGACATTGGCTTTATTCTTGCCTTTCATCGTTCCCAAAGCCTCAGGGGGGATAGCGAACCATCCTGGAACTCAAATTTCTCAACCAATTTGTAAAATACAGGCTATTTAAAATGCAGACTCTGCATTCTATTTAAGAGAGTGTTCGGGAGGGCGATCTCTTCTCTTCCACTGATCTCATGGAGGCTTACCTTCACATCCCCATTGGGCCTCATCATCGCCAGTTTTTCTGTTTCTGTTATCAGAATACCCATTACCAGTATCGAGCACTTCCCTTCACCCTCTGATCAACTTCAAGAGTCTTCACGAAGGTTCTGGCAGCATTGATGGCACCTCTGCTTTCTGTTCCCGTGAGGATCAATTGCTACTTGGACAACATTTTGATTCTGTCCTCCTTCATCCATGCAGCCCATCGGGATCTGCAAATTACCCTGTCAAATTACCCTCCAAAGCCACAGATTTTTCCACTCCTGTCCACTCTAATGGTTCCTGCTTCCCTACCAAGGAGCAGGAACCAGCCACTCATCCATCAAGGTCCCACTCCCACCACAAATCTGGAGATCTCTCAATTGGTGGTGTTCCCCATTAATCTGGAAGGTTCTCCTTTTCAGGGTCCCAGACAAGCTAGTGATAACCACCGATGCCAGCCTCCTGGGTTGGGGTTCCTATATGTAGGGCCAGATAGCTGAGGACCTTAATCCAGGTCAGAGCAGGCCCTTTCCATAAATTGACGAGAGCTCAGAGCCATTTTTCTGGCTCTCAAGTATTTCAGGCACTCATGATCGGCTCTCATGTTCTAGTACTTATGGACAATATGGCCATCATGGCTCATGTCAACCGGCAGGGGGAGACGGAGTCCAGATCCCTTATGGGAGAGGCTCTATGGTTGGGGTTATGGGCAGAGCAACACCTGTTGTCGATCTTGGTGGATTTCTCCAGGATCAACAATTTCCAGGCCGACTGGCTCAGCAGGAGCCTAGTTGACCAGGCCTAGTCCTTCTCTATTCAGGGATCTTTCCCTCAGATTCAGAATGCCGGAGGTGGATCTTCTCTACTCCTCAAATTGCCAAGGTCACCAGATTCTTCACCAGATTCTTCCTTGCCAGGGAGCAGAAGGGACCAGTGCCCTTCGGTGCAGATGGCCCAAAAGTCTCCTCTATGCCTTTTCTCCGCTCCCATCATTCTGGCAGTAATTCGGAAGATGTTGGAGGAATGAGTGAAGCGTCTCCTCCAGGCACCCTATTGGCCAAGTACGCCGTGGTTTGCGGACCTGATCAATCTGTCGGTGGCTTCTCCTTGGAGGATCCCAGTCCATCTAATCTCCCTTCATCAGGGGATTCTGCTCTACCTGGAGCCCCAGTGGCTCAAGCTGACCATATGGCACTTGAGCAGCAAGGTCTAGAGGTGGCTGATCTTTCTGAAAGGGTCATCATCACTCTCTTGGCATCTCGCAAACCTCCCACAAGGCGCATCTATGATGCCACCTGGAAGGCCCTTCCCGATGGTTCCTTAGGGAGGGTCTCTCTCTCCTGCTTTAGCCCAGTTGGCAGAGTTGACTTGGATTCCTTCAGCATGATCTGTAGAAAGGTTTGTCTCCCAACAGCTTATGCAGACAGGTTGAGGCCCTCTCCTCGGTCCTTTCATGGGGTTCGCTTCCTTATCCCATCACCCTTCAGTCAGGAGGTTTTCGAAAGGGGCTTCCAACCTGCACCCTCCAGTGGTTCACAGGTATCTTTCCTGGGATCTTCATGGGTCCTTTATGCCCTTACAAAGCCCCCTTTTGAACCCCTTAGAACATTGCCTCTCCATTTCCTGACTCTGAAGGTAGTGTTCCCCATTTCCATCACTTCAGCCAGGTAGTTATCCGAGCTCGCTGCTCTTTCCATCAGACAGGACCTTTGTTCTTTTCATGATGATAGGGTTGTCCTCAGTTTGGACCCCTCATTTGTTGCAAGGGTTAACACCTGTTTCACAGGTCCCAGGACATTATGTTGCCTGGCTTCTGCCCCCTCCTGCACCATGACTTAGAGCAGCAGTGGCACTTGTGAGATGTCGGTAGGGCTTTTAGAATATACATTAAGCGCACTTCCTCCTTCAGGAAGTCAGAAGCCATTTTGTTTCCTTTTCCCTTCTCACTTGGGGCACAAGGCCTCTTCTACTACTATTAGCAGGTGGGTCAGATCTTGCATTGAGCAGGCCTACAAAACTGTGGCCCCCTTACGGCTCCTCGAGGTCTGATGGCATATTCTACCAGAAACGCAGCCACTTTGGCTGCCTGGGCAACCCAAGCACCCTTGGAGGAGATCTGTCGTGTGGCCACGTGGACATCTCTGTCTCCTTTCATCAGATACTACCATCTGGATGTCTTTGCCTCGGCAACTGCAGCCTTTGGCAGACAGGTGCTTCAATGAGTGGTTCAACAGTCGGTGTGATGAGACGGACGAGGACCTGCCCGTGGACATGCAAATTTTGGTATGTCCTATCCTGGGCTCTCGATGCAGCATGGAGGAGAATGGGCATTGGTAGAAGTTACCCAGAATGCCCTTTCTATATCTGCTGCGGGAGAGCCCAGCCCCTTCTTTGATACATCTGGAGAGGGTAAGTCATATTTCTGTATTCATTTGTGCTTTCAGAGACACCTTTCAGTCTGTCAAGTATCTTTGCCAAAGCTGAGGTCTCTTCCGGGGGCTGGCTTTTATATCTTAGTACAGACTCAGCTAAATGATGTCATAGGAAAGAGTCAACCCATCCTGGGCTCTCTCGCAGCATAGATAGAAAGGGTGTTCAGGGAAACTTCTACCAACGCCCATTCTGTTACATCTCAATTGTGTCACTTTGTACATTATTGTTCTGTTTAGTTGATGTCAAGTATAAACATGTTGACTATTTCAACAGTTTTCAATTATAAGCAAACATGATACAATAGGGATCATGACGCTGGGTGAAACCAAATGATATAGATTTAATATGCGGTGTTAACTGATCCTGAGGGAGTGGATAAATTGCATGCATTTTCATCTACATATTAGGGACTCTTGTATCTGTTCCTCTTCAGCTTGTGCCTCCTATTTATGTTAAAGTATGGGCTCCCACAAATGTTGGCAGAACTGGATAATCAGATTACTAAATACTTGTTATCCATGTACTAGTAAAATTGTGGATACAAAAATGTTTGAGCAAAGGGTTGTACTGTACTGCTTCACAGTTTGACTGGACTAATATCTGTGTAGGAAATGGAACACATTGTACTGGAAAAGTCAGCATAACTGAACAAGGAAAGTATATCTGGTGTATCCTTTTCTGCATACAAAAATAACAAAAGCAGTTTGCAAAATCAAAATTGCCTTTATGTCCTTGCTTCCAACCTTCAAATTTTTTTAAGGAGAAAACATTTAGTCTTTTGAGAAAAACATTATTTCCATATAAATTTCAAATTAAAGGAGATTTAACTTTCAAATAATACTTTACTTCTTTCTTTAGTTATTGGTTCTAATTGAATTAAAGAAGTAAAACAGATTTTCTTTACATGCAGGATAATTCTCCCAACTTGTTTTAGGCAGCAAAAAAATCAATCTCTCAGGATTTTGTAGAATTTGCAAAATTAAGCATTAGAATCATATTTAGGAGCGATTTTTAGTTCAGGAAATGTTCCTTTGCATTTGTTTTTTAAACTAGGGTTTCTTAAAGTTTAGATGGATGAAAGTCTGCTACATTTTATCTTCAGTAATATGCTACATATTTCTTTCATAAGGCAACCTTCTGAACCTTAAATCATGTTACACTGTTCAGTGGTTCTTAACCAACAGATTAAAATATATTTTACCTTTTATTGAAAATTACTTAGAAATTAGAAGATAGCAATATTTACAGATTGAATCTCTGTCTTTATGTGTCAAAATGGCTCTTAAAGTATCCTGTCATCTTCATGTTATATGCTTGTTGCCATAATTTTTTTTAAAAAATGTAATGGCTATTGTACTGAATGTACTTTGGAAATAATTGGGGGGGGGGGGCTTTTGTTGTAAACATTGAATTCTCCTCCTTTTCCCCAAAACTGTTTAAGTTGGATTTATTTATCATATACAAAGAGCTGACAATTTGAGATTATTAGAATTATGTATATAATTATGCAATTATGTGCAATATTTAGCAAGTGCAGTTGGACAAAATTATGAGTTCATTGTTTGATAACTATGTTCTATTAGTTCTGGTCTGAGCAAGGAAGAAACCAGAATTCCTGGTCCAACTAACAAATAATGGCTGGATCTGTTCTCCTTAGTTTTTCCACAGGTAGAAAGATTAAACAGGTTGCAGTAGCACGCTTGCTATTATTGCATTATGTGGCAACAAAAGGGTAGTGGAAAAATAAATATAAGGTCATAGAAATTTTCATAACACATTTCCCATTTAATTCAATTGATTGTCATTCATCAATAATGGTTTAAAAAAAAAGTAAAAAAATTACAAAAGGGTGATAGCATTTGTATTGATAGAAGCTACTTGCAGAAAAATAAAGTGATTTTCAGTCTGTCTCAATCATCATGAATATCAGTTTTCTGAGAGTGAAAAGTAAGACCTTTCTTCAGATGTCCCTTGTTCATCATATCTATTAATGGATGTCAGTGAATGCCTCAGGACATGGTTAGCAAATATCAGTCTTAGCTGCATTCCATCAAGTCTACTGATCTGTAATTTTTGAATCAGATAACATGGCTAACACATCTTACATCATTCAGATATGCTTTATTTAACAATATATAAGTAAATGCTTTTTCGTATTATTTTTAATTTAATTAATGTTAATTTAATAAACTTAATTTGTTTTAGTTGGATCAGTAAGTTTTAATAGTTTACATTGCATAAAATCATTTTTTCTTTTGAATACATTTATAAGTATGTTAGAAATAATTGATGACAAGTTAAATTCTCTAGGCTAGGCTGGAAAAAGCAAACCTAAAATAGTTACATAAGCATTATACGATCTATTTAGATTGTTTTTTTAATTACAATAGATACATTTTATTAACTTTTGGAAATGTTAGTCATATAAAAAGTTCCATGTACTTAAAAGATATAATACTTTGATATAATGTTTTAAATAGTATTTTACATTACATTACCAAATCAAATAGCTCTTCTGCCTTTAATTTCTTGCTAAAATATCAGTTTTGCAAATCTGAAAATCAATCTTTCCAAAACTTAATTTATACACTTATTGTACCTTAAAATTGCATGTTCTAGAATGTGTTACATTAATTTGGGAATCTCTGGTTTGAAAAATTTACAAAAGGGAAGTAAACGAGAGAAGAGACAGATTAAATCTGTATAATACTTTTCTGTTTGGCCCAAACCTGAAGAAAGTGGTTAAAATAAAACAGAACTTGAAACAGTGACATCACCATGAAACAGATTAATATTATCCAGAGTTTTGACATTGTCCTTCAAATTGAGTCAACACTGTGAATTGTAACAATTACGGTTGATGCTAAGGAAGTATTTGGACAGAAGTTCACCTGATATCTGTAAATTATGTGGTCAAAGAAGCTAGTATAATTTGTTACCTTTATATCAACTGGTGACAGACTAAAAATCCCTGTCTGACTTTAATAGCTGCTGAGAAGAGATATCCTATAGTTTATGAGACTCAGTATAAAGTTCAGTTGATAAGTTTAATTGATGCCTTTGACAGAGTTTGACAAACTTTTCTTGTACAAATGCCCCCACCTTTTCTTTCTATCCTTCTTGCAAAGTTAAATGCCTACAGCAATGGAAAATCAATACTGCTAGGTAGAAGATCCTACTTCAGGGATTAAAACTATGGAGTCATTTTGAGAATTTGAGGATAAGAGCCTCATCACTGGATTTGGTGTTCTGACATGTTGCACAGCATGGATATGGCCCTTCTTGCCCTCTTTCTATATAATCTGGGGGACTCTTGAAATTCCACATTTTGTACAAGGGTGCTATTTTTAACATTGTAGTAAGAATTTTCACAGAAAGAAGTTTACATCCTCTGAAGGATGGCTTATGCATTCTATTCCAAAGTGTAGTTTTATCAAAATGAATAAAGAATTGCAGTATTGAATTAAATGATACTAAAGAGGCAGGGATTTATAAATGGGAAATGATGTTGAATGTGTTTGTGTATTTTATGGAAATACTAAGTAGTTTTATAGCTGTTCTTTCTTTGTTTTCTTCTTTTTCTTAGTGTCAGCTATAATTCAAGAGACCACAATATAAAAATCAAAGCCTTTATAATTTGAGAAATCGATCTACACTGAAAAGTGGCAGCATGCAGATATGCTCTTCAAATCATTATATCGAGTTTTATGCTTGGGTTTCCATTTTATATGCCCTCTCAGACTGCAAATTGTCAATTAAGTTACCAGATTTTGATTGAGATATATCTTGGCATTTTAGAATTTTTCAGTTAAATACTGATTTGTTTTTCTGTTCAAACTAAGCCACTTTTTTGTTTGAAGTATAAATTGTTCCTGTTTCTTAGCTTTTCTTCCTCCTCCTTGGTTTAATTGGAGGTTGAATTCATACCAACTGCTTGGTGAACTTCTTAAAAACTGAATACTAGATGTCAAATAAGACAAATAACCTCCATGAAACAAACTTTCATTAAAGAATTAACACCAAATAAACAATAAGGCAGAAAACAATACCCTAATCAAGGAACTACCAAGGCAAAACACTAACTCCAACATTGGCAGTATAGCTACTGCATATAAACAGGGAAAAAATCCCATATTCTCTAGCACTGGTGATGCTATCTAGTCAGGTAATGAAACATGCTCAGCCAAACAGCCAAGCTCAGAGACTACCAAAGACTCCAAAATACTTTCATTATCTCACTGGTCTCGAAAGTACGAAGCCATTGGTCAGGTAGCCTTTAGTAGTTAACTTAAAATACTATAATATCCAATCACACTGCTAATCCATCCGTAGGGTGTCAGATATGGGAAAGAATAAGCTAAGCTGTGTCATATGTTTTAATGTATCTGTTTTGTGCTTTTTTTATTTATTTATTTTGAAGCTTTCAGTAATATGAAATTATATCTTTGTTTTAAGTGTATCTAAAGATGAAGATAGTGAAGTAAGTTACTCCTACATTTTCTTCCATTGCTATGGCTTGTCCATTCAGTTCTATGAAGCATTCTGTAGAACAGCTTGATATTCCATGGCTTTTTGGTATAAATGGAAAATAAGATAGAAGATTCTGTGCAAGTGTAATCTGCTTATTTTAGTCTATTATGAGACAGCAAAGCCAAGTTGTATCAATTCTTTCAGGGAACTGATTCTACTCAGCTGTATAATAGTGATGGCAGTTGGCCAATGAGAGCAACAGTTTAGGAATAACCTTTGGGAGTTTTGTTCCAACAGAGTGAGTGACAGAAAAAAGTCAGAGAAGTTACAATAATAAGCTTCAGTGCCTGATTTGTAATGGTCAACTAAAAACTACCTTGGCTTCTTATGGAAGCCTAACTATTACAGAGCAGATACATCTCTATGCCTGGACTGTACTTTATTTTGATCAGCTGCAGCATAACAAAGACAGGTAATTATCATAATCTTGAAATTAGCCTGGCATTCTTTTCCTAAGTTTAATTACCCAGATAAATAGTAATTGAATACTGAGGATTTAATGACAAAAGGAAGACATTTTCCTCTGTCTTAGACATTGCTTTCCAGGTCTGAGCATGATTATTATATCATTATTATGTTCTCAGTGTGCCATTTTACTTTACTTGTAGAAGTACTTTTCTCATATTGTTAAAATTAAACAAGAAAACCTAAAGATATAGGCTCTTCCTATTTTGCTTTAAGGATTCTGCAAGATCAAAATAAAACTAAACTACTGTATGATACAGTTTTCTTCTATATGATTAAGTGCACCTAGAAGGTGTGGTTGTGAAAATAAGTTGAAATTAATAGTTTACCTGATTTTGCATTCTGTAAATTTGAACAATTAAACTGTTTTCAAACACAAATCTGAGGAAAGGAGCATGCAAATGTGAAAAGAGGATAAAACAATAGCTATCTCTGAACAATGATTTAGCATAATTTAACTTTCAAATATGGAACAAAGCACTGTTTTTGCAATGACTGTAAATAATTTTATATTTCAATGTATCTAATGAGTAGTTACATAAGAAAGACTATTGAGAGAAAAATCTAATTAATGCAAATTTATTAATGATTCAGAAGAAAGATTAATTTAAGTCAGTTTGAATAATATTTTACGGCACATATTGGTTAGTTTGTGACTTTGAATTCATGAAATCTGCAAGTATTATGCTATATCACTAGAAATTATTTAGGAGAAGAATAGTAAGTGGTTAAATGTTGATTTATACATTAAAGTAAGAGCTATTTAATTCTAGGCTGGAAAAAAAACAGACAACCACTACAGGATAATAAAATATATAGTAATTAATCTTTTGCTACTCTCCAGTGATCATCCATATTTTTGCATCACAATATAAGTGACTAAGAAAAATATAATTTAGGAACAATAATATTTTACTTTTTTAACAATTTGGTCACATAAGAAATAAGAAATGATATCATGCAAAGCTGCTATTGCAAATAGCTTTTTTCCTACTCTGGACACCACTGTTTTTCATCATCTTCTAATTTTACATTTTACCAATGCATGAACCTTTGCATATATGTTTAATAAATTAAAATACAGTTGTTTTGCATCTGCAGTATAACATCTTAGTTGTTAAATCTTCTGTCATCCTAAATAAGTTGATAAATGTGATGGGACTTTGAGAATTAATAAAATGTTATTGACTCCTGATAAAACAATCTGGAATGATGGTGGTGAGAGTTCATAGATTCAGTCATTGAGATTTTTACATGATGTGTTCTAAGAAAGAACAGATAGCTAATTTGGGAAAGAGGGGTAATGCCATCACAGTCACTGGACCATGACTTTCATATCTAGGATTACCAACCTTCACTTTGTATTCCAGTTATATCCTTGGAACAGAGGGGCAACCTAGCTGTTAATACATTTGGTATAGGACCACATTAGTTCTTAGTCAATATAAATCGTAAGGATACAAGCAACAAAGTTACAGTCCTACAACCACAAGTGGGAGGGGATGGGTGATAAGGAGTGATGATGAGAAGATTAATAGTAATAGTGTACACTTTATAAATAGTTGAACAGTGTTGAGGGAATTATTTGTTTAGCAGAGTGATGGCTTTCAGGAAAAAATTGTTCTTGTGTTTAGTTATTCTGGTGTGCAGTGCTCTATAGCGTCGTTTTGAGGGAAGGAGTTGAACAGTTTATGTCCGGCATGTGAGGGGTCTGTAAATATTTTCACAGCCCTCTTTTTGACTCCTGCAGTATACAGGTCCTCAATTGAATGCTGGTTGGTAGTAATTGTTTTTTCCGCGGTCCTCATTATCTTCTGAAGTCTGTGTCTGTTGCAGAACCAAACCAGACAGTTATAGAGGTGCAGATGATAGACTCAATAATTCCTCTGTAGAACTGTATGAGCAGCTCCTTGGGCAGTTTCAGCTTTCTGAGTTGGCGCAGAAAGAACATTCTTTGTTGTGCTTTTTTGATGATGTTTTTGATATTAGGTGTCCATTTTAGGTCATGTGATATAGTAGAACCTAGACATTTGAAGGTCTCTACTGTTGATACTGTGTTGTCTAGTATTGTAAGAGGTGGTAGTATGGGAGGGTTTCTTCGAAAGTCTACCACCATTTCTATGGTTTTGAGTATGTTCAGTTCCAGATTGTTCCGGTTACACCACGAGGCAAGTTGTATAACCTCCTGTCTGTATGCGGATTTGTCTTATCCGGAATGAGACCAATCACTGTTGTGTCATCAGAAAACTTCAGTATTTTAACAGATGGATCGTTTGAGGTGCAGTCATTGGTATATAGGGAGAAGAGAAGTGAAGATAACACACAGCCTTGGAGGGCCCCTATGCTGTTTGTACAGGTATTGGATGTGATTCCACCTAGCTTCACCTGCTGCTTCCTGTCTGTTAGGAAGCTTATGATCCATTTACAAGTATTCTTTGGCACTGGGATGATGGTAGAACATTTGAAGCAGGAAGGAACATAGCACATCTTTAGTGATCTATTGAAGATTCGGGTGAAGATGGGGGCAAATTTGTCAGCACAGACTTTTAAACAAGAAGAAGTTATCTTGTCTGGCCCTGGTGCAAGTTGGGATCAGAAAAACTGCTAGACCTTCACTGTTACAAATGTGGTCTATGACAGAGATAAGAAAATAGTGAAATGGGAGAGGGGAATGAGGAGATATACTACCACATGTACCAAGAGTTGCCTTCTTCCATCTGTCAGATGCTTGTGGGGATATGTTTTTTATATGGTGGGGCTTGTGCTCATAAATGCTGCCTCCCTGAAATTCAAAAGGACCTAATATAATAGCTTTTAGAGGCTCATTGAAAATACAGTGGAACCTCAGGTCACAAACACTCCTGTTCGCAACCAAATCAAGTGGCAAACAAGAAATCCACCCAATTTTTGAATCAGGTCACAATTCAAAAACCAAGTGGTGAACAAAATTTGCACAGAAAGATTTCCTTTCCACTCCAATTTCCCCTTCACTGCCATTTTTTTGACTGCACGCATGCACAATCAGTCTTGCTTCTGGACGTGACCAAAGTGGGTCACAACTGGAGTCCGGGAACAGGTTACAGTCATGACCCGGAGCTCCATTGTATACTTTTTTATTCAAGCATCCCTAGTATGAATGTTAAATATTTTTTCAACCATTTTTTATGAATATGATTTTCTTTTTGTTAAGTATTATTTATTATGTTTTATATTTTTAGCTGTTTTAATTGTAAATTAATCTGAGATGCTTTGTCATATGAAGCAGAGAATAAACATAATAAGTAGAATGTTAATCAAAGCAATTTATTTCATGCAACATTTTTATAGAGCATTATTGGAGTACTATGATGTGTACTCTGTCAGTTAAAGTACTCTGTCAGTTAAAGATAATTTTTTTTAAAGATAAAAAATAGTTGTGATATGATACCTTACTATTCAGATGGAAATTTTTATAAAAAAAACCACCTGTCTTTGTGTGATGGTCCCAAGATGAGATGGGGGCAGAGAATAAGAATTATTCACTGCATCCTTAAAAAAAAGGCTATTGTCTAATTTGTAAAATGGAACCACTGGAAACACAACAGCATACAGGCACAAGTAGTCCTTGACTCACAACCACAATTGAGCCCAAAATTTCTGCTGCTGAGCAAAACAGTCATTAAGTGAGTGTTGCCTCATTTTATGACCTTCTTTGCCATAGTTGTTAATGAACCACCACAGTTAGTAACATGGTTGTTAAGTGAATCTGACTTCCCCATTGCCTTTGCTTGTCAGGTTGGAAAAGGTGATCTCATGACTCTGACACTGCAACTATTATAAATATGAACTGGTTGCTAAGCATCCAAATTTTGATCACATAACCATGGGGATGCTGCAACGGTTTTAAGTATGAAAAATAGCCATAAGTAACTTTTTTCAGTGGCTTAGCTTCAAATGGTCACTAAATGTTGTAAGAAGTATTACCTTGATTACAACCATTCATTTAGTGACCATTCAAAGGTACAACAGTCCTACAAAAAGTGTCTTACAACTGGTCTTTACAATTTGGGTGCTTAGCAACTCATGCATATTTGAGATGGTTTCAGTGTCCCAGGATGATGTAATTGCAATTTGTGACCTTCTGAGCCATCTTCCAATAAGCAAAATCAATGGAAGAGGTTGGATTCACTTAATGTCCATGCCAAAAAGTTTTTAAAATCAGGTGCAGTCACATGATGGCTCATTAACAACTGCACCACTTAGCAATGGAAGCTGTGATCCCAATTGTAGTCATAAGTTGAGGACTCACAAAAACAAATGGCAATATTTGTGAGAGGGAATTAACAGGGAATGGTTAAACCTTCCCTTTTTTGTAAAGACACAACCTTTTAGAAACAGTCTTTTCCAAACAGTTTAGTTTAGTTTATACACCACCATAAAGTAAGGCAGAAAGATGATCTTGCTACTTTTTTTTTAAGAAAGAAAGAGAGAAGTGATATTGAGAGTTACAGTGAGAAAATCTCTATGTCTAATTTACCTTAATATTCAAGACAAAGTAAATTCACATAGTACCTTGAGAGAGAATTTATCTCTTTTTGTATTTCATCCAAATTTTGTTAAAAACCTGTTTTTCAAAAGCAAAATAATGATAAAGGTCGAATAGGTTTCTCTGCATATATCCTTGGAGAAAGCAGGGTTATTATTGCTTTTCTTCTCAAATTAAATAGAAGGATCCAGTTGGCAGATTTCAGATCCATTAGGTGCTTAAAATATGTCCCTCCGGTGACAAGGATCATTATAGTTAAATATGTCACAGTGTCTTTATTACTCTCTGTACACTTGACGGATAGCTGGCTGCCAAGGAATAGAAGCCACAGATAATGATATGGTAGTGATGACCAGTAAATAGCAGGAAGGATTGTGTCTGAAATAAATAAATTATATCTATATTTCCTGTATTTATATGCCATCCATGGTGTGTGTGATATGTGACATTCAAATAGTCTGTCTTTCAGAAAAATATAATATCATACTATGCCTCTTATATATTCATCATTATCGAAAACAAAACAGTTTCTGTGTTTTCGGTAAAATATGAAGTGTGTGGCACAGTCATAATCTGTTGGCTATAATTGTGTTTACATTTGATTAGTGTATTCCAGTGCATCTTGTCTAGTTTGTACATGTGGTTAATAAAATTGATTAATACTACAAGAATATGTCACCTTAATTTTGAAACACTTCCTAAGTTTTATATGCAAGTAAATACCATATTACCAAGTTAGATTCAAGTGCAACTTGTATGATTAAAAAAAATTATTGGTTCATTTACAAATTCAACCTGCAGTATACCATATTACTAAGAGCTGGAAATGAATTGTTTTAGCTTTACCAGCACTTTAATGACAGCAAAACCAGCCTTACAATTGTTGCAACTAATGCTGCTGATAACAAAAGCGCACTGGTAAAAATGCCTTGTACTGTCTTTCTCATCTGGCTCTCATTCCAAACTGTCAGGTGAGTGCTGATAATTCATAACCTGGAATTCTTTTATCTGAACAGCAGCATCTCTTCTCTGTACTTGGCAATTGAATTATATTGCTGTTTCAAAAGTATTTCAAGGCATACTAGAGCTTTCTGGGATCTTAACTCTTGCCAGCTGTAAGGAAAAAGTCAAGATGAGTGAGTATTGTAGGAAATGCATGTTCTTGCAATTAGCTGTGGTTGTGGAACAAAACATACATTCAGATTTGTTGTCAAGTAGGTATTTATACTTTACATACCGTGTTTCTCCAACAATACGGCTTCCACCAATAGGAAGCCCCACCATGTTTTATAGGCATTCAATTTATAAAATTGAATTAAGCCCCTTCTCCCAAATTAAGGCCCATATTAAACATGTGAAATGGGGGGGAATGGTGGCTGGGGCTTGAATTTAGGAAGTACTTGCATGCCTGGATATGGTGCTGCCTGCGTTGGTGGGGCACTTCATACCAGGAGACCTTTCACCACCGTTGCTTTTCCTTCTCCCTTGCTGCTGTGGCATTAGAGGAACACCGCGGCATTTGGCGCAGCCACGTGCGGCCAGTCAGGGCTCCTCCCTGCAATCAGAGGCCTGAGGAAACACTTGGCTTCAGGCGCTCCTGTTGCTGCGTTCTGAGGGAAGGCGCTCGCCTGAGAGGATATCTCCCTCTCTCTCTCTCTCTCCCCGCAAGGTCGGCACTGCGGCTGAGGAGGAGGAGGCTGCAGCCAGTTCCTCCTGCTTACTGAGAGGTGAGGAAGCCATGGCTTTGCACAGCAAGCAAAGTGCTGCTCACCCGGGTGAGATTTGGGAACGAGGGGCAGGAGGAGGCATGCCGCGGCTTCCTCACCTCTGAGCAAGCAGGAGGAACTGGCTGCAGCCTCCGCCTCAGCCGCAGCGCAGACCTTGCGGGGAGAGAGAGAGAGCAATAGAGAGAGGGAGAGATCCTCTTGGGCGATCGCCTTCCCTCGGAACGTGGCGACTGGAGCACCTGAAGCCAAGTGTCTTCTCAGGGCTCCGGTTGCAGGGAGGAGCCCTGACTGGCCACACGTGGCTGTGCCAAACCACACGGTGTTCTTCTAACGCCGCGGCAGCAAGGGAGAAGGAAAAGATCTCCCGAACCCTAAGATGTTGCCGCCCTCCCACCCGAGGATGCAAGGGGGGGAATTAAGTCGGCCTAGCCATTTTTTCGGAGTCAAAAAAATATAAGGCCCGACCTTATAATGTGAGAAACACGGTAATCCATGTTTAATTATTAATAACCCTAATCCATGTTTAATTATTAAAAAACCCTTATAGAACTATAGATTCACTTCTGAAGTAAACTTGATTGGGAAAATAAACTATTCTACAGATGTAAAAGCAATTGTATGAGGGTGAAGGATCTGACTGGATGGTACCGTTTCTTTAAAGCAGGGGTCGCCAACCTTTTGAACCTCAGGGACCACCAAACTCATAATTTTACATCCCAGGGACCACTAAAAAGTTCTATGGGTGTGGCCTAATTTGTTGGTGTGGCCTAAAATTTGTGGGTGTGGCTTGGTGGTCATGTGACTGGCTGGGCATGGCTTGTATGTAAATATTATAAATATGTATATAAATATTGATTTTTTTATAAAAAACAGCAACTTTTACCTAAAATCAGGCAAAGCAGGCAGATTGAGTTGCTCACAGAATAACAGATTCATTCAGAGATCTATCTATCTGCCATTGGCTAGCTCAGTCTGTCACATAAAATTTGCTAACAAGCAAACTCACAAAATTAATTCACAATACACCATGCATGTAAATATTGATTTTTTTTTATTTAAAAAAAGAGCAACTTTTACCCAAAATCAGGCAAAGCAGGCAGGCAGATTGAGTTGCTCACAGAATCATTCAGTGATCTATCTATCTGCCATCAGCTAGCTCAGTCTCTCAAATTTGCTTGTCGGGAGTCTGCACTGAATTTGCTTACAAGCAAACCTGCAGTCCCAAGGGAGGTTCAGCAGAGCTGAAGATCTAAAGACAAGCTAGAAAGCAAGAAATCCAACCATTTCCGGCTTTCTAGTTAATCTAAATCTCCCAGCACAGAGAACAGATGATGGTCAGCAAAAGGAAAAATAGAAATTTAACAGGCAAGTTTACCAGGTAAGGAATGAGTGGGCGGGGAGGGTTCCTGTAGGCCATGTGGGTGGCACAGCCTTGTGTCTCTGCGCCTGGTTTAATTGCTTTGTGGGAGTGCTCTGGGGGTGAGATTTCTCTGAGGCCCACCAAAATTTTCTCACAGCCCACCAGTGGGCTGTGGCCCACCAGTTGGCAACTGCTGCTTTAAAGGACAGTTAATTCAAAACAATAGATCATATTATCTCTGAAGGAAAAATGTTTCATTTGGTTAAAATGTAAAATATTTTTTTAGAAAAATTACTTAAGTTGATTTTGTCTTGATTTTATTTTTAGATTCCAGCGAGGGGATTATCATATTGATGTCTGCATCAATGACTATTTGGATGTATTCTGTCCTCATTATGAGGATTCAGTGCCAGAAGATAAGACTGAACGATATATACTTTACATGGTGAACTTTGATGGCTACAGCTCCTGTGATCATACCTCCAAAGGATTCAAGAGGTGGGAGTGCAACCGACCTCACTCTCCCAATGGACCATTGAAGTTCTCAGAAAAATTCCAACTCTTCACTCCCTTCTCATTAGGATTTGAATTCAGGCCAGGCCGGGAATATTTCTACATCTGTGAGTATACCGAAATTTATCTTTGCTCTGTAGAATCAAGAGACCATGGTGATTTTGCTCCGTTGCAGTGGATACATTCTTATGTTCTGAAGAAGCGCCTAATTAGATTCTGTAAATCACCATGGGTTTGGGGAATATATATATATATATCTAGTTGTATCCATAGGAAATAAATGAGCACTTGAGTTATTAACAAGGGCTTTCCCTTTCCACTCTGCCCCTGGATTTCTAGAACAGAATTATTATAGCACTGTTTTTCATCTGTAGGAATCATATGCAGTGGACTTTCTTGGTTTTAGTAAAAGTAGACATTGTTAAGCACTGTGAAAAGAGAAAAAGTTAACTGAAAATAGCCACGAGGGAAAAACTTTTGATATTATTCTTCTTCAAAGATTTTTTTTTTGTTCTGTTTTGTACTTTCAGAATGGAGCAGGATAAAACAGTACAGTCCTTTATATAAACAAACCTTTATATGAGCAGTATTATTATGGTTTAATTTAATAATTATTAAATTCATTTTCAGTTAATGTTTTTAGTATGGAAATATTGTGACAGTATGGAAATAGACACTATGTACACAGATAGATGGTATGGAAGTAGACAATATGGAAATATCTTATAACTCATTTAAGATGACAGAAACCACACTGTCCAAAAATAATGAAGTAATCATTTCAGATTTATATGATTCTTTTGTGTTTCAGATTTAATGCCAAAATACCCTTGGTGCCACTAAAATAATATCAGTGAAACATATTATCTTATTTGCATATGGTATCTCCACTAAATGCTGCATGACTGCAGTATTGAATAATACTGAATAGTATTATTCAGTATTCAATAATATTTATTATTGAATAGCAGTCTTCTTTTAACTCATTGTAGCTATTCTTGAGCGCAAAGGAGATAAAAATACAATTGGAGCAAATTTCCAAGTAAATTGCCAAGAAAGACATACACATGAATTAGTAAATTATTATGTGGTAAGACAGGTAGCTAATAAATTTTAAAAATAAAATAAATAATAAATAATGCACACTCGAAAATAATGTAATTTTTCTGTGAAATTGTTGCTGTATTATATGTCACCCTCATTGGGCCCTATCCTATGTAGGACTTTATAAATGACAACCAATATCTTCAATTGTATTTGGAAATCTTTTGGAAACCAGTATCATTCTAAAAATAAATATGTGAGATACTATGGTAAAGCCATGGCTATCTGTGTTCTATATGTAAATTGGTTGACTCCAAATATGCAAACCTGATTGGTCAAATAAACTAAGCATTGGATTGGTTCACTAGGAACCAATCAAATGAGCTGCTGGAAAGCGGCAAAGTTAAACAAATGCCATTGGCTACGAGCCGGCAGGCCAGCCTGTATAAAAGGCTGGCCTCGGTTTCAGCCGAGTGTTCCTGTTACTGACTAGTTTGAATAAAGCATTTTTGTTGTTGGAACCCGGTCTACCTCGTGTGTTTTCTGAACAAAACACTGGCGGCGAAGGTGGGATCGTCCTGAACGCGAAACCTGCACGCGGTGATAAGAAGCCAGACGACAGCAGAGATGCCTGGAAACAACGCACCGCCCGCACCCTTCAATCCTACCGAAGAGGATTGGGAATCCTATGCAGACCGCTTCCAAATGTATTTGGAGAGCAATGAAATGGAAGGCATTTCAGAGCAACACAAGCGAGCTGTGTTCCTAACTCACTGCGGGCCAACGGTTTTCAAGATGGCAAAGGCCCTTGCGAAGCCCCGAGATGTTAAACAACTAACGTGGCCAGAATTGCAAAGAATTCTCAAAGCACACTACGCTCCGGTGGTGTCTAATTTAATAAAGCGACACGAATTTTACCGCAGAGACCAGAGAGAGGGAGAGACCGTCGTCGATTTCGTTGCTGCCCTTAGGCAAATAGGGGGTGAGTGTGATTTCCTGAACATCGACGAAGCGATGAGGGACCGCGTGGTGTTGGGTCTAAGAGACTCTACTGCACAGAGTAAATTACTCAACAAGCCCAACATCACGGTAACCGAAGCCATCGCGGAAGCCACAGCCGCCGAAGCCGCGAAAAAATCAGCTGTCACAATGAAGAAGATGAACACACACAGTGAAGAAACAACCCCAGCCAAAGACAGAAAACAGCCTACCACCACCACCCACTACGAAGAGTCTGGAGAGGCAATCGAGTTGAGCGAAGAAGACGACGAGGTCCACCGTTTATTCGCGAACAAAAAAGAGCGCGAAAGAAGGAATTGGCGGGAGTGCGCTGGCTGTGGAGGAAACCATGCCTGAGCCGAATGCGGATTTCTCGATGCTATCTGCAGGTATTGCAAGAAACGAGGGCATATCGAGAAAGTCTGTAGAAACAAGAAAAGCTATAGCCCAACGAGACGTCGAAATTCCCCAATACAAGCTGAGCCTAAACGAGCTGAAAGAAAGTGGCAACAATACAAGCGAGCCAATACACACCAAACTGTCACTGTAGAGAGCGCTCAGAGGGAAAGCGGGAAGAAGGTTAGTCATAGTAAAAATCGAAGGGAAGCCCTGCAAGATGGAGGTGGACTCGGGGTCCTTCCTTTCTATGGTATCGTGGGACACAATAAAACAGCTAGTCCCAGATATCCAACCCAAAAAATTACAGAAGCAGCACCTAACCCTCAAAGACTACCAAGGTAACCAAATCCCTGTAGTCAGCATGGGACATTTCCGAGTCGCCTATAGACAACATGTCAAAATACAACCACTGACCATAGTCGACCGAGACAGACCAAGCCTCCTGGGCATTGAATGGTTCGCGCCATTGGGCATCGGGATGACCGGGGTCGATCGAGTGAATACAACCGGCTGGGAAGAAGACCTCATCTGCAAGTTCCAGGACGTTTTTGACGGCTCACTTGGCAAGTACCGGGGAAACCCCATTTCTTTCAATTTAAACCCCCAAATAGCCCCACGAAGAATAAAAGCCAGGCGAGTTCCCTTTGCACTAAAGGCAAAGATAGAGGAACAGCTAGACAAACTAATAGCCCAGGGGGTGTTAGAACCTGTGGACCATGCCAAGTGGGAAACGCCTATTGTCACACCCATAAAACCTGACGGGTCCATTAGAATCTGTAGTGACTATAAGGCTACCCTGAACCACGCATTACAACCAAGGGCATACCCGGTGCCAGTAGTCCAGCATTTGCTTCACTCCCTGGGAAAGGGCAAAGTTTTTGCTAAACTCGACTTGGCACAAGCCTATCAACAACTCCCAGTGGACCCAGAAACAGCAGAAGCACAGACTATAGTCACCCATAAGGGCGCATTCAAATGTCACTGACTCCAATTTGGAGTAAGCGTGGCCCCAGGCGTTTTCCAGAGTCTGATGGAACGCCTCCTAAATGGCATACAAGGAGTCGTTCCCTATTTTGACGACATCCTAATCTCGGCCAGAGATGGAACTCAATTAAGGAAAAGACTCAAAGAAGTATTAACTAAGTTTAGGGAACCTGGCCTCAAGGTAAAAAGAGAAAAGTGCTGCCTAATTAAGAATAGCGTTGAATTCCTGGGCTACTCAATAGACGGAGAGGGTATCCATCCTACAGACAAAAAAGTTAAAGCAATCAAAGACGCACCTGAACCAAGAAATAAAATCGAACTATAAGCATTTTTAGGACTAATTAATTTCTATAATGTGTTCCTGCCAAACAAGGCCACTATAGCAGAACCGTTGCACCGTCTTTTAGACAAGAAGGCAACTTGGAGTTGGGGTTACAAAGAAAAGAAAGCCTTCTAAAATATTAAAAGCTTGCTAACATCAACAAACGTTCTCATCCAATTTAGCAACACACTGCTATTAAGAGTGACCTGCGACATCTCATCATACGGAGTAGGTGCCATCCTGAGCCACCACCTACCTGATGGCAGAGAAGCACCCGTCGCATATTACTCTCGGACTCTATCCAAAACTGAGCAGAATTACAGCCAATTGGACAGGGAAGCTCTTGCAATTGTCGCTGGAGTGAAATGCTTCCACGAGTACTTATACGGGCGGACCTTTCAAATCATAACAGACCACAAACCGCTGATGGGGATTTTGGCGGGAAAGAAGCCAACACCTAATATACTGTCCCCAAGAATGACTAGATGGTCAGAGTTCCTAGCAGCTTATTCCTACACTCTGACACATTGCCCTGGGAAACAAATTTCCCATGCGGACGCTTTGAGCAGAGCACCCTTACCAGCAACCGATGAAGACCCGGCACCAGCGATGACAACACTACAAATTGAGACTTTCCCCGATCTACCCATATCAGCTTATGATGTCGCCAGAGCCACCGCGAAAGACTCATTGACTGCCCGCGTTCTTAGCTGGGTAGGTAAAGGCTGGCCGGAGAACCAAAAAACTGAAAACTTTAAACCTTTCCGGTTCAGACAGACTGAACTTTCGATCCAAAAGGGGTGTTTGTTGTGGGGTGATCAGGTGGTAATTCCTGCCAAATTACAACCCAGGGTACTTAAGTTGTTACATGAAGGGCATCCGGGAATGGTTAAGATGAAAAGCCTTGCTAGAAGTTATGTTTGGTGGCCAGGTATTGATAAGGACATAGAGTATTGGGTAAACTCGTGCAACAAATGCCAGGGAATTAGACCGTCCCCACCAAAAGCACCCGTTAAGGACTGGGAAACCCCTCGGGGACCTTGGTCAAGAATCCACATTGATTTCACGGGTCCTACCAAGGGGCATACCTTTCTGATTGTCGTTGATGCCTATTCTAATTGGCTTGAAGTAAAAGTTATGCCATCAACGACAACAGAAACTGTAATTAAAAAACTGGACAACCTTTTTGCCACCCATGGCCTACCGGACGTTCTTGTCTCAGATAATGGGCCACAGCTAACCAGCATACAATTTGAGCAATACCTAGCCTCCCTAGGTATAAGACATGCCCTAACCGCGCCGGCTCACCCGGCTGCGAACGGCAGGGCTGAGAGAATGGTCCGGTTTACTAAAGAAGGTTTAGAAAGAATGGACGCCGGAGATGTCCAACAGAAAGTAAACCGGTTGCTCACACTCCAGCACATAACGCCCAGTATCACAACCAACAAGTCCCCAGCAGAATTACTTATGGGGCGAAAGTTAAGATCACACCTTGAGAGGTTACACCCAAATTTTACTCCAGAAAACCCCCCTGACTCCTCTACACAGCTTAGACAATTCGAAATAGGCAATTTAGTATACGCTAAAAACTTCACCGGGGACCCGGTATGGCTACCAGGACAGATTACCCAAATCACAGGCCCCAAATCCTACCGGTTAACAGTAGAGGATGGCAGGGAATGGAAGCGGCACATAGACCAGCTTCGATCCCGAATTATAGAAAGAACCACAGACTTACAACCATTCACCGACAAAACCGACGAATTGCAAACCAAGGTGGGGGGAGAAATGCGAGAAGTAAATAAAGAACTTTTTACAACCAAAACCAATGAAACATATAATCAAAAAGAGCAAATAAAAGACTCACTGTTTGGAGAGACTTGCGTGAAGAGCCCATCGGAAGGGGCCAGCCAGGCCAGCTCGACTTGCCCGGAGGAAACGGGAAGGAGCGGCAAAACCGCCAGCCTAAGAAACTCAGGCGGCTGTAAAATGGCTGACTCACCCTTCCAGACGGTTCCAGGGAGAAGAACGGACGACACGGCAGCCCCATCCGAACCGGTCGAAGACTTCACTAAGAATGAACCGCGCAAGTCAAGTCGAGTCCAGAAAAGCCCCGCCTACCTGCGAGACTACGTCACCACGTAGGACTGAACTAAGAGGGGAGGGGTGTTCTATATGTAAATTGGTTGACTCCAAATATGCAAACCTGATTGGTCAAATAAACTAAGCATTGGATTGGTTCACTAGGAACCAATCAAATGAGCTGCTGGAAAGCGGCAAAGTTAAACAAATGCCATTGGCTACGAGCCGGCAGGCCAGCCTGTATAAAAGGCTGGCCTCGGTTTCAGCCAAGTGTTCCTGTTACTGACTAGTTTGAATAAAGCCTTTTTGTTGTTGGAACCCGGTCTACCTCGTGTGTTTTCCAAACAAAACAATCTGCACCACTGCATTTTGGATCAAATCCATCTTCCATATGATGTTAAAAGTCAGCATTAGTCCAACCAATGAATTATTAAGGCAGGTGCTTTTGATCCAGGAATAGACATTGTTGGCACATAAGATGGAATTATACAAAGCCCTGCCTGACTACAGCTGTCATCATTCATTCAGCAGAGACTCCAGGAGGCCCCTGAATTACACACCAGTTCTGAGTGGCAAAATACAGTATCCTTCCAGAACCAACATGAGAAAATATACTTGGAGTGATCAAACCCTGAACTACTGGCTTTTCCTATGATTGAGTATGTGTGGTTTCCTCCTCATCCAAGACCCAGATCTTCAAGATACTGGGAAGCACCTTGACAGGATCACCTGATTATCTCAGGATATAAATATACAAGTGAGTTTCATCAGCTAATTATGTTTACTTCACCTATCCTAACAAAAGCCTTCATTCACCCGTGTCATGGAGATGTTAAACAAATCTGGAGAGAAAATGGGCATTCTGCAAAGCATGCCTCTTAGGGCTACAGCTTTCTTCTTCCATAGCAAATACTGGATGGAATTGATCCTAGAGGAAAAAAAGGAAACTGACTGGTTTTGGTAACAGGTGGAAAGAGGTACAGATTGTTTCTGCATTCCACATAAGATTTGACAAAGTTGGTGTGTTTTGTGTCCCATCCATTAAACAATATCATCTGAGGGAAAATAAGATGTGCATCTGCCCCTTGGAATAGCTTACAGGTCATTTTATTTATTTATTTATTTTATTTGACAAAAGCTTACATTATAACAGAAACAAGAACAAACATAAGTTTAAATACAAGAAATAGGAACGAATAATTGGGGAGAATAGAACAGGGATGGTAGGCATGATTGTGTACTTATGCACACCCCTTACAGACCTCTTAGGAATGGGGTGAGATCAATAGAGCTTAGTTTGAGGGTAAAGGAGTGGGGTTTTGAGCAGGTGACAACAGAATCAAGTAGTGAGTTCCAGACATTGACCACTCTGTTGCTGAAATCATACTCCCTGCAATCGAGTTTGGAGTGGTTTACATTTAGTTTATATCTGTTGTGCGCTCTAGTGTTGTTGTTAAAGCTGAAATATTCATTAACTGGTAAGATGTTGTAACATGATTTTATGTACTATGCTTAAGTCTAATCTTAGTCAGCGTACTTCAGGGTTGTCTAAACCAAGAATCTGAAGTCTGGTGCTGTAAGGTATTTTGTTGTTAACAGAGGAATATAGTACTGTTCTGGTAAAATAATTCTGGACTCGCTCAATTATATTTATGTCAGATATACAGTACGAATTCCAGACAGCAGAGCTGAATTCAAGTTTTGGTCTAGCAAAGGTTTTGAATGCCATAGTTAGCAAAACAGTATTATCAGAGGAGAAACTTCGTAAAATTAAATTTACAAGTCTTAATGCCTTTTTAGCAATACTGTTGAAGTGAGCTTTGGTGCTTAGATTATTCGATATGAGAACTCCAAAGTCCTTGACAAAGTGAGGTCCTCGCATTTGTTGGTAGAGATTTGGAGTTGCCAATTGTTAGACCATTCAGACATATAAGCAAGGTCTTTTTGAAGGATGGTAGCATTGACAGTGGTGTTGAATAGTTTTACATCCTCAGCGAAGAGGATGCAGTGATCACAAAGTGATCACTTGTGATAAAGTCACTTTGTGATGACAAAGTGATCACTTGTGATAAAGTGATCACAAAGGTCATTTATCTAGAGTGTAAAGAGCGTGGGTCCTAGAACTCTCCCTTGGGAGACACCGCTGATAACTGGTGCAGGGTTTGATAGGGTATTTCCTATTTTTACTATTTGTTGCCTGTTTGTCAGGAAGGCAGTAATCCAGATCCAGAAATACCATAAAAATTTAATTTTAATAGTAGTTTGTTATGTCCCACTGAGTCAAATGTTTTGCAGAAGTAAATATAAATTACATTTATTGCTTTACTCTGGTCGAGAAGTGTAGTCCATATGTTTTTGCGGTGTAGAAGTTGCAAATTGCAGGACATTTTTTTCTGAAACCAAATTGTTTATTGGAGAGTAAGTTGTTAGACTCTAGATGGAAGGTAATGCATTGATTAATAATTGATTCCATAACTTTGCATATAACACAACACAATGAGATTGGTCTGCAGTTTTCAACCAAGCAAGGGTCACCTTTTTTAAAAATAGGGATGACCGTTGCTAAAGTCCATAGGTTTGGTAAAGAGCTGGTTCTGAATGATAACTCATATATTATGCTTAGTGGTACTACTATTATGTACCATTACACATAGTAGTGGTACACTACTATGGTAGTGGAGAACTTTTTAAAGATGAATGCATATAACCCATCAGGGCCAATAGATAAGGATGGTTTAAGGTGGCGTAGTGCATTTTATAGTTCAGACTGATATTTTCAGAGTATGTTCTCATATGTTCAGATTATAGTTCAAAGGTTCAGACATTTCTGATCACACAAGCCTGTAATGATCTCTTGAAATCTTTTTTTTCCCCTCAAGCGCTGGATGAATCAGGATATACCTTTCTGATATACAGTTTCTTTTTTTTGTAAGAATTCATTGCATTACATTTACTTTGATGTTACTTATTGTTTTGTTTTAAAGTTTTATATCTTGTAAAATCTATCTGCCAGTCAAAGGCAGTGCTGAATTATTATATTAAACTAAATTGTAATCAAATGAATCAATGAAAAATTCTCTATCACAGCATTTTCCCACAAGATTTGAAGCCATTATTTTGCATGTCAATATCCCTTATTTCTCCAAGACTATCCTGAGCATTTGGAAGAAACGTGATTGTGATTTAGATCAGATGATCAATTATTTTGCCATGTGTTGACAAAGAGTCAATTTCATCTATCTTACTTTTTTCCAATAACTTTCAGCAAGAATGCTTGGCAGATATAGTTTATTTATTTTCTAATTCCTCAGAGCCTAAGTGGCTTACATAAATATTGTAGCTGCATATAGTTCATGTTTACCTATTGGGTTATTATTATTTGTTCAAATTTAGATATCTTAAAAATGAATAATAGCAAAATTCATCTTTATGGAATGTCAAAACCTAATATCTACTCAAAGTGATATTATGTCAGCCAGGCCTCAGAAGAGAAACACTACGAGCATGTGTGCATCCATTCTCATTTATATACTCATACTACATGCTAACTAGTAATGAAAATAAATTGAAACAGTAACAGTTGAATTGTTTAAGTGCTAAGTTCTTGAGTTTCACATGAAGACATGTCAAAATTAAACTTTGGCTCATATCCTGTGAATAAATACGAAATGAATCTGAAAAGTGGAAATGACTATGAAACATTTTAATCTATTTCATGTAGTACCTATCTCGTGTATGACAGCAACTCAGTGGACTTTGAAAAACTCATTATACAAGTCTATATTTCTTTGCAACAAGCCACACATTAAGTATTTTCTTCATGTGAATGTTAACAATAGTTTAATGTTCTGTCTGACAAGTAAAATAACTCATCTAATATATTTAATTTTAAATCTATGCTTAATGTTTCTCCATGCTGCATTGAGAACCCAGGATGGGTTAACTCCTTCCTATGATGTCATTTAGCTGAGTCTGTACTAAGATATAAAAGCCAGCCCCTGGGAGAGACCCCAGCTTTTGACTCAGCTCCTTTCAGTCAATAGCTGTGTCTCTGAAAGCTTCTGTTAGATAACAATCACCAGCAATCTTCCCCATGCCTGCGGTTTGAGCGATCGTAAAAATGATTGGCAAACTGATAACAGCGCCAGCCAGTGTGGCCGGCAGCTGCATTTTTATTTGCTGACTTCACTTGGGACTCTTTATAGCCTAAGAAGCGATTCTTCGATCTCGGAGCCTGTTTCCCCTAGTCAGTGGCCATCTTGGATTGAAGCCTTCCACCATGAGGTGAGCGGCCATTTTGTAAGCCGGGGGTCATTTTATACTATAAAGGATTGCAAAACAGTTTCTTTCCAACACAAGAGCCTTTCTTCTACAAATGGATCAAGATAATAAGGGTCAGGCAGAGCTTTCCCCCCCAGCGGATCAGCCTCTTAAGCCCAATAAGAGAAAAAGACGTAGGCAGCATACTCAAGCAGTCCAGAGGGAGGTGGCTGCAAAAATCAGAGCTAAGGCTCTAACCCCTAAGAAGGCAACTCAGGCTGAGTTGAGGGCAGAGAAGCGCAGACATGTGGCCCTAGAGAGGCAGTTCAACAGAACAGACTGCAAGTACAGCATGTTTCAGGTGATACCCATGGGCCCCAGCCAAGCCCTCCCAGGGGAGGAGAAGTTATATATGAGCCTTTCCATCCTGGTCTCCTGAGGCTTTTGCAGAACAATCAGATCGTCAGGATCTCAGCAAATCTGGGCCCTATTTCCAACAGGCTTCTGTGCCCAATGCTCCTCCCCCTCCCTCCAGGCCTCAAACCTCTTCTCAATCTTGGCTTGAAGCCACCTTCACTCCCACAGCAGCAGGCCTTCGGCCCTCTGCCACTACCTTTGAGCATAGACCAGAAGATACCCAAGATGTTGTCTCATTGGCCATTAGGCAGGAATTGGCTGAAGGCTTCAAGCAAATTCTTCGACTTCTGGAAAGTGTTCAAACCCTTCTTCCTTCTCAATCTATAAGTTCCTTACCTCCTCACCCTGAATTACACAGGTCCCAGGACCTCAGTGTCCATTCTTCTCTACCAGAATGGGACAAGGCTGGAAGGAGGAAGGAGGGGCTTCAGCATCTGAACACAATTACTCCTCTCGTTCAGAGCGTGAGATTTTTGACCAAAATCTTTCAGAGGAAGAGGATTCTACTACTCCCAACACCAAGACCATTGTGCAGAAGCATCTGGAAAGCAACAACCTTCTACTGGTAAATGGCCCTTTCGAGGGGGGAGGGGGTCATTCCTTCCATTGCTCTAAGTAATGCCTTGTTCTCCCCACCCATCAGACGTCACCTAGCCTTCTTTGCCTCCAAATGGGAGTAGTCAACGATGGACGCTTGGGTGCTCAGCACTATTAGGTCAGGGTTACAATTGGACTTCCTAACGCCAACCCCAGAAAATTTTTTGATCTGTCCTGTCTCTCAGGACATTTCAAGGCAGGCCCTCATGAATCAGGACATTCAACACCTCCTGGACATCAGGGCTATTCAACCTGTTCCTCCCTCTCAACAAGGATGTGGGTTTTGCTCTCGCCTTTTCATCGTTCCCAAAGCCTCGGGGAGGAGGTGGCAAGCCATCCTTGATCTAAAATTTCTCAACCAATTTGTAAAATACAGGCGATTTAAAATGCAAATTCTGCATTCTATTTTAGAGAGCATTTGGGAGGGCGACGTCCTCTCTTCTATTGATTTCACTGAGGCTTATCTCCACATCCCAATTTGGCCTCATCATCGTCAGTTTCTCCATTTCTGTTATCAGAATACCCATTACCAGTATCGAGCACTTCCCTTCAGCCTCTCATTGGCTCCAAGGGTCCTCACAAAGGTTCTGGCAGCATTGGTGGCATCTCTGCATTGTATTCCAGTGAGGATCCAATGCTACTTGGACAACATGTTGATTCTGTCCTCTTCCATCCATGAGGCCCATTGCAATCTGCAAATTACCCTGTCATCGATACCACGTCATGCCAGGTTTTCCTGTCCCCAGCTTGTGGGAAGAGCCTTGCAGAGATCATCAGCCAGATCCAGGAACATCAAATTGTCCCCCAGTCTCTGCTGTCCAAACTTCTGGGGAAGATGATCTCCTGTATTGTTATCATCCCATGGGCTCAGCCCCATTCCCGACTACTCCACTGGTTCCTGCTTCCCTACCAATGAGCAGGAACCAGCCACTCATCCATTAAGGTCCCGCTCCCGCCACAAATCCAGAGATCTCTCCATTGGTGGTGTTTCCCATAAATCTGGAGGGGACTTCTGTTCAGGGACCCAGACAGGCTAGTGATAACCACCGATGCCAGCCTCCTGGGTTGGGGTTCCCATATGCAGGGCCAGATTACTCAGGGCATTTAGTCCAGATCAGAGCAGATCCTACCCATAAATTGGCTAGAGCCCAGAGCCATTTTTCTTGCTCTCAAGCATTTCAGGCAATCAGTGACCGGCTCTCATGTTCTAATCCTTCTGGACAACTGTCCGCAAAGGCTCATGTCAATCGGCAAGGGGGACGAGGTCTAAGGCCCTCATGAGACAGGCTCTATGGTTGGGGTTATGGGCAGAGAAACACCTGTTGTCGATCTCGGTGGACCACATCTCTAGGGTTGACAATTCCCAGGCCACCTGGCTCAGCAGGAACCTAGTCGACCAAGCAGAATAGTCCATTCCTCCATCTCTATTCAGGGACCTTTCCCTCAGATTCGGAATGCCAGAGGTGGATCTCTTCTCCACTCTTCAAAACATCCAAGTCATCAGATTCTTCACCAGGTTTCCTTGCCAGGGAGCAGAGGGGACCAATGGTCTTTGGTGCAGATGGCCCAAGGGTCTCCTCTACATCTTTCCCCCGCTTCCCATCATTCTAGCAGTAATTTGGAAGATGTTGGAGGAATGAGAAGAGCTCCTCCTCCTGGCACCCTATTGGCCAAGGAGATCCTGGTTTGTGGACCTGGTCAACCTATCAGTGGCTTCTTTGAGGATCCCAGCCCATCTAACCTCCCTTCACCAGGGGGCTCTGCTCCATCCAGAGCCTCCGTGGCTCAAGCTGTCCATGTGGCACTTGAGCGGCAGTGGCTAGAGGCGGCCGATCTTCCAGAAAGGATCATCCTCACTATCCTGGTGTCTCACAAACCTTCTACGTGGCGCATCTATGATGCCACCTGGAAGGCCTTTTCCCAATGGTGCCTTAGGAAGGGTCTCTCCTGATTGAGTCCAGTTGGTGGAAGTTCTCAGATTCCTTCAGCATGGTCTGGAGAAAGGTTTGGCCCTAACACCTTATGCGGGCAGGTTGTAGCCCTCTCCTCAGTCCTTTCATGGGGTTCGCTTCCTTCCTTATCCCATCAACCTTCAGTCAGGAGGTTTTTGAAAGGGGCTTCCAACCTGCACCCTCCGGTGGTTCACAGGTATCCTTCCTGGGATCTTCATGTGGTCCTTAATGCCCTTACAAAGCCTCCCTTTGAACCTCTTAGAACAGTGTCTCTCTGTTTCCTGACTCTGAAGGTAGTGTTTCTTGTTTCCATCACTTCAGCCAGGCGGGTTTCCAAGCTAGCTTCTCTTCCCATCAGACAGGGCCTTTGTGCCTTTCACGATGATAGAGTTGTTCTCCATTTGGACCCCTCATTTATTCCAAAGGTTAACTCCTGGTTTCCCAGGTCTCAGGACATTGTGTTGCCTGACTTCTGTCTCCTCCCGCACCATAATTTAGAGCAGCAGTGGCACACACGAGACATAAGAAGGGCTCTTAGAATATATATTAAGTGCACTTCCTCCTTGAGGAAGTTGGAAGCCATGTTTGTTTCCTTCTCCCCTTCTCACTTGGAGCACAAGGCCCCTTCTCCTACTATTAGCAGGTGGGTCAGGACTTGCATTGAGTAGGCCAACAAAGCTGCTGCCCTTTCAGTTCCCCAAGGTTTGACCACACACTCTACCAGAAGCCAAGCCACTTCTGCTGCCTGGGCAACCCAAGCATCCTTGGAGGAGATTTGTCATGCGGCCATGTGGACATGCCCATCTCCTTTCATCAGACACTACCATCTGGATGCGTTTGCCTCAGCGACTGAAGAAGGTGCTTCAACAAGTGGTTCCACAGTCAGTGTGATGAGCTGGATAAGGACCCGCCCATGGACATGCAAGCTTTATTATGTCTCATCCTGGGCTCTTGATGCAGCATGGAGGAGAATGGGCGTTGGTAGAAGTTAGCATGAACGCCCTTTCTATTTATGCTGCAAGAGACCCCAGCCCCTCCCTTGATTCGTCCAGAGAGGATAAGATATATTTCTATATTCATTTTGTGCTTTCAGTGACACCTTTCAGTCTGTCAAGTATCTTCGCCAAAGCTAAGGTCTCTCCCGGGGGCTGGCTTTTATATCTCTGTACAGACTCAACTAAATGATATCATAGGAAGGAGTCAACCCATCATGGGCTCTCTCGCATCATAGATAGAAAGGGCCTTCACAGTAACTTCAACCAAGTCCCATTCCCATTAAATAACCCTGCATTATAGATGTATACATGCCCTCTTTTTAACTAGTTTTTAGAAACAGGAAAAGCTCAATAAATATACAAACCATTTTATTGAAACTATTATACTGAAAAGTGGTGAGGAATTTCAGTATGACCTTATCCTTTAACAGTTGGCTTATCATGAAATACAAAATCCACCATATTTAAAAACAATAAGTTGGAATTATTAGCATAATTATTAAAAATATTCTGCAGTGCTAACAATTATGTTTGCTTAAAAGTTATTAAAAGCAATTACTTTACATTTGAATTAAAGTAAATGAATTACTTTCAAATATTGTGTTGCCTTCAAGTATTTTTCTGGAATTCATATTAATATCAAGAATTCCAGAAAGGTGATTGTTTGAAAGTGATTAAAAGGATCAAAATATTTATGCTTTGTAACTAAGTTCACTAGTTATTTTTCAGTGCAAAATTAAGAATAACTGTTTTTTATGTTCAATTGTAAATATGAATTAAGTGAAGTTAAATATTTGTAGATCTAAATATTTAATTTAAATTTGAAGAAAAACAAAAGCTGATTTGTATTTCATATACTATTATAGTCTATCTTTATCAGTTCTGGAAAGCATTAAATGAGTACTCCTATAGACCCATAGAAAATAGTGGTTAGTCAGACCATTCAGAAACCACATCATAAAAATGTCCTTATCAGAATTTTCTGGCAATCTTGTTTATTCCACTGTCATCTTATACATATTCTAATGTTTGTATGTTTTTCTCTTATATCTCAGTGCTCTAAAAAGTGCAATGTTCTCCCGAAATCTCCCCATTTGTACCATCATTTAAATGTTGAAACATTTCACAATCCTTCAGCACTTCTGATAGGTGGCCTCTCTGGGATATTTTATAGAACCAAAATGAATAAATTAACTTTTTAATGCTTCCCCTTGAGACTCCAGTCACTGTTAAAAAACAGGAGAAGTTTAGTGTCTTGTCATTTTCAGGCAGGAAATTATAGAAGTCAACCAAAGCTTAATATGTTTAGAAAACAAAAAGATATTACAAATTAAGTGAATTTTCCCAAGGTGGCGACTGAAGTGAATGCTAACCACATTGCTGGAGATGGGAAGTGGGGTCTGGGGTCAACGGAGCCATGATCTACCTCAACTGGGACTGTCGGAAGGTTTTGGAAGGTTCTGAGAACAGAGA
Organism: Laticauda colubrina; assembly: GCA_015471245.1. NCBI lineage: Eukaryota > Metazoa > Chordata > Lepidosauria > Squamata > Elapidae > Laticauda > Laticauda colubrina. Next base: position 78,402,878 of record BLBF01000004.1, read on the forward strand.
ACTTGCTGGCAATCCTGAGAATGAGCAGAGAGGCCAGGATACCATCCTGCATGGAGAGCCCAAGACTCCATTCCACAGCATGCCATTCCGAACGGGTTAGACTTGAAATAACTGGGACCGGCGGATAGTGAATAGTGTGATTCTTTGTGGAAAGCGGAGAGCAGGTAGTGCTAACAGCTGGGACGAGCTAATTAGATGAGAGTGTGATTCTGACATTTACAGAGAGAGTAATTCTGAGAGCGAGCCATTCTGAGCAGCAAAGAATGAATGGCATGGAATGAGCTGTGACTGGTGTAGAGTATGATTCTGAACTGAGAGAAAGAGATGGAACTGACAGAGGGTGATCCTAAACATCCGAAAAAGAGCCAGGACTAGAAGAGAGTGTGATTCTGAAGGGCCGTGAATTGCAGAGAACTGAGCAGACTCACGGAGAATCGATAGACACTATCTAAGAGGAATAATCTTCAAAACAGTCTCCATTTAAATCAGCCAGCTGATTAGTCAGCCTGCATTTAAATTCCCACTCAGCTGATTGGACAACCTCCACTTAATCCCCACGCAAATCTCATCCATTCCAAACTCCCAAGTATATGATTTCAGAGTTCATTAAAATCTTCTCCATTCAAATCTATCAAGCAGCAACACTTCCTCTTTAAAAACAAAACAAAACAACGTGGCTTGAAGGAAAAACAAAGGAACTTTTCACGACAAACCTCCAATACTTCACTACCTCCACTATTTCATTACCTCAAGACCAATTATTGATAGATAATGCTTTGTCTAAAATAATTAATTTATCATTTAACAGCATAATAATGAATTGTTAAATTGTTAAATTTAACAGTATAATAATTGTTAAATGACCACTAATTTACTCATTTATTGATTTGAAAGAGATTTAATACTGTATCATTGATTATCTAGTTGATTGATTGATTTATTTTTAGTAATAAGTAATCTTACTTTTGATCTGTTCTCTAACTTATCAATTAATATGTATTAATTACCAACATTGATTAAGTAACTTTCTACTTATCACATTAATTAGCTATTGTAATTGTTTAGTGTACTATTGTCATTGACCATGCCAACTAAAAACTCTAAACCCTCCACTACCAAACAACAACAAAAAATAATATCTCTACCAATGACCTCCCAGACTCCTGCAAATGCTTCAAGTGTCTTGAAACCATCAATGAAAATGAAAATAACATTAAATGCCACCTATGTGACAATCAAGCCCACCTTGCTGCTTAAACTTAAACAAAAACCTAGCTGATTTCCCAAAAACATCTGGTACATTTCCTTGTACCATCATGTTAATCTAAGCTAAACAAACTAAGTACCCTGCCTAACAGAGTTGAAAACATAGAATCTTTCATTTACTCAACAGAAGAACACTTAGCAACACATTTTGAAAGAACTATACAAGCAAGCCTAACCTCTCCTGAAAAAAAAAATACAGCACACATAAGCAAATATCTATTAGCTCAAACTCAAATCCCAACTCAACCACTACCACAACCACTTCCTCAATTACAATCACAACTACAACCAAAAATAACCACCAAGCCACAGCCACAAATAATCACTATCCTATCAAATAATTCCACAAATGATATCCCCTTACTCATCAGAGACATCATGGAATGTGATCAAAAATGTCCAAATGCCATCTTATTTGGTCTTGGAGACATCAACAAATCAGATGATATCACCAAAGTTCGCAATATCATAAGCAACTCAAATACAACAAACTTCTCTCCTGAAGATATCATTGAGATAATCAGAGATGGCCCTGAGTTCAAATACAATGACGGCTCGGTGGCCCCAAGATTTTGTAGAGTTGTTTACAAAAATGAATCCAGCAAACGTATATTCATTCATACAATAAATGCCATTGCAAAACCAATCCCACCCATAACAAACGCTCAAGACCATACTTATTTATACTGCAAAGAATCCGCTCCTGTGAACTTCGCACAGAACTCAAAAAACATCTAGACAAGGGAGAGAAGGACCTGTACATTGACTACCATGCTGATTGTATCAAAAGTAAGTCACACAACCCACAACTCCAATCCTACTTCATCCAATCTACTACTCAAAACTAGGCACACACGCTCCTAACTACCTCAATTCCAACTACAACTGGCCTTAAATGCAAGCTACTCAATGCAAGAAGCCTTGTAAATAAAATACCTGAATTTCTCCTCTTCCTAAATACGGCTAAATTCGACATCATATTTGTCTGTGAAACATGGCTCAACACATCTCTTCCTGACTCCATGACCACAGTAAGAGACTATCATGTTTACCAATCAGATTGTGAAATCCGTAGAGGAGGTGGTGTTGCTGTCTTCTATAAAATATATGTCTTCTATAAAACATATGTAACATTGAAGTCTTGGTGACTTCAACCTACCTCATATTAACTGGACCCTAAACGAATTTAAAACTGAACCCATACATGCAACCTTCTACAATGCTATAACAAATCTGGGATTGGAACAACTAGTAACCAACAATACTAGACTTAACAATTGCCTCAATCTCATCTTCTGCAATAGTTTGAATTCAATTTACAGAACACAACTTAAAGAAGTCTTTTCAAACAGTGACCACAACATGATTGACTTTTGTCTCAACATACGTCCACACAAAAATCATCATAACGACGGGATCCCCAATTATAATTTTTTTAAAATATTTTAAAAAGGCAACTATGATCTTATAGACAACGATCTCTCATCTCTTGATTGGCAATTTCTATTCACTGGATGCAATTCTGTAGAAGACCATTACAACATATTTTTACTTGAAGTCAAAAGAGTCATCATAACTATATGTACCAATAATAACTCCCAAAACCAGAAAAAACAAATTACCCCAAACAATAAGGAAGCTTCAATCCAAAAATCCTTTGGTGGAAAAACAAATCTGGTCACGTTGCCAACTTCAAAAGCCGATACAAAAATTTATGCCACCAGATAAAGACTGAATGCACCAATTATCACATTAAACAAGAGGGAAACCTTCTGTGCACCAATTCCACCCGCACTTTCTACAATTTTGTAAACAACAAACTAAAAGACTCATGGTCCATCCCACCCCTGAAAGGACCTAATGGTAAAGACTACAACTAGGACACCATTAAAGCCAACATCTTTAACTCATTCTTTGGCTCAGTATTTGTAAACAGCAATGGATCATGCCCAGTATTTTCTAGCCGAACCACAGAAAACTACAATGATTTTGTACATATTGTACAACTTATACAACTACATATTGATTTTACAGAAGACAATGTTGAAAAAGCACTACACAATCTAAAACCATCTCTATCTATTGGACGGGATGGAATATGTGTCTACTTCTTAAAAAAGCTATCCACTGCCCTATCCGAACCTCTAAGCATAATCTTTGAAAAATCTTTCAGGACCAGCTCCTTGCCAAAACTATGATTACTAGCTATGGTCATCCCCATCCCCAGCCTAGTTGAAAATTACAGACAAATCTCTTTATATTACATCACCTGTAAAGTCATGGAATCAATTATTAACCAATACATTATCCTCCACTTAGAGACAAATAACCTACTCTCTAATAAACAATTTTGTTTCAGAAAAAACTATCCTGTAATCTGCAACTCTTACACTGCAAAAACATATGGACTACACAACTCGATCAGGGCAAAGCAATAGACACACTCTACAAAGACTTTTGTAAAGCCTTTGATTCAGTGGTACATGACAAACTACTCCTAAAACGGTATCTCTGGACAACTGCATAACTGGATAGAAGCATTCCTGTCAAACAGACAACAAATGGTCAAAGTTGGGAGCGTCCTATCAAATTCTGTACCTGTCAACAGTGGTGTCTCCCAAGGCAGTGTTCTAGGACCAACTCTCTTCATACTCTAGATAAATGAGCTCTGTGATCATATTAAGAGCAACTGCGTTCTCTTCGCTGATGATGTAAAGCTATTTAACTGCTACTACTGACAATACTGCTACCCTTCACAAAGACCTTGACTTTTTATCAGAAATGTCAAACAAATGGCAACTTCAAATCTCAACAAATAAATGCTCTGCCTTACATATTAGCAAAAAAAAATCAGAAAATAAAATACAATACAAAATAAAATAAAATACAAGCTGAATAGTCAAGACCTTGTTGATGATCCAAACTCTTTGAATGACCTTGGATTACTCATCTCTAATGATCTAAGTGCTAGAGCCCACTGTATAGCCAAAAAGGCATAAAGAATTGTTAACCTAATCCTGCATAGCTTTTTCTCAGGTAATATCACATTACTAACTAGAGCATACAAAACATTTGCTAGACCAATACTCGAATACAGCTCATCTGTCTGGAAACTGCATTACGTATCTGATATTAAAACAATCGAGAAAGTCCAGAAATATTTCATAAGAAGAGTTTTCCACTTCTCTATTTTTTGCAGAATACCTTATACCACCAGACTTGAAATTCTAGACCTGGACAACTGAGAACTATGCCGCCTTCAGTCCAATCTAAGTGGTACATAAAATTACATATTGCAATGTCCTACCTGTCAATGAATACTTGAGCTTCAACCATAACAATACAAGAGCAAATAATAGATACAAATTCAAGGTAAACCACATCAAACTTGATTGCAAGTAATATGACTTCAGAGTGGTCAATGTCTGGAATACTCTACCTGACTCTGTGGTTTCTTCCCCAAACCCCAAAAACTTTAACCTTAGACTTTCTACTATTGACCTCACCCCTTTCCTAAGAGCTCTGTAGGGTGCATGCATAATCATACCAACTTGCCCTATTGTCCTTGTCCTATTGTTTCTTTTTATTTTTCTTATATGTATCCATTTCATGTATTGATAACTATTTTTATACTTACATCTGTCATCTTATAATTTCTTGACAAAATAAAATAAATACATTAATAAATAGATAAATCCTATCCCCAATCTAGAAACAAGTTGTTAAGCCTGGGTTCCCCAACCAGGGTTAGGTAGACAAGCTAAACAGAATGTGCAGCGTTAGTCAGATAGGCACACAGATAAATGAGTGAGCTAAGCTTGTATGTTTATTAACATACAGTAAAAATAACAGATACGCTTGTGCTATCAAGAATATATTTTATTCCAGTATAAGTTTATGGCATAGTCAAATAACAGTCCAATATTCATTTACCATGTAGTCAGTCCATTCAGGGGTATTCAGTTAGCAAAGTCCATGTAGAATATCCTATGTCAGTTCACTTACAAAATCAGTCCTTTGTTGTCTCTCCCGTTCGAGCAATGCAGTTTTGATTCCAAGCAGTAATCAGGGATCATCAAAACCAGAGAGAGAGCAAGCCGTAGTCTTGCTACTTTTATATTGTTTTCTTAACCACTCCTTTAATTGCTATTTCACAGTTAAAGCTGCATACACTCTAACATACACTAACTATGATTCATAGTTATTATTTCACCTAAACCAGTTAGGGCAAACAATGTTATCCCTAACATTCTCCCCTTTTAGGTTACATAATAACTATGAATCATTTACATTTTTAATTTATATTTTTCACAACTTTCTTTAAATTTAGTTGCTCCTTGAGCTTTTGTAAATTGGTCTGCAATGTTTTCTTCTGACATGCAGTATTCCAATTTTATCAGTTCATTCTTCACTGATTCTCTTACATTCAAATATCTTAAGTCAGTATGTTTTGATCTAGTTTTTACAGCAATACTAGTAGCTAACTTTATAGCTGCTTGGTTATCCTCATACACCATACTGGAATCTTTTACAGTTATACCCATGTCCAACAATAACTGTTTGTAGAAAATTAAGTCAGTGCATAATAATGATAGACATGAAAATTCAGCTTCCATCGTGGATAAGCTAATATGCTGTTGTCTGATTGACCTCCATCCTATTAGTGTCTTACCAAATAATATAGCCATCCCAGATGTTGATTTTCTAGTGTTTATATCAGTTGCAAAACTTGCATCTGCATAAGCACTAAGACTCAAATCACCCTTTGGTTCTATATATAATGCATGGTTTATTGTTCCCTTAAGATATCTCAATATTCTTTTTAGGGATTTCCAATGATATTCTTTTGGATCTGAATTAAAACGTGCCAGCTGATTTACACTATAAGCAATATCTGGCCTTGACCAATTGCTTATATATGATAAGCTACCAATCAAAGATTGATATATGGACTTATCAAATTTGGGACTTTGATCATTAGTTTGGCAAACTTCTTGACTCATTGGAGTCTTTGCCGGTTTACAAAGTTCCATCTTATAAGTTTTAATTAATTGGCAAATTTTATCTTCTTGAGATATCTTAAAACCATTATTTGTTTTATTAATTGTCAATCCTAGATACCTTTTAATTTCACCTAAATGCTTTATTTTTATCTTTTTGGCTAATAATGATATAATCTCATTAACTTCATTATTAGTCTTAGTTATTAAAGCAATATCATCTGTAAATAATAACAATAATGACACCATTTCATTATTTTCTCTTTTAAACACACACGGATCTGCTAAACCAGATTTAAAACCTATATTGTTTAACTCTTTCACAATATATTGGTTCCACTCAAACCCAGATTGTTTCAACCCGTAAAGACTCTTTTTGAGTTTCCAACAATCATTACTATTTATTTTATTTTATTTTATACCAATTGGTTTTCTTAAATATATAGTGTGCTGCAATGGTGCATGTAGATAAGCAGTTTCTACATCTAAATGGTTAATGACATAGTTTTTCTTAGCTGCCCACACTAATGCTGCTCTTAAAGATGTAGCTTTAAGGCTTGGCGCAAAAACTTCATCGTAATCAGATGCAGTTTGATTAAACTGAGCTACTAACCTAGCTTTATGGGTAACAGTCCCATCATTTCCAGTTTTTACTTTAAATATCCATTTGCACCCAATGGATTTTTCTCCTGGAGGTAATTTGGCATCTTCATACACTTTCATTACCTTTAAAGAATTTAGTTCTTTTTCCATTTCCTTTTGCCAATTCTCCTGATCCTTAGCAGGATACATCCTAAGTTCATCTACACTAGTTGGAACTTTAGTTACTTGGCAAACTATACTTGCTTGATACCTATCAGGTGGTCTAGTTACACGTATAGTACGTCTAGGTATTATAGGACTTACAGGTGGACTTTTATTTATTAATTGTTCTTGATTATGTAACTCTTCCTGATCAACTATTTCCTCTTCTTCTGGTCCTATTTGCTCTTCGTGGACTTCTTCTTTAATTGGACTCTTCTTATAGCTAATCTCATCTTTCTGCCTTTTGTAGGGTTCAATAAATACTTCATTATTTAAATCTTGCTCTAATCTATTCCATCCTACATGTTCTAGGAATTTTGCACTAGCACTGGTGTAAACTTTAGATGTACCTGGTTCCCAGAATCTATAAGATCTATGATTAGATGTATAACCTACAAAAATCAATCTTTTAGCTCTATGCTGTCCTTTGTATCTAAGTTGTGTAGGGATATGCACCCATGCTGGTGCTCCAAATGTGTGCATGTAACTTAAATCAGGTTTTGTACCATGCCACAGTGTGAATGGTAATTCACCTGTTGTTGAATTAACAACATTATTTAATATATGATTACCACACATTATTGCTTCTCCCCATAAATTGTCAGGTAATCCTGAATCAGACATCATAGTTTGTGCCATTGATTGTAATGTTTGGCCTCTTCTCTCTATAAAGGCATTATGTTGTGGCCTATATGGTGCAGACATTTTATGTTGAATACCTAACTGTCTTAGTCTGTTTTTAAATTTATGATTTTTAAATTCTGTACCATTATCTGTGATGAGAGTTACTAATTTCTTTTTAGTTTTTCTTTCAGCGAATTTTAGCCAATTAAATAGATTTTGATATGTTTCAGTTTTGCTCTTCATTAAATAGCAAAACCCATATCTAGAATAGTGGTCCATTATACTTAGTATGTAGCGAGCTCCTCCTACACTTGGTTTTTTCGGACCTATTAAATCAGCAAATACTACTTCTAAAGGCTCTTTAGTAGTAAATCCATCAACTCTATTAGCCGGTATGACCCTGCTCTTACTTTGATTACAGGCATTACATTGCAAATGCTTATTACAAGGTTTCAAACTTATTCCCTTAGACAATTCAACAGTTTTCTTAAGCATTTTAAAATTTAAATGCCCTAGCCTTCGATGTAACAAGTGAATACATTCGTCATGAGGTTTCTTATTTTCATAAATTGTGTTAGCCACCTTTAAACCATCATCATTTAACACATATAATCCACCTCTTAAAGATGCAGTAATTCTCTTATCTTCTTTTTCAATGATGCAGTTATCTCCCTTAAATGTAACTACATATCCTAGTTTAACCAAAATTCTAACTGAAATTAAATTAAACATAAATTGTGGTACATATAACATTTTTACATTCTCTTTTATAAAAGAACAATATGCTATACCTTCACCTTTAGCTTTCAGTTTCCAGCCATTGGAAATATCCTGTCCAATATCTTGTTCCAGCAACGTATTCAACAACACACAAAACCTGTTAATTATAGCCCTGAGCCATCAAATGATTATTCACCATGTTTTATCATCTTGATCTGACAAAAAATATTTATCGTACTGTTCACATTTTGGTCTGTTAGGAGAAATGAATACCTGAATGAACTTTTAGGAATGAAAAGTAAATGAAAGAATTTGACAAGATATACTTAGCATCTTTAGAACTTTTTCTTTTACAAATACAGGTTGTCTTCAACTTACAACCACAATGGACATAAAATTTCCATTGCTTAGCAAGACAGTTGTGACGTGAATTTTGCTATATTTTAAGCCCCTGTCACACTGCACCAACGGATACAAAGAGGAAGTAAAACGGACAAAAAAGCTTGCCATCCGTTCGAAAACGCAATGTACTCACTGCCTCCGTTTGGCTTCCTCTCAATCCGTCCAGCATCCGTTATGAACGTTTCATCCGCTCAAAAAGTTTTAGGCTGCCGAAAACATTTGCGCAGAAAATGTATCCAGTTCATCCGTTCTGCATCCGCTACGCATCCGCTATATCGGCTAGGCATCCGCTGCGCATCTACGCAATGCGCATCCACCCGGACGCAAGGAGGAAACGGAACGGACGTGGAACGGATGCAGAACGGATGCAGAACAGAAACAAAGCGTTTAAAATGGAAAAAACGTTCGCAAAGGGGACCTATCTCGGATATTAAGGATGTCTACAGGATGCCTAGAGGATGCCTAGAGGAAAACCTATACTGCCTATAAAAAGGGGGAGCAACTCGCCTGCTTCACACTTTCAGACCAACAGCCCAGCGGTGCAGACCTCTGCAGCCTTCATCTGCCTCTTCCTCTTCCACAGCATCCAGTCATGTCTACCGTGGATTGCGAAAAAATCCTTTCGGCAGCCAACATCCTTCTGCAACACTGCGAAACCATCTACAGTCTCTGTGAACAGTATTACGGGAAGAAAAGGAGGCACCCAAAAAAAGTCTGCCTCCAAAGATGGTTCACCAGAAGAGCGCAGTATGTACTTTACGAAAAGCTGATGGTGGAGCTCAGGAGCGAACACCCTCGGGCGTTCCAGAACTTCATGAGGATGCCTCCAGCCATGTTTGATGAAGTTGTGCAGTGCCTGACACCCAGGTTGAGCAGGACAAACACCAACTTCTCACCCAGCCTGGAACCTGGGCTCAAGGTGGCACTCACTCTGCACCACCTGGCTTCAGGGACCACCTACAGGAGCATGCAGTACGGCTGGAGGGTGCCACCCAGCACCATCAGATTTGTTGTCAGAGAAGTGGTGCAGGCCATCATCAAAGAATACAAGGAGGAGCTCCTCCAGTACCCCTCCACTGAAGAAGGATGGAAGAAAGTTGCAGAGCAGTGGTATCAGAAGTGGAACTTCCCCCACACCGTTGGAGCCATCGATGGCAAGCACGTGGTCTGCAAAGCTCCAGCCAACTTAGGGTCCACTTATCACAACTACAAGGGCTTCTTCAGCATCATCCTCTTCGCCATAGTCGATGCTGACTACAAGTTCATGTACATCGATGTTTCAGGCAACGGCTCATCTTCAGATGCCCAGGTATACAACGACAGTCACCTCAAGGAGGGGCTGGAAAGCAACCTCATGGTGGGCTTCCCAGATCCAGACCCGCTGCCCAACAACACGCAAGATGTGCCCTACTTCATCGTGGGGGATGACGCCTTCTCCCTCACAACCTACCTCATGAAGCCCTACACCTCCAGATGCCTCACCCGAGAAGAGAGGATCTTCAACTACAGGCTGTCCAGGGCAAGGCGGGTGGTGGAGAACGCCTTTGGCATCATGGCCAAAAGATTCCAGGTACTTCTCACCAACATGCAGCATCGCCTAGAGACCATGAGGAGGATCGTGGAAGCTTGCTGCATCCTGTACAATCTCATGCGCACCTGCTACCCAGTCTTGCAGGACAGGCTTGTGAACCTCCAGCAAGGCAATGGGGACATGGAGCCTGGGGAATGGAGGCAAGGGCAAAACCTGATCGACACTGAGGATGTGCAACGGCCCAACAGAGCCTCACGTGAGGTGAAGAAGCAGCGCAACCTCCTGAAACACTGGTGCAACTCCCCAGCTGGAGCGGTGGAGTAGCAAGACAGGATGATAGATGCTTAATGGATGCTTCCTTCAGCCTGTCTCATCACACGGATGAGATTGGGCCATGTATGTTTGGTTGGCCTACAATGAACAGGGTGTTTAATAAAGAGTTGTGTTTTTGTTGACATGTGTGGATAATTATTACATTATTATTGATAATAAAGGACCATAGGGGTGGCACTTGGGAGGGTGGACCATACAGTCCCACTATGCTTGCACTGGAGGTTTATCTATCCCACAGCTATTACCCATCCCACAGCTATCTTAACCCATCCCACAGGTATCCCTTCCCATCCCACAGCTATCTTAACCCATCCCACAGGTATCCCTTCCCATCCCACAGCTATCTTAAACCCATCCCACAGGTATCCCTGCCCATCCCACTGCTATCTTAACCCATCCCACAAGCATGCAAAGGCTAAACCATTTCTAAAAGTTTCCACCCGGACTTTATAGAAAATAATTAATGAAGCAAGTGTGTGAAACAAAGATAAACTTTATTGAACAACAAGCTATAAAATAAACATGACCCAAGTCAAGTGTCCAAATAAAGTCCACAAATATCCAGGCAGCCAGTCTCTGGCATTCCTCTTGGTCACTCGGAGGTGTGTGCCCAGGCTAAGATTTTAGGGAGCAGGTGCTGTGGAGGTGGGTGCTGCTTCAGTGCTGGTCTGAGGTGTTATTGGAGTGCCTAGCCCCAAGAGGACAACAGGGGATGGTGTCTTGAGGAAGGTGTCGGACAGCTGGCTCAGCCCCGCGATGCTGAGAGGTCCTTCCTCCATGCCATGGGGTGTCAGCCCCAGTACTGAGGATAGATGTACTGAGGCCGGGCTTGGCTGTGGGGTGGAGGAAGGAGCAGTGTAGTGGGGCTGCCTGCTCTGCAGTGGGGTGAGGACTGTCGAGGTTGGCATTGGTGGCATCATTAGAGCCGGTGGCAGCGGTGTCGCCCGATGACTCTGTGCCTGCATCTGTAAGGGCTGCTGTCTGTGCTGCTGGACCTCGGGGTAGCTGTAGCCCTGGTAGGTGAGGGGGTGTGGGAAGCCTTGGTATGGGAGGGACATCACCTGGGGTGGAGGAGCAGACCTGGACTGGGTGGGAGCAGGTGCCTCTGGGTCTGGAGGGTTGTTAAGCAGCGTGGTGATCCTCTCCTTCACCACCTGGTACTGGGGATCTGCCATCTCCTTGAGGGTCTGGTTCACATAATTGAGGAAGGGCTTGCGGTTGGAGGAGGAGGATTCGATGGGGACCAGCTGAGAGAGGAGACCTATGCTGGTGCGGATGGTGTCCCTGATCTCCACCAGGACCTTGTGGCTCTGCCCCTCCTGCGGTCCGGCTCTCTGCCTTACTGTGGTGGCGGAGGTGTGGGTGGATGCGGCTTCGGCAGCGGTGGACTGGATGTCTCCTTTCTCCCACCGCACCAGGGAGTCCTCCTCGCTCTCCACCATGCTTTCAACACCTGCCCGGGGATCCTCCGCCGTGGCACGCTCCACAGAAACCTGCATGGAGACAGGGATTGACTCTCAGCCGCCAGAGGACTGGCTCCCAGCAGGCTGCCTGAGAGAGAGGGTAGACAGAGGGGCTCCCAGTGCTCCTCGGCGGCGGATCTCACCCTCCAGGAAGCTGCACTTGGCCATGACGTAGTTCTCTCTGTCCGTCAGCTTAACCCTGGCCTGGCCAGATTTTTTGCGGTGCAGCTTCCCGTACCAGGTGTGCATGTGCTTCCACCAGCCGAGGAGCACCTCCGAAGTGTAGCCGAGACTCTCCGCCCTCTCTCTCCAAGCAGCCGGCTTCCGCTTGGTGTCCCTGTATAGCCGGTGTCCCTTCCACCAAAGATAGTCGTTCTCTCTCAGCCACTCCAGCACCTCATCCTCATGTTCCTCCTCAATGAAGTATTGCCTCCTCTCCCTATCACGCGTCTGCCTCTTCATACCTCTGGCAGGGCCATATGGGCCCTCATCAGAGGAACTTTGAGGTTGTATGGGCTGCTTCTCCACACCAACATCATCATCATCATCATCATCATCATCACCAGCAGGATCATAATCATCATCATCATCATCAGCAGCAGCAGCAGCAGCATAATCACCAGCAGGATCATGAGCAGCAGCAGCAGCAACAGCAAGACCAGGATGAGCAGCAGCAGAGTAAGCACCAGCAGCAGGGTCAGCAAGACCAGGAGAACGAGCAGGACCAGCAGGACCAGGAGCAGCTTCAGCAGAGTACGCAGCAGAAGCACCACTGCCAGGAGCAGCAACAGCAGAAGCTCCAGCAACAGAAGAGCGAGCCCGAGCAGCAGAAGCCCCAGCAGAAGCAGAGTCAGGGACATGGGGCGGGAGGGTGGCCCTGTCCCTCTTGCCAGGGATGGCGGCAGGTTGCTGAGACTTTCGCTTCTTCCCCATGGTTGTGGGGTTGCTGGCTGGCAGGAAGCCTGTTACGAAGCCTGGCAGGAAGGCAGGCACCAAGGCTGGCAGACAGACTGGCTGGAAGGCAGGCTGGAAGGCAGGCTGCCAGCAAGGCTGGAAGGGAGGCTGGAAGGCAGGCTGGTAGCAAGGCTGGAAGGGAGGCTGCCCGGGAGGCTGGGAGGCAGGCTTGGAGGCAGGCTGGCAGCAAGGCTTGCAGGCAGACATGCAGGCAAGGAACTCGAAGTGTCCAGCAGAATGCTAGACATGCGAGCTGCTTCCCTTTATATCCGGGGGGCTTGTGCAATCCATCCCCCCCGCATGCGCAATTAACGCTGTGCATCCGCTAGGCTTCCGCTGTGCATCCGCTGTGCATCCGCTTCATCCGTTCGGCGTCCATTCTACATCCGCTTTTTCCATTCCGCGTCTGCTTCGCTGAGGCCCCCCGGAAGCCTAGAGGACGCGCCATCCGCTGTGCTTCCGTTCCACATCTGCCCTGCGTCCGCCCTGCGTCCTCCCCGCGTCCATGTTGTCCGCTCCAATTATGCAAATTTTCGCCCCTTTTGAGCGCGGATACAACAGATGTAACATTTTTCTCTTCCGTTGTGTCCGTTTTGCATCCTTTGGGCAGTGTGACATGGCCTTTACAACCTTTCTTGCCATACTCAGTGTTTATCAAATTTTTCAACTTTCAATTTCCAAATATCAGGGGGGGTCAAATATTGTGACACGCCTTGGGAATTATAAAGATATTTTGGTTACTTTAATATAACTTAGATGTGCTTGGTAAGTAAGCACAATAAATATCATAACTTTCTAACATTTTGTTTGTTTCATTTATTGTTGAGGGAACTATTTCATTTCTTAATGAATAAGTATGTATTTCTCCAGTTGGTTACACAGTTGTTAAGTAACTTTGCTTGTCAGAAAGTTGCAAAAGATGATCACATGACCCCAGGACACACAGCAATCATAATAAATACAGGCCAATTGCCAAGTACCAAATTTTGATCATATGACTATGTAGATGCTACAATGCTCATGTGAAAAGCAATCATAAGTTACTTTTTCCCAGTGCTGTTGTAACTTTGGAATGTCACCAAACAAATATTTGTAAGTTGAAGACCACTTGTAATTTTTATTTCTATTATTAGGCATCCTTTTAAGTTTTCATGGAGATAGGTTCTGACATGAACATGATGCTGTTGACTGTCAGCCACTAACGTAAAGCAAGTAACCTTGGCCTTAATATTAAACTCAATACAGTTGCTTTAAGTATGCTAAGTGAAATCAGAATAATTGGAAGAATTTGGTAGATTTGCATGTTTATTTTATCATTGTTTGATTTTTTGGTTTAGCATTGATAATGAAACATTAAATGGACAATCAAGGTGACTCTTAAGAGGATTTTTTTCTTAATTTAGTATGCTGATTAAAGGGCTATTTGTTATTAGAAGAATTAAGTGCTGGTCTTGAAAAAGAAAAGCTGGAACAATTATCACTGTTTAATAGTTTTTGATGTCAGTAGTGTTCTTAAAACCCTTAAAGGGAGTTTTAAAAGCTATTGCGTAATTTGCACCTGAAGAAATAGCAATGTAAGAAAATGAAGATAGAGACAGACCACTGGCCTCTATTGTTTGAATGTCCTTTCCCCTAAATGCCTATCATATTACAATTTGAAAAGAGATTATTGGGATTCCTGCTGTTCAAAAATTCAAGTATCATTAACACGCCAGAAGCAGAAGTATTTAAAGGACTCTGTTTGTAATCTGCACCTTACAAGTATATTACATATAGAAAAGAAACTCTTGTCCTTTGCACCTGGAAAAGGAAACGATTTCCACGGTTCATGTTTTCTTGGCAATTGATTTTTGGAAAAGTTTTGTTTTACTTTTCAACTTACATTTTAAAAATCCTTGTCCATCTTACAGGAAAGTTAGTAGGAACCTGTAACTAGTAGTGGCTTAACAAAGAATAAAGAAATACAAAGTATTTCTTAAAAATACTTAAAGAAACTATATTATAGCTGATTCTTTGGTGTTTGATAAGTGTTCATCTTTTTGCTCCATATATTAATTCAAATATATATTCAGTATTATATGTACTGTAGAAATTTAGGGATGCCTTTATGACTATCACAGAGAAGAATGATAGAATAAAAACAAATGTCCTATTTCATATAAGATAATTCTGTATTTGAAGATATCTTCCATTTGGAGAGCTGTTTTGACTAGGTCAGGTTATAAGAAAAGAAAAGTTAACAAGGGAGAACAGGACTGTCACAAAATCTAAGAATGGGTAGCATAAATGGAGAAGGCTAAGCAGCTCCCAAGACACAACTGTATATTATATGACTCATATGTATATTAGTGTGTATATACATAGTATGCATATGTATGTGTGTGTATGTATCAATACCAGGAGCAAGTGAAAATGTTTAACTTTTAAAATTGAAAATACAATATTTTTGAAAATTTCAAATAAGAAAATATAGTAATTTTTTCTAAATTTTATAGTAAATTATGATTCAATTTAGCATCCTCATCTCTATTCATAGTCCACGCAAAGTCTATTTTTAATGTAAAAATATAAATGTAGCCTATGTTATGTTTGAATAATACATTTTCAAAAAAACATCAATAACAATTATTGTTGTTTCTTCTGTCAGGGACTGCAAAAGAAATATTAAATTGTGCATTGATGTCTGGGAAGGCATCCCTCCCTTTCTCGGCCAAAGTTTGTATGTAATCTGTAGGATATGCGTGGTGGAAAAGATAGCAATTCTAAATTGGCATCTGATAAAATTCAGGATATTCAAATGTTAAGGCCCTGTCACACTGCCCAACGGATGCAAAACGTTTGTAAAAAGGACACAGCGGACGAGAAAAATGTTCCATCCATTGTTATCCGCTCTTAAAAGGGGCAAAAATTTGCATAACCAGAGCGGACAACACGGAAAGGAACGGACGGGGGGAGGACGCAGAGCAGATGGAAAATGGATGCAGAGCAGAAGCCTAGCGGATGGGAGCGGATGAGAGCAGATGGCACATCCGCTAGGCTTCCGGGGGACCTCAGCAAAGCGGACGCGGACACCGAGCGGATGCACAGCGGATGCACAGCGGATGAAGCAGATGCACAGCGGAAGCCTAGCGGATGCACAGCGGAAGCCTAGCAGATACAGAGCATTCACTGTGCATGCGGGGGGGATTTATTGCGTCAGCCCCGCAGATATAAAGGGAAGCAGCTCGGAAGCAGGTCACCATTTAGAGGAAAGACCTGCATCCAGACACATCGAGTGCCTTGCCAGCCTGCCCTGCCTGCATGCCTGCCTGCCAACCTCCCTGCCAGCCTTGCTGCCTGCCAGCCTTGGTGCCTGCCTGCCTGCAAGCCTTGGTGCCTGCCTTCCTGCCAGCCTTCCTGCCAGCCTTGGTGCCTGCCTGCCTGCAAGCCTCCCTGCCAGCCAGCAACCCCACAACTATGGGGAAGAAGAGAAAGCCTCAGCCATCTGCTGCCAGCCCTGGCAAGAGGGACAGGGCCACCCTCCCGCCCCCTGGCCTCACTCTGCTTCTGCTGGGGCTTCTGTAGCACGGGCTCACTCTTCTGGGGCTGGGGCTTCTGCTGCTTCTGCTTCTGGAGGAGCTGATGATGATGCTTATGGCAGTGGTGCTTCTGCTCGTGCTTACTCTGCTGATGCTGCTTCTGGCGGTGGTGCTTCTGCTGGTGCATACCTTGTCCTGCTCGTGCTCCTGTACTTGCTCGTTCTGCTGGTCCTGCTCATGCTCCTGGTCCTGCTGGGGCTCCTGGGGCTTACTCTGCTGCTGCTGATCCTGGTCCTGCTGGTGATGCTGCTGCTGCTGATGATGATGATGATGATCCTGCTGGTTCTGCTGGAGCAGCCCCTACAACTTCGAAGCCCCTCTGATGAGGGCCCATATGGCCCTGCCAGAGGGAGGAAGAGGCAGACGCGTGATAGGGAGAGGAGGCAATACTTCATTCAGGAGGAACATGAGGATGAGGTGCTGGAGTGGCTGAGAATGACTATTTGTGGCGGAAGGGACACTGGCTCTACAGGGACACCAAAAGGAAGCAGGCTGCTTGGAGAGAGAAGGCGGAGAGCCTGGGCTACACATCAGATGTGCTCCTCGGCTGGTGGAAGCACATGCACACCTGGTACGGGAAGCTGCATCTCAAGAAATCAGGCCAGGCCACAGTTAAGCTGACGGACAGAGAGACCTACGTCATGGCCAGGTGCAGCTTCCTGGAGGGTGAGATCTGCCACCAAGGAGCAGCAGCAGCCCCTCTCACAACCCTCTCTCTCAGGCAGCCTGCTGAGAGCCAGTCCTCTTCCGGCCGAGAGTCAGCTCCTGTCTCCAGGCAGGTTTCTGTGGAGCGTCCCACGCCGGAGAACCCACGGACAGCTGTTTTAACTGTGGTGGAGAGCGTGGAGGACTCCCTGGTGCAGTGGGAGAAAGGAGATGGCACGTCCACCACAACCCTACCTGCATCCACCCCAAGCTCCACCTCCACAGAAAGGCAAAGAGCCAGACAGGAGGGGCAGAGCCACACTGTCCTGCTGGAGATCAGGGACACCATCCGGAGCAGCATAGATCTCCTCTCTCAGCTGGTCCATACTGACTCCTCATCCTCCAACCGCAAGCCCTTCCTCACCTATGTCAACCAGAACCTCACAGACATTGCGGAACCCCAGTACCAGGTGGGGAAGGACCGGATCACCGAGCTGCTTCACAACCCTCCAGACCCAGAGGAACCTGCTCCCACCCAGTCCAGGTCTGCTCCTCCACCCCAGGTGATGTCCCTCCCATTCCAAGACTTTCCACAGGCCCTCACCTACCAGGGCAACGGCTACCAGGAGGTCCAGCAGCACAGGCAGCAGCCCTTCCCAGTCCAGGCACAGAGTCATCGGACGACACCGTTGCCCCCTGTTTCACTGATGCCACCGATGCCACCCACGACACTGATACTACCGATGCCACCCACGCCACAGATGCCATCCACGCCAGTCCTCACCCAGCTGCAGACCAGACAGCCCCACTACACTGCTCCTTCCTCCACCCCACAGCCAAGCCCGGCCTCAGTACATCTGTCCTCGGTACTGGGGCTGACACCCCATGGCATGGAGGAAGGAGCTCTCAACATCACGGGGCTGAGCTAGCTGTCCGAGTGCTTCCTCAACACACCGTCCCCTGTTGTCCTCTCGGGGCCAGGCACCCCAGTGGGGCTTCAGACCAGCACTCAAGCACCAGCCACCTCCACAGCACCTGGACCTTTCACCCCTCAGACTGGGCACACCTCCGAGTGACCAAGAAGAGTGCCAGAGACTGGGTGGCTACCTGTAGACTTTATTTGGACACTTGACTTGGGTCATTTTTCTTTTACAGCTTGTTATTAATAAAGTTTATCTTTGCTTCACACACTTGCTTCATTTCTTTTTTGTAATAAAGTCTTGGTGGAAACTTTTAGAAATGGTTTAAGCCTTTGCATGCTTGTGGGATGGGTTGGGATAGCAGTGGGATGGGCAGGGATACCTTTGGGATGGGTAAGGATAGCAGTGGGGTGGGCAGGGATACCTTTGGGATGGGTTAAGATAGCTGTGGGATGGGTTGAGATAGCTGTGGGGAAAGATAAACCTCCAGTGCAAGCATAGTGGGACTTTATGGTCCACCCTCCCAGGTGCCACACCTATGGCCCTTCATTATCAATACTAATGTAATCATTGATCCACACATGTCAACATAAACACAACTCTTTATTAAATGCCCTGTTCATTGTAGGCCCACCCAACATACATGGCCCAATCTCATCCGTGTGATGAGACAGGCTGAAGGAAGCATCCATTAATCATCTATCATCCTGTCTTGCCACTCCACTGCTCCAGCTGTTTCAGGAGGTTGCACTGCTTCTTCCCTTCACGTGAGGCTCTGTTGGGGCCTGGCGCATCCTCAGTGTCTATCAGGTTTTGCCCTTGCCTCCATTCCCCAGGCTCCATGTCCCCATTCCCTTGTTGACGGTCCACAAGTCTGTTGTGCAACACTGGGTAGTGGGTGCACATGAGATTGTGCAGGATGCAGCAGGCTTCCACGATCCTCCTCACGGTCTCTGGGTGATGCTGCATGGTGGTGAGAAGTACCTGGAACCTGTTGGCCAGGATGCCAAAGGCGTTCTCCACCACCCGCCTTGCCCTGGACAGCCTGTAGTTGAAGATCCTCTCTTCATGGGTGAGGAGTCTGGAAGTGTAGGGCTTCATGAGGTAGGTTCTGAGGGAGAAGGCGTCATCCCCCACGATGAAGTAGGGCACATCTTCCGTGCCGTTGGGCAGGGGTTCTGGATCTGGGAAGCCCACCATGAGGTTGCGTTCCAGCCCCTCCTTGAGGTCACTGGCATTGTATACCTGGGCATCTGAACATGAGCCGTTGCCTGAAGCATCGATGTACATGAACTTGTAGTCAGCATTGACCATGGCGAAGAGGCCGATGCTGAAGAAGCCCTTGTAGTTGAAATAAGTGGACCCCGACTTGGCTGGAGCTTTGCAGGCCATGTGCTTGCCATCTATGGCTCCAACGGTGTGTGGGAGGTTCCACCTCTGATACCACTGCTCTGCAACTTTCTTCCAGCCTTGTTCAGTGGTGGGGCACTGGAGGAGCTCCTCCAGGTATTCTTCGATGGTGGCCTGCACCACTTCTCTGACCACAATGCTGATGGTATTGTGTGGCACCCTCCAGCCGTACTGCATGCTCCTGTAGGTGGTCCCTGAGGCCAGGTGGCGCAGAGTGAGTGCCACCTTGAGCCCATGGTCCAGGCTGGGCCGGAAGTTGGTGCTCTGCTTGGTCAACCTGGGTGTCAGCCGCTGCACAACTTCGTCAAACATGGCTGGAGGCGTCCTCGTGAAGTTCTGGAATGTCTTTGTTCCTGAGCTCCACCATCAGCTTGTTGTACAGTCCATACTCTGCTCTTCTCCCGATCCATCTTCGGACCCAGAATCTTCTTAGCCGCCTTCTTTTCTTTCCGTAGTAGAGTTCACAGAGCTTGTAGATGGCTTCGCACTGTTGCAGAACGATGGTGGCTACCAAAAGGAGTTTGTTACGATCCATGGTGGACATGAGTGGATGCTGTGGAAGAGCAAGAGCCAGATGAAGGCTGCAGAGGTCTGCACAGCAGGGCTGCTGGTCTGAAAGTGAGATCTAGGTGAGTTACTCCCCCTTTTTATAGGCAATATAGGTTTTCCACTATGTGTCCCTTTGCATCCTCTAGGCATCCTCTGGACATCCTTAATATCCGAGATAGGTCCCCTCTGCGAACGTTTTTTCTGTTTTAAAATTTTTTCTTTGCGAGCTGCATCCACTTTCATCCTTTCTCTGTCCGTGCTATTAACGCTGCGCGTCCGTTCCGCTTCCTCCCTGCATCCATTTACCACTTGAACGAGTTACCACTGCGAATTGCGCAGATGTGCAGTGGATGCCTAGCGGATATAGCGGATGCGTAACGAATGCAGAACGGATGTCCCCCGTATGCCTAGCGGATGCAGAACAGACGCATTGGATACATTTTCCGCTCAAAAGTTTTGAGCAGCTCAAAACTTTCTGAGCGGATGAAATGTCAATAGACGGATGCTGGACGGATAGAGAGGAAGCAAAACGGAGGCAGTGAGTACAGAACGGAAGCATCGCGTTAACCAACAGATGGCAAGTGTTTTTCTCTGCTTTACATCCTCTTTCCATCCATTGGTGCAGTGTGACAGGGGCTTCACCCAATCAGTGGCTTTAAAAGATTCCTGTTATCATTGGCAATGTACATAACTTCCTTACTTATGCACCAAAATAATATATATACACAGTCTTCAGCAGTAATACATATTTAGAAATACTTAATACTTTTTATCCTTTTATCCAGAATGACATTTGTATAGAGAAGGGTTATCTATTAGGAGAAAAACTATTTTCCCCCTAGAAATATTTGTCATGTTTTAAACTTAGATTGAACCATTAATAAGATGGTATAGAGAGTAAGAAAGATGACTTTGATGGAGATATGCTAAGGTTCTGAAGCATCTCTTGAGTCCAAAAGAACATAATTTTGGAAGTTGCTTTCAGAGATATATGCTTCCCTAATTTAATGGGATATAAGAACACCAAAATCAGACTTGGAAGCTTTATTGAGTCTTAAAATCTTTGACTAAATTACCCCCTTTTCCAGTTTTGAATAATGCCATTATCGCACCCCACCCACAGAGAAAACAATTGTTTTACACAAATGTCTTGACAGTGGCAGTCACAAACTGCATCCTTGACTCACAGGCAATTAAAGATGACTCCATTATCCATGTAAAATACCCCCCCCCCCGTTTAAGTACCATTGTTACACCCAATGCCATTTAAAGTAGCATTCATGTGGAGTTGATTTACTGGTCTGGTCTGCTAGTGGGGCATCTAAAAATATTTTCAAATCTTGTTTTAATGGTATTTATATTAAATCTAACAGCTCATTTTTATCTTTACAGCAGCAGTGTTAGAATATTATATAGCAACTTGCCCAAGGCCTTACAATAAAGAATTAGGGAGGACATTTTCTAATAGACCTCAAGCAGTCAATTGTTCCTGTGTAGTATGTTTGCTGTCCCAGTTTAGCTTGTATTTGAGGCAATAAAAATCATTTATACTAATACCTTTGTGTGCCATAAGTGTTTGTGATAGGTTTCTGTATATCCAGCACTTGAAAAAATTAGAGATTATATTTCTGTTTCATTTTTCTACCAGAAAAGCAGATTATTACCTAATGCATCTATCTGTCTATGTAGATTTGTTGGCATTATTTATATCAGTATCTCTCAAATTTAGCATCCTTAAAATGTATGGACTTTAATTCCTAGAATTTTCTAGAGAGCAGGATGACTGAGAATTCTGGGAGTTGAAATTCACATATTCACAAATTCACAATGAACAATGTTGGTTTATATGAATATGTTCACATGTGATCACACATAACAATAGCACATATACCGCTTTATAGTGCTTTACAGTACTCTATAAGCTGTTTACAGACTCAGTATATCACCCCTAACAGTCTGGATCCTCATTTTACTGACTTCAGAAGATGGAAGGCTGAGTAAGATGGAAGGCTGAGTCAACCTTGAGCCTGTCAGGATCAAATTCCTGGCAATGAGAAAAGTCAGCCATCAATACTGCTTTTTAACCACTGCACCACCATGGGTCTATATACATGTATGGATGCATGGATGTCAGGAATTAAACCTTGAAGCACACTATGGTCTTTATAGTGGGTTGTAAAACTCTGAACATGATAGTAGTATCTGTTCTGACCAAGGCTTCCTGAGACCGTAATTGAGCACATGCTTAGTTAAAACAACTCTTGTTTTATTTCAATGCTGGGAATTATGTTCATTCCCAGCCTGTAATGAGTCACAAACCGTCCCTTGAGATAAACACCTACCTTTCTCTCCTTTGAATTGCTGCCAACAACTAAAGTGCCAAATTAACTATAAAAACCAACTGAAGTACAAAGTCCACACAGAGCTTCAAGGTTTAATCCAAACAGTGAACAGCTTTGCTTCCTACAAAGGTTTTTCAACCTTTGCATTTCCTTTGTTCCTTATGGGAGGGACAGTCACCTCCAAGCCTTACTCTCAAGTTGCCCCTTTTATCTCAGCTCCTCTCGCCTTCTAGCAGCTCTGTGCACACACACACACACTGGGAACAGGTTCCTTTGCTCCTCTGCCTTGCTACTGCCAGATTCTGGAAGCTTCAGAGTCAGCACACATATCCCAGATCTTCCTGACTCCATCTCTGCATCAGGTCCTCCCCAGACTCCCAAACTGGTCTCCATTCTTCCCCACTGTCCGATTTCACTGTGTCTGCACAGGCTTCCAGTGAACCACAACAGTATCACCACCATTTATCCTTAGTTTGGGAATAAATATGCATAATTACAAAGTAAAAATGCACAAGAGAACAGATAGCTCTCAATTAACTACATTAATTGGAACCAGGATCTCCAGTGTTAAACAAAGTGGTCACATAGTGTAACAAGCAAAGTCAATGGGGAAACTGGCAGAAGGTTGCAAATGGTGATTACATGACCATGCTGATTTATGATGGAGGTTCCAGCAGTTTTAGGTGAATCCTGCATAATTATTAGGTGTGATGTCACATGATTGCCATTTATGAGCACCTACCAGTTTCCCCATTGACTTTGCTTGTTCAAAGCTGGCACTGTAGATTGCAATTGGCAATCATGTGATTGCAGGAGACTGCACTGCAGCTGTCATAATTGCCAGCCATTTGCCAAAAGCCTTTGCAATCACATGAGCATACTGGGGCTCTGAGGGCAATTTCAAGGATTGGCTGTAAGTTTTTTCATTCACTATTCTTGTAACTTGAAATGGTTGCTGAATGAATTATCACTAACCAAGGATTACCTGCAAATAAAAACAGGATAAGAAAACTACCATTTAGTTTTAAATTTTCTCCATTATATCCTGATTGAGATTTATATTAATATGCTTTTAAATGTTGCGATTATTTTTGGTTTCAGTTATTATATTAATTGTTTTCCTATTAAAAAGCATACACTTAATACAGGGGTGTCAAACTCACATTGTCACGGTGGCATCACATGATGCATTGGGACTTTTTCCCCCTTTGTTAAATCAGGTGAGGGTGTGGCCAGCACATGATGCATGCAGCCCACAGACTGGGAGTTTGACAGTCCTGTTTTAATATAATATACCTTGTGTGAAATACGATACCTAGGAAACCATTCTTGAATGAATTTGGTCAAGCTTTAATAATTACATTTTTAGACACAAATTGTACAAGCTTTGAATCAGTAATGAATAATCATTTAATATTTTGCAAATCTATAGGTAAATATTGTGTAATATTATATTTTTTGACAGAAGATAGAGAGCCAGTGGGAATAAAAAGAAAGAAATTAGAATGAATATAAGAACTCTTGTCAGCAATATAGAGCAACCGAACAATATGTCTGTCACACTTTCTGGATCTATCGACAAAATACGTTTTGCCATATTACCAGATGTGGCAATGTTTGTTTCCTTGCTTTAAGGGTAAGCATTACAAAAATTGATAATTTTTAATTTAATTTGACATTTCTTTTCTCCTTGAAAATAATTGACTTTCTTTTTTAAGACATTAGAAACTTTTAGAAAGGAGAAAAGAAGATAATCAAAACAAACCCATAAAGTTCAAACTGCTCACTACAGAAGATACAAACAAGAAGTGGGAGGGAGGGAGAAGCTCATTATGAAGAGATTAGAAAATTAATTGATCCATGGCTTTGACAGTTCCCACTGGACATCTGAGGATTCTGCAAAATGAAATTGCAGTCTTAAATATGACATTCTTCTAGATTATTTCATTTTTCTCCCTTGACTAGCAACTTCTCTGAAGGATCATTAAGTTCCAATTATTTCAGTGAAATATTTCACAGGAAAAGGGCATGATAAAAATTTGTCATGATGGTATAATTCCTTAGGGAAACCTACTAAATCTGTTATCAGGATTTTACAATGAAAGATTCCTATTCAGCATAAAATGTAGAAGTCTTGAGAAGGTTCACTTCTACCAAGCACTTCAGAATACAGTGAGAGGTTTCAATTTCTTGATTGCTATCAGGTAGTGGATAAATTAAGTGAAGGTAAAGTAAAGTCTCTCTCTTTTGTAGATAGAAATGAAATCTCTATTCCAGAGGTGTCAAACTCAATTTCATTGAGGGCTGCATCAGGGTTGTATTTGACTTCGGGAACTGGGTGGGCATGGCCAGCTTTACATCACCCATATCAGGGGCTCCTGTGGCCTGAGCTCTCTGCCAGAGAAAACAGATTCCCAAGCTCCATTTTCAGCTGGGACGATCTCCTGTAACCCTCTACCAGCAAAAATGGAGCTCAGGAGGACCACATTTTCACTGGCAGAGGCACCGCTGGCTGCTATTTCCAGGGCTTCCCAACAGGCTGGATCTAAGTACCCTGCAGGCTGGATCTGGCCCCTGGGCCTTGAGTTTGACACCCCTGCTCTATTCTCTTCCAATTTTAAACATCCAGATGAAAATATTGAAAAAAAGATTTCTGATAAGGTTTAAATGCAGCAATGATCTTTTAAGGAACTACAAATGCAAATAAATACAAGGAATTTTATCTAAAACTTTTCAGATGCTTTTAAATAACTTGTGGATCTTTTGTTTATTGCAGCAGACATTAACTAACAAAGTATCAGCCTGGAAAATCTATGACAATATCCCAATTTAAATTGTTTTCCAGCAATTATCATAATTTTAGCTATTTATGTATAGACTGTAATTTCTGGTGTATGGTAGGAAAAAACAAAAAAAATGGATTATTTTGTACATTTCTTATAAAAAGAAAAATAAAACAACTAATCTCAACTTCCTTATTTCTATATCTGGCTATTTCTCAAATATCATTTTTATACAAGATATAAAATTTGTGTTACATTGTAGTATGATAAAAAGTTATATTTGCTTTATTAATCCAATTTACATGGCTTCCCATCTCACAAAATGTGATTTTGGCTAGCTTACAATAATCATGTGTAATAAAGTAGTATATTTAAAAAGCAATATAATGAAAAGGAACAACAGTTGAGAAGAATCAGTTTACCCTAGGTGTTGAGGCAGTAGACTGGGAGAAGTTTTATCACTACCACCAAATAATATTCCTCAAATTGCCTCATTCTTCCTGAATGCAGGAAATGATAACACATTCTCTGGTAGAGAGAAATTAAATATCTTGTGTGAGTAAATTGATGCTGTTCCACATTCTGGCTGACATATGTATTATGTTTCAGTATTAAAAGGAGAAATTGCTGGAAGCCATTCTTGAAAGTTAGATTTCATGTCATAATTTAAGCTTAAGTACTAGGTTTGCTTTTGGTTCTAATTAATAACAACTAGATTCAATAAATATATTTGGAAGTAAGGCTTCTTCAAAGTGTACAGTAACATTTATCTCAGAGCTTCATTAATGATTCCAAAATTTATTGAGATGCTGAATTGTTGACAGGATACCTGCAAATGTTGATCCATGTTTGCCATATATAGAATTCTCTAGAGTGAAGACAGCTAGAAATTGCAACGATTTAATGTTTTTGCCTGACCAATATAGCCAGTCTAGCCTGACTGATGCATCTACTTAGCATGCTGCAGAAAGAATATTGAAGTAATGTATTGCAGAACTGCCCCAGGGTTCAGTGCCCTTGCTAATGTTTTTTCTCATTGTCAAGGAAAATAGTGTGGTAGTGATGGTAGTTATTGCTGTTACGGTTCTGCCGAGTGTACAGCTTTTGAAGTTGAAGCATATAGTGCTTGCTTGGAAAATTTTAGGCCTGCTGTTTTTACTGCTCTCACCCATCCCTGACCTATTATATTTTTCTGACTCTGGACAGTATCATAAACTCTAAGGATCATTCATATCTTCTTGGACCTTCTGGCTCCTCTTTCTGAGTGTTATAGCTAAGAAATGGTTATGTGCAGTTATGGGATCTGATTGGTATAACTACCGATTCTGTCTATTAGCATCACATGCGCATGCGTGAGTTACGCAAGTGCAATTTACAACCTGCTGAGCTGCCTGGACAGCTGAGCAGTGTTGCGTGCAAGTGCGCAGCAGTTGGAAAAGCCTTTTTCCGGTTTTTTCAACTGCAGCTGTGTCAGCAAAGCAGCTGCAGTTGAAAAAGCAGGAAATAAAGGTCAGGTAAGAGCCCGGGCAGGCAGGTGGGCCACAACAGCAGCAGACATAAAACCGGTTCCACCTCTGGTTATGTGTGACTGTTTAGGCTTAACAGGATTGTCTTCAAGGTAACCAAACAGCACCCTCCATGTACAAACCTAAAATAAACAAGAAAGCCACAGAGCTGCCTACTCTCCAGCAGAAAGGTGGCAAATTCATATGTAACATTAAGATACAATATGGCTTGTTTGGTTTTGAATTAATATGATATGTGAATCACTCATAATAAAAATGCAGGGGGAAATGGACAATCTCTTCTAAACTTATACTTTGCACCAAGCCATAACCAGGTTTGCTTAGTTGTGGCTTAGCATGCAATGTAAACCATACTTGTAAAATAAATCATGCACATACATAATCCTGTTTATCTGCCCCTTTGTAAAATGGGGCCCATTGCCACATACATTCAGTAACAATTCTTGGATGGGTATTTTAGTTATATTATTTCAGCTCCAAATTAAAAAATCCAAATTAAAAAATCCAAATTGATTTTTTAAAAAAAGTACTTAGCAATTGTAGAATGCCTTTGTTTAAACTAATCACAAGTTATGCTGTAAATATTTATTGTCAGATCTATATGTTATTGAAGTTTTTATGCTGTATGTTATGTACA
The DNA here is from genome assembly GCA_015471245.1 of Laticauda colubrina. NCBI lineage: Eukaryota > Metazoa > Chordata > Lepidosauria > Squamata > Elapidae > Laticauda > Laticauda colubrina. Next base: position 78,430,365 of record BLBF01000004.1, read on the forward strand.
GGTCATGATTGATTTGATTCATAATTAATACCTGGAGAAATATATAAGCATTCTATAAGTTTTACAAGTAAACAATTGCTTAGCTTTTATGTAAATGATTAATAATATTTTATAACAAAAATTATTGTGGATTCTTATGTTTGGTATAAGGCAGTGTAGTCGTAAATGGTAACAAAGTAGACTTCAAAGTACTTATAAAGTATAATTTCTCGCAAATGGGCAGTGGTTTTTAATGTGGTGCTGTCTTAATGTAACTGTTTCTTAATATTATGGGAGGGAGAAGATGGTGGAAATAGGTGTTTAAAGGAGGAATCATTTGGACTTCTGGTTTGCAAGGCTTCAATGGTGGCAGGAATCCGCGATAGTGCGCAGTCCCTGCTGCACTCGCTGCTGGAGTGGCCTTGATCCAGCTGGATTTGGGGGCAATAGTTACCCCGTAAAGGTAACTGAAGATAGGGGAGACTCAGCAGGGGTCCGGGGGAATCACAACCTCCCTCCTTAGCTGGCTTAACTCCCTTTTCCGAAAGTGGTGGAGCAGCAGTCAGTAATGGCTGCCACAAAGAAGCTTTCATCCAGATAAGAATGTACAGGAGGAAGCTGAGAAAGTGAAAGTTTTTGGCTAATCGGGATGACAAGTAATATTTAAATACCCTGGAATTTAAGTTTTATTAAAGATACATCATTCCCTATGAAGACAGAAGAAGCGGCGAATGAAAGTAAAAAGGGAAAGTTTGTTTTTTCTCACTCTCCTTCCTTACGGTGATAGCAAATGAATGGAGAAATCGGAAAAACCCATTTTGGCATCAGCAGGTAATCAAATTGAAAATTGAAGCCAAGGGGACAATAAAGATTTGAAAAAAAAACTTTTTTTTTTGCTATAAGTGGGAAGGGAGAGGAAAAGAACTAACATTAAGATTTTCTTGGAGGAGGCTGCTTGGAATTTATAAGATTAGAGTGAAATTGTAACAAACTTCTAAAAAATATATTTCAACTGCAGCTTTTTCACTGAACTATAACCCCAGGAAGAGAAAACATAAAAAGAAGAAAGTGCTAAATGAAACAGACTTTGTGTATTTGGATTGCTTGGTGACTTTGGGATTTTTGGAAATTATTATTTGAAAGACTAAAAATATTTGGGTTATCTAAAAAAACTTTTTACAATGGCACTACTTGTTGATGAACTGAAAATTGAATTTAAAAAGCTAAAAGAAGTGGATCAAGAAGGGAAGGGTTCTTCTGGATCTGTTTTCCATTTTTTAGAAATGGCGATTTATACCTACCAGAAACTACAAGAACAAGAAGACCGGGATGAAGAAGAAGCCATCTTTAACAAACAAACAACTTTAGCTGGGGAAGAAAAGGGAAAGAGGGGGAAGAGAATGGAGAATTTAAGACTTAAAAAAAAACAACTAAAAAAGGGAAAAATAAGATGAAAAATTGATATAATGTTAGAAAGCAACAGAAAAGAGAAATACAGAAGAAGGTGGAGATCAAGAAGGTGGAGATTAAGAGACAAGGGGGTAAAAAGACAGGATTGGAGAAGAAAGGAAAGGAAAAAGGGAAGAGAAGTTACAAAGGTTTAAAATAAGATGTAAAGAAACAAGATCTAGTCAGAGATAGTGGGTAAAAATATGATTAAAAAAGAGATTCTGCAAAGTACATAAGATTGTATTGTATTTATATTTGAAATAATGTTCGAAAATTGGATTTAATAATAGAGTTTAATTTGCTATGGATTATTGTTTTAATTATATTATAAACTTTTTTATTTTATTTTATAATAGAGTAAGTAGTTTTAGAATGTACTAAGCAGAACCAGAATGAAAAGTATATATTATTTTAAGTGTTAAATTTAGGGAAAGACTTAAAGGTGTTATACTTTAATCTGTGATTAAAGGAGAATTTTTGTGTTCATGAGAAAAGACAAATAGAAAATTGAAATAGAACAGACAAAAGATATACTAGGAGACAAGGGGGTAAAGGCAGGATTGGAGTAGAAAAGATAGGGACAAAGGGAAGAGAAGTTACAAAGGTTTAAAACAAGATGTAAAGAAACAAGATCTATTTAGTGATACTGGGTAAAAATATGATTAAAAAAGAAAAGTACACAAGATTGTATTGTTATATTTATATTTGAAATAATGTTAGAAAATTGGATTTAATAATGCAGCTTAATTTGCTATGGATTATTGTTTTAATTATATTATAAACTTATTCTTTTTTATTTTCTAATGTAGTAAGTAACTTCAGAATGCACTAAGTAGAATCAGAATGAAAAGTATATATTATTCTAAGTGTTAAATTTAGGGGAAAGATTTAAAGGTATTATATTTCAATCTGTGATTACAGGAGAAACTTTGTGTTAATGAGAAAAGATAAATAGAAAACTGAAATAGAATAGATAAAAGATATACTAAGAGACCAGGGGGTAAAGGTAGGATTAGAGTAGAAAGGAAGGGAAAAAGGGAAGAGAAGTTACAAAGGTTTAAAATAAGATGTAAAGAAACAAGATTTATTCAGAAATAGTGGGTAAAAATATGATTTAAAAAAGTACATAAGACTATATTGTTGTAGTTATACCTGAAATAATGTTAGAAAGCTGGATTTAATAATAGAGTTTAATTCGCGATGGAGTATTATATTATAAACTTATTATTCTTTTTTATTCTATAATATAGTAAGTAGCTTTAGAATATACCTAGCAGAATCAGAATGAAAAGTATATATTATTTTAAGTGTAAAATTTAGGGGAAAGATTTAAAGGCATCATACTTCAATCAGTGATTACAGGAGAAATTTTGTGAAAATTAATAGAAAATTGAAATAGAACAGACAAAAGAAAGATGCATAATGATTTAAATTGAGATGAAATAAATAAAATAGAATTAAGAGAGTGAAAAGAGGGGAGAAGCTATATAGAAAATGTAGAATGGTAAATAAGATATGAAATCAGATAAAAAGTGAGCATGAATTTTGAATTTATGTCTGTATAAAAAGATGTAACCCGGGACTAAGCCGTCTTCCAAAAAGAAGTTTGATGTTTTGATGTTTTGTATGTTTGTTTATTAAAAACTAATAAAAAATTTCCTAAAAAAAAAAGAAGGAATCATTTGAGACAAGCAGTCTATTTTCCAAAACATAAGCCAGTTATTTTGAACATAGTTGCTTAATTTTATATATAGCTCAGGAGTGGCTAAAATGCATTATTTTCCAAAAGCAATGATACAATTGTACAATATGTTTTTTATCTCTACCCTTTGAAGACAGAAATCTAACTAAAATTCTGTATGCATTCGAAGATGGCCAGGACACAAAGGATTGAGGGTGGCAAGTTGAAGAAGGGACATGTGACAAAATGTGCATGACAATGCCAGCTCTACTTCCATAAGGGCATGTGATGTTGCAACAGAAATACAAAAGGGCAGAACTTTGTGTTATGAACCCACTATGTGCATTCTGTCATATTGATGTCACATGCCAGCTTTTTTTTCTTCACTTGTGCAACTAATTTCATCCAAGCTGTTTATGCATTAGGATCTGAAAAATGTACTTTGAAAATTGAGAATGCACCTTTCATAATCAATTGCACATATCAAATTGGGAAATAAATAATAAAGCAATTATGTTGTGTTGTTGGCATAATATTTTCCCATGTGGATATATAACTGTGTGTGATAGATCAGGAAGCTGGGAAATTGCACTTGATTATTTTGCTTTATATGAGACTTTGTGTCTGCCAGGAGATGCACTTGGATCGGCTTAATAAAGATCATGGTTTTACACAACAACTTCCTGAAATTCATCTCATATCAGAGACCAATACTAAGCTTTTGTTAAGCCTGGGTTCCCCAACCAGGGTTAGGTAGACAAGCTAAACAGAATGTGCAGCGTTAGTCAGATAGGCACACAGATAAATGAGTGAGCTAAGCTTGTATGTTTATTAACATACAGTAAAAATAACAGATACGCTTGTGCTATCAAGAATATATTTTATTCCAGTATAAGTTTATAGCATAGTCAAAAACAGTCCAATATTCATTTACCATGTAGTCAGTCCATTCAGGGATATTCAGTTAGCAAAGTCCATGTAGAATATCCTATTGTCAGTTCACATAAATCAGTCCGTTGTTGTCTCTCCCGTTCGAGCAATGCAGTCTTGCTTCCAAGCAGTAATCAGGGATCATCAAAGCCAGAGAGAGAGAGAGCAAGCTGTAGCCTTGCTACTTTTATATGGTTTTCATAACCACACCCACAGTTGCTATTTTACAGTTAAAGCTGCATACACTAACTATGATTTATAGTTAGTATTTCACCTAAAACAGTTAGGGTGAACAATGTTATCCCTAACAGCTTTCTTGCCTTTTAGGAAGTAAAGTAGTACAATGTCTCATTCTTTAGTTTAGAGCTGTCAAGAAAGATAATGAAAATGTTACAAATATATTAATTTTTCTGTCTTTGATGCAGCTGTGGCAGTCGCTCTGCCTGCTGTGCTACCTAGCACACTGGCCATTTGTTGTCAAGTTCATATTTCACATGGTAGGGAATTGGAAACTAGGCAGACAGGCAAAGAGTTTTATTTGCAGTAGCCTATGTATCCCTAGACTCTGATTTGACATTAAACATCTGCTTCATGATCTGTTTCAAGGCTACTTCCCTTCCACCAACAAAGGTTATGACTTCAGGCAAGCTGTGCGTTCACTGGCAGGGAAAATTTGCCTGAAGTCTTGATCTAGTCGGAAGCAAAGCACTCTGCCTCTGGAATCCTACTTTCAATTATTTTCAAAACAGACAGGCAGCATTGTATTGATGCAGAAAAGGTTATCAGGAGGGAAAACAAGTGTTTTATTTAATTTGTGCACTTTTTGTAAAGATCTGTGTAGTTTTTCATAAAACAAGAATGCAGTTTTTGCTTTTGGGGACACACGCACACACAGCCCTTGATTTAAATGTATTTCAATGTTTGAAATAACATTTTTAAACTTTTCATATTGATATATAAATGTGCTCATGTCGAATTTCAGTTGAATTTTATTAATGAAAATTTGTATCCAGATATTTTTAACATACTTAACAAAGCTTAAAGCAAAGCTTAATTAACAAAGCTAAAGAAATAGACCATATCCTGAAGTAATCTTGTACAGTTATTCTTTAAAAAAAATATGTAAGTTGAAAATTTAATTGCTAATTTTACATTACTTTAAAAAACATACTTTGAGTGTTTTGTAAAGATTTGTTTCAAGGATTATTGTTTTATTTCATCCTGGGACCCAAATCTTTGTTTCCTAATTTTCAATTAGGTAATTATTCTTGACCCTGATCATGATATTCTATCATGTTGATGATAGAATATCATTCATAGAATTTGCTATTATTGGTACAAAGTCTATTTGTAAAAATATTTTTGCTTTAGAATTTCCTGCAGCTTAAAAAAAATCTAATTGAATATTTGCATATCTCCAAGGACCCATGTGAATTAAACTCTGAATTTGTCTTTTGTTGTTCTTAGACCATTTTCATTTAAGAGTGTTAGAGTATTGCTTATATGAGGTCTTTTTTTCTATAAAGTCAAAACTGTTCACAGCAGTCCACAGAAAACTAGTGGTATAAAGCAAAGTCGTTAATAGAGAGAGCTAGGTTGTAAGTGTTTTTGTTCCCACAGAGCAGATGGAGCATCTGTTCCATATTCATAACAAAAGAGATGACTTACAGGAGGGCCAGTTTCTTTGGAATAATCTTTCTTCCATTCTTCTTTTCTTCCTTCCATCTTTCCCCAAATCAAAGAATGTAGTCATTTAACATACAAAGAGAAATGGGCACTTCAGACATACATTTTACTGGCACTCAGTTATAGCACACTTTTTTGACAAATTTTAAATAAAATCTTTTATGTTTTTTTCATAACAGTTCACCTTCAGAATTACTTTTCATTTTACTTGTTAAGAAAATGGTGAGAGACTTATTTAAAACACAATGTGAGAGCATTATATAAGTACAGGTAAAAGCAGATTCATGCTGTTGTCACTTAATTCTCAATGATGGAGAAGTATACAATTAAAAAACCTTATTTAAAAAAGAAGTATACGTTTAGAAAATTTGACATGAAAATATGGGATTTATTGAACAATTCACCTTCAAGTCATTTTGCCTATTCTGTTGTACTGGCCATAAATTCTGTAGGCTACAAAGAGTTATCTTTTTAAAGAAGGAAATTCTGACTACATTGCACACACTCAAAAAATAATCTGTAGATTTGCTTTCCCAGGAAATGATAAATTCTAGTAGTTTAGCTGCCTTAAAAGAGAGTGTCAGATTCAGAAGAACAGTTTGTAAAGTTTAAATATGATCAAGTTGGTGTTCCTCTAATACTGCTGCATCATACCAAGAATATAGAGTTCTATTTGAAAACATACTTTTGTTGATATTGACCACATTAAAACTATGAAATAGTTTCTGCTAACAAAACATTCCAGTCAAAATTTACACATGCTTTACAACTCTATCTAAAATGTGCTGCATTTTAAATAATTGTGTATCTTTATGCCTTTAATTGTAAAAGACTAAACAATTTCCATGTGGATTAAACATTTATGCTGTGGGCAAAGTGTTTCACATAATGAATCATAATGGATTCATTATGGGAAAATTCAGTCATCATAGTATGTAATCTATGGTTTATGATTAAGTGTGTTGAGTGAACCCATTTGATTTATTTAGTAAACTAAACATTTAAACTAATAAACATTTAAACAAATAAACTAAAATTTAGTAAACAAAAAGTTGAAAATAATCGTGATACTTACACTCATAGCAAACAAGTGCTTATAGATAGAATTAAACAAAATATGTTGCTTTATCAGGCATATAAATGTAATTCACAGAAACTCATTTATGGTTCACATGAAAATATAAAGATTTCTAAAAACAGTACTTAGGACTGAATTAGGTTTTTTGCAGATATTTTTTACGTTTAATTAAACTTGTTAATTTCTTTAATCAGAAGAAATAATATTTTACTTACAGAGAAATTATTTCTTTAATTTTGTATTTTAATAAAAAAATAGAAAAGTATATATCAGTGAAAATAAGAAAATAGAAGTCCAGTTCATATATCTCTTGGAATGATGCTTTAGACTTATGAGCCAGAGTCGAGTTAGGAAAGAAAACCAAACTTCCAACACAACATTTAATAAGAACTGTTCTGTATGTAAAGTGGATGACTCCAAATCTACCATTCTGATTG
>BLBF01000004.1:78452753-78518208 GCA_015471245.1 Laticauda colubrina
GGAAGTGGACTCGGGGTCCTTCCTCTCCATGGTATCGTGGGACACATAAAACAGCTAGTCCCAGGTATCAAACCCAAAGAATTACAGAAGCAGCACCTAACTCTCAAGGACTACCAGGGAAACCAAATCCCTGTAGTCGGCATGGGACATTTCCGAGTCGCCTACAAACAACACGTCAAGGTGCTACCGCTGACCATAGTCGACCGAAACAGACCAAGCCTCCTGGGCATTGAATGGTTCGCAACATTGGGCATCGGGATGACCGGGATCAATCGAGTGACTACAACCGGTTGGGAAGACAACCTCATCCGAGAATTCCAAGACGTTTTTGACGGCTCACTTGGCAAGTATCGGGGAAATCCCATTTCTTTCAGTCTAAACCCCCAAATAGCCCCACGAAGAATAAAAGCCAGGCGAGTTCCTTTTGCACTAAAGGCAAAAATAGAGGAACAGCTGGACAAATTAATAGCCCAAGGGGTGTTAGAACCTGTGGACCATGCCAAGTGGGAAACACCTATAGTCACACCGGTCAAACCCGACGGGTACTTTAGAATCTGTGGTGACTATAAGGCTACCCTGAACCACGCATTACAACCAAGCGCATACCCGGTGCCTGTAGTCCAGCATTTGCTTCACTCCCTGGGAAAAGGAAAAGTTTTTGCTAAACTTGATTCAGCACAAGCCTATCAACAGCTCCCAGTGGACCCCGAAACTGCAGAAGCACAGACTATAATCACACATAAGGGCGCATTTAAATGTCACTGACTCCAATTTGGAGTGAGTGTGGCCCCAGGCGTCTTCCAGAGTCTAATGGAACGCCTCCTAAATGGCATACAAGGAGTCGTACCATATTTCGACGACGTCCTGATCTCAGCCAAAGATGAAACCCAATTAAAAAACAGACTCAAAGAAGTACTAAGTTCAGAGAATCTGGCCTCAAAAAAGAGAAAAGTGTTGCCTAATTAAGAATAGCGTCAAATTCCTGGGCTATTTAATAGATGGAGTGGGTATACACCCTACAGACAAAAAGATTAAAGCGATTAAAAATGCACCAGAACCAAAAAACAAGACCGAATTACAAGCCTTTTTAGGACTAATTATTCCTGCCAAATAAGGCCACTATAGCAGAACCATTGTACCGTCTTTTAGACAAAAAAGCAATTTGGACTTGGGGTTACAGAGAAAAGCAAGCCTTCCAAAAAATTAAAAGCTTGCTAACATCCTCAAACGTCCTCATTCAATTCAGCAACACACTGCCCTTAAGAGTGACCTGCGACGCCTCCCCATTCGGAGTAGGTGCCATCCTAAGCCACCAACTACCTGATGGCAGAGAAGCGCCCGTCGCATATTATTCGAGGACTTTATCTAAAACCGAACGGAATTACAGCCAATTGGACAGAGAGGCACTAGCAATTGTCGCAGGAGTGAAATGTTTCCACGAGTACCTATACGGGCGGACTTTTCAAATTATAACAGACCACAAACCGCTAATAGGAGTTTTGGTGGGAAACAAACCTACACCAAATATCCTCTCCCCAAGAATGACGAGATGGTCAGAGTTCCTAGCAGCCTACTCATACACTCTGACACACCAACCGGGGAAACAGATTTCACACACGGACGCTTTAAGCAGAGCACCCTTGCCAGCGACTGAAGAAGACCCAGCACCAGCGATGACAGCACTACAAATAGAGACTTGCCCCGATCTACCCATATCAGCATATGATGTCGCCAGAGCCACCGCAAAAGACTCTTTGACTGCCCGTGTTCTTAACTGGGTAGGTAAAGGCTGGCCGGAAAATCAAAAAACTGAAAACTTTAAACCTTTCCGGACCAAACAAACCGAACTTTCTATTCAAAAAGGTTGTTTACTGTGGAGTGATCGGGTGGTTATTCCTAACAAACTACAACCTAGGGTACTTAGTATGCTACACGAAGGTCACCTGGGGATTGTAAAAATGAAAAGCCTTGCTAGAAGTTATGTCTGGTGGCCGGGTATTGATAGGGACATAGAATACTGGGTAACCTCGTGTAACAAATGTCAAACAATTAGACCATCCCCACCCAAAGCACCCATTAGAGATTGGGAAATCCCATGGGGCACCTGGTCACGAATCCACATCGATTTCGCTGGTCCAACTAAAGGACATACCTTTCTGATTGTTGTGGACGCCTATTCTAACTGGTTAGAAGTAAAAATTATGCCATCAACAACAACTGAATTAGTAATAAAACAACTGGACAGCCTTTTTGCCACCCATGGCATTCCGGACGTCCTCGTGTCCGATAATGGACCACAACTAACCAGCCTACACTTTGAACAATACCTAGCCTCCCTAGGTATTAGACATGCCCTAACCGCGCCGGCCCATCCGGCTGCAAACGGTAGGGCAGAGAGAATGGTCCGATTTACAAAGGAAGGGTTAGAAAAAATGGACACTGGAGATGTACAGCAAAAAATTAACTGATTACTCACACTCCAGCACATAACACCCAGTACCACAACCAACAAGTCCCCAGCAGAGCTACTCATGGGGAGAAAACTAAGGTCACACCTTGATAGATTGCACGCAGAATTCACGCCAGAAACCCCCCCCGACTCCTCTACACGGTTTAGAAAATTTGGAATTGGTGATTTAGTCTACGCCAAAAACTTCACTGGGGACCCAGCATGGCTACCAGGACAAATTACCCAAATAACAGGCCCCAAATCCTACTGGTTAACAGTAGATTATGGCAGGGAATGGAAGCGGCACATAGACCAGCTTCGATCCTGAAATATAGAAAGAACCACAGACATACAACCATTCGTCGAAAAAACCAATGAATTGCCAACTAAGGTGGGGGGGGAATTGCAAGAATTAAATAAAGAACCATTAAAAAATAAAACCAATGAAACATATGAACAAAAAGAGCAAATAAAAGACTCACTGTTTGGAGAAACTTGCGTGAAGAGCCCATCGGAAGGAGCCAGCCAGGCCAGCTCGACCTGCCCGGAGGAAACGGGAGGGAGCGGCAAAACTGCCAGCCTAAGAAACTCAGGCGGCAGTAAAATGGCTGACTCACCCTTCCAGACAGTTCCAGGGAGAAGAACGGACGACACAGCAGCTCCATCCGAACCAGTCAAAGTCTTCACTAAGAATGAACCGTGCAAGTCAAGTCGAGTCCGGAAAAGCCCCACCTACCTGCGAGACTACGTCACCACGTAGGACTGAACTAAGAGGGGAGGGGTGTTCTATATGTAAATTGGGTGACTCCAAATCTGCAAACCTGATTGGTCAAATAAACTAAGCATTGGATTGGTTCACTAGGAACCAATCCAAAGAGCTGCTGAAAGGCGGCATATTTAAGCAACTGCCATTGGCTACAAGCAGGCAAGCCAGCCTGTATAAAAGGCTGGCCTCGGCTTCAGCCAAGTGTTCCTATTTACTGACTAGTTAAAGAATAAAGTATTTGTTGTTGGAACCCAGTCTACCTCGTGTGTTTTCTGAACAAAACAATATTGGTACATAGTCAATGAATGTATTAATAGTAAAATGTACAGTGATTGGAAGAGATGAAATAAGATAATCTTTTTTTAGTTGGTGTTCAAATTAATTTGTAAGGATGTTCAATTGGGAATCTGAAGGGTTTTGGTTGCTCTCTGAACTTGGTTGTTTTCTTACAGACATTACATTACCCAAACTAGGTAACATCATCAACTATCACTGATTATGTTACCTAGTTTGGGTAATGAAACATCTGCAAGAAACCAACTAAGTTCAGAGAGGACCAAGAATGCCTCATTTCAATCCTGAGCTACAAATATTCTCTTTTATTAGTTGGGAATTTATCAACCATTTGGAGTCTAAGCAACATTTAGGAATAGCATAGCATAGCATAGCATAGCATAGCATAGCATAGCATAGAATAGAATAGAATAGAATAGAATAGAATAGAATAGAATAGAATAGAATAGAATAGAATAGAATTCTTTTTTGGCCAAGTGTGATTGGACACACAAGAAATTTGTCTTTTGTGCATGTGCTCTCAGTGTTCATAAAAAGAATCATAGGATACAACATGTAATGATAATCATAGGGTACAAATAAGCAATTAAAATCATAGTAGGAAACACTCAACATAAATTGTAAGGATACAAGAAACAAAGTTCCAATCATACAGTCATATATTGGAGGAGATGTTTGATCAGAACAATGAGAAGATTAATAGTAATAGTAATTCAGACTTTATAAATTGTTGGACAGTGTTGAGAGAATTATTTGTTTAACAGAGTGATGGCGTTCGGAAAAAACCTGTTCTCCTCCATGCTGCATCGAGAACCCAGGATGGTTGACTTCTTCCTATGACATCATTTAGCTGAGTCTGTACTAAGATATAAAAGCCAGCCCCTGGGAGAGAACCCAGCTTTTGACTCAGCTTCTTTCAGTCAGTAGCTGTGTCTCTGAAAGCTTCTGTTAGATAGCAATCACCAGCAATCTTCAGTACTTTTCTCCTCGCTTCAAGCAGCTCCCAGGGATCTGGGCAGCTGCTCTTCCAGGAGAGCAGGGCTCTCTCTCCTGCAATGTTGGGAGCAACATTGCCAGAGCTCTGTGCAGGCAAGCTGGGCAGTGTCTGGAGACCTTCCCCATGCCTGTGGTTTGAGCGATCGTGAAAATGATCAGCAAACTGATAACAGCGCCAGCCAGTGTGGCCGGCAGCTGCATTTTCCTTTGCTGATTTCACTTGGGACTCTTTATAGCCTAAGGAGTGATTCTTCGATCTCGGAGCCTGTTTCCCCTAGTCAGTGACCATCTTGGATTGAAGCCTTCCACCATGAGGTGAGCAGCCATTTTGTAAACCCGGGGGTCATTTTATACTATAAAGGATTGCTAAACAGTTTCTTTCCAACACAAGAACCTTTCTTCTACAAATGTATCAAGATAAGGCTCAGGCAGAGCTTTCCCCCCCAGTGGATCAGTCTCTTAAGCCCAATAAGAGAAAAAGACATAGGCAGCGCACCCAATCAGTCCAGAAGGAGGTGGCTGCAAAAATCAGAGCTAAGGCTCTAACCCCTAAGAAGGCAACTCAGGCTGAGTTGAGGGCAGAGAAGCACAGACATGCGGCCCTAGAGAGGCAATTCAACAGAACTATTCAACAGAAGGGAGTGCAACTACAGCATGTTTCAGGTGATACTTGTGGGCCCCAACCAAGCCCTCCCAGGGTAAGAGAAGTTATCTGTGATCCTTTCCATCCTCCATCCTAGTCTCCTGAGGCTCTTGCAGTACAATCATATCCTCAGGATCTAAGCAGATCTGGGCCTTATTTCCAACAGGCTTCTGGGCATAGGCTCCTCCCCCTCCCTCCAGGCCTCGAACCTTTCCTCAATCTCGGCCTGAAGCCACCTTCACTCCCACAGCAGCGGGCCTTTGGTCTTCTGCCTCTACCTTTGAGCATAGACCAGGGGATATCCAAGATGTTGTCTCATTGGCCATTAGGCAGGTATTGGCTGAAGACTTCAAGCAAATTCTTCAGCCTCTGGAAAGGGTTCAAGCCCTTCTCCCTTCTCAATCTATAGGTTCCTTGCCTCATCACCCTGATTTACACAGGACCTTAGGGTCCATTCTTCTCTACCAGAATGGGAGGAGGTTGATGAGGAAGGAAGGGCTTGAACACCATCTGAACACCCCATCTGAACACAGTTACTCTTCTCATTCAGAATGTGAAGAAGGCCAGATTTTTGACCAAAATCTTTCAGAGGAAGAGGATTCTTGCCCAGAGCAGAGATCCTCTGCATTGGTCTTCAAACCTTCTCTCTTCAGACCATTACTCAGCAAGGCCTTGGTCGCTGCCAGGCTGTCGCCAGAGGAAGTGGCTCCCGAGCCACAAGAAAATCCCTCTAGCCAAGGGAATTTGATCTTCTCCAAGCCTGTAGTGCATGCAGAGGTTTTGCCTTCTCCCATTTTGTTCCTGCACATGGTCAAGGAATAGTGCGCTTCTCCTTCGGCAGGTCCTTGCCCATCTTCTCTGGATAAGCATTTCTACAATGTCAGCGCAGCTCTGGACAATTCCCTGGCAGTGCCTTCTGTTCACATTCCAGTTCTGGTCTCATTCTCATCTTCTGGCACTCTTCTGCCAACTCCAGAATAGATTGCCTGCTTCTGACCTTCAGTCTCACCAAGACCTTAATAAGATTATCACAGCAGCGGAATTCACTATGGATGCAACTCTCAATTCCGCCAAATTTGCATCCAAGGCCATAGCAGCAAGAAGATTTTTATGGCTCCAAATTTGGCAGGCGGTGTCACGCTGAAAATGGAAGCTGGCTTCAGTTCCATTCGCAGGTAATAAGCTTTTTGGTGATGCTCTGGAACCTTATCTCATTGAAACCAGAAATAAACATAAAATTCTCTTTTCCTCTGGGAAGAAAACCAACTATTGCCCTGCTCCTTATCGCCCTCCTGCCTTCTGAGCAGAGACCTCATCTCGCTGCCCCACTCTCAAAGGCCGTACTCCCAATGCCAAGACCAATGGGCGGAAGCATCTGGCAGGCAACACTCTTCTACTGGTAAATGGCCCTTTCAGGGGGGAAGAGGTCTTTCCTTCTGTCGATCTAATAAGTAATCCCTTGTTCTCCCCACCCATCAGAGATCGCCTAGCCTTCTTTGCCTCCAAATGGGAGGAGTCAATGACGGATGCCTGGGTGCTCAGCACTATTAGGTCAGAGTTACAATTTGGACATCCTAATGCCACCTCCCCCCAAATTTTTTTGATTGTCCTGTCTCGCGGGACATTTCAAGGCAAGCCCTCATGAATCAGGCCATTCAGTACCTTCTTGAAATCAGGGCTATTCAACCTGTCCCCCCCCCCCTCAATGGGATGTGGGCTTTACTCTCTTCCCAAATGCCTTTTCATCACTCCCAAAACCTCAGGGAGGGGGTGGCAAGCCATCCTTGATCTAAAATTTCTCAACCAATTTGTAAAATACAGGTGATTTAAAATGCAGACTCTGCATTCTATTTTAGAGAGCATTTGGGTGGGTGACATCCTCTCTTCCATTGATCTCACTGAGGCTTACCTCCATATCCCAATTTGGCCTCATCATCACCAGTTTCTCCATTTCTGTTATCAGAATACCCATTACCAGTATCGAGCACTTCCCTTCAGCCTCTCATCGGCTCCAAGGGTCTTCACAAAAGATCTGGCAGCATTGGTGGCATCTCTGCATTGTATTCCAGTGAGGATCCAATGCTACTTGGACAACATGTTGATTCTGTCCTCTTCCATCCATGAGGCCCATTGCGATCTGCAAATTACCCTGTCATATCTCCAGAGCCATGGATTTTCCATCAACACCAAAAAGAGCCAGCTCTCCCATAACCAAATTGCAACATGTGGGAGCAATCATCGATACCACGTCATGCCAGGTTTTCCTGTCCCCAGCTCATGGGAAGAGCCTTGCAGAGATCATCAGCCAGATCCAGCAACATCAAATTGTCCCCCAGTCGCTGCTGTCCAAACTTCTGGGAAAGATGGCCTCCTGTATTGGTATCATCCCATGGGCTCGGCTCCATTCCCAACTGCTCCAATGGTTCCTGCTTCCCTACCAATGAGCAGGAATCAGCCACTCATCCATCAAGGTCCCGCTCCCGCCACAAATCCGGAGAGCTCTCCATTGGTGGTGTTCCCCATAAATCTAGAGGGGACTCCTGTTCAGGGACCCAGACAGGCTAGTGATAACCACCGATGCCAGCCTCCTGGGTTGGGGTTCCCATATGCAGGGCCAGATTACTCAGGGCGTTTGGTCCAGATCAGAGCAGATCCTACCCATAAATTGGCTAGAGCCCAGAGCCATTTTTCTGGCTCTCAAGCATTTCAGGCAATCAGTGACTGGCTCTCATGTTCTAATCCTTCTGGATAACATGGCCACAAAGGCTCAGGTCAACCATCAATGGGGGACAAGGTCCAAAGCCCTCATGAGAGAGGCTCTACGGTTGGGGTTATGGGCAGAGAAACACCTGTTGTCAATCTCGGCAGACCACATCTCCAGGGTCGACAACTCCCAGACCGACTGGCTCAGCAAGAGCCTAGTTGACCAGGCAGAATGGTCCATTTCTCCATCTTTATTCAGGGACCTTTCCCTCAGATTCGGAACACCGGAGATGGATCTCTTCTCTACTCCTCAAAACACCCAAGTCACTAGATTCTTCATCAGGTTTCATTGCCAGGCAGTGGAGGGGACCAGTGCTCTTCGGTGCAGATGACCCAAGGGTGCAGATGACCTCTATGCCTTTCTCCTGCTTCCCATCATTCCAGAAGTAATTTGGAAGATGTTGGAGGAACAAGCGGAGCTCCTCCTCCTGGCACCTTATTGGCCAAGGAGTCCCTGGTCAATCAATCTTCTCCTTGGAGGATTCCAGGCCATATAATCTCCCTTCACCAGGGGGACCTGCTCCACCTAGAGCCCCAGTGGTTCAAGCTGACCATGTGGCACTTGAGCGGCAATGGCTAGAGGAGGCTGATCTTCCAGAAAGGGCCATCCTCAGTATCCTGGCATCTCACAAACCTTCTACAAGGCGCATTTATGATGCCACCTGAAAGGCTTTTTCCCGATGGTGCCTCAGGGACGGTCTTTCTCCTGCTTCAGCCCAGTTGGCAGAAGTTCTTAGCTTCCTTCAGCATGGTCTGGAAAAAGGTTTGGCCCCAATACCTTACGCAGGCAGGTTGCAGCCATCTCCTCAGTCCTCTCATGGAGTTCACTCCCATCCTTATCCCATCAACCTTCAGTCAGGAGGTTTTTGAAAGGGGCTTCCAACCTGCACCCTCCGGTGGTTCACAGGTATCCTTCCTGGGACCTTCATATGGTCCTTAATGCCCTTACAAAGCCCCCTTTGAACCCCTTAGAACAGTGTCTCTCCGTTTCCTGACTCTGAAGGTAGTGTTCCTTGTTGCCATCACTTCTGCAAGGAGGGTTTCCAAGCTTTTTCCATCAGACAGGACCTTGGTTCCTTTCACGATGATAGAACAATGTTCTTCATCTGGACTCCTCATTTATTCTGAAGGTTAACACCTGGGTCTCACAAGTCCCAGGACATTGTTTGCCTGACTTCTGTCCTCTCCCATACCATGACTTAGAGTAGCAGTGGCACACGCTAGATGTAAAAGAAGGGCTCTTAGAATATACATTAAGTGCACTTCCTCCTTCAGAAAGTCGGAAGCCATGTTTGTTTCTTTTTTCCCTTCTCACTTGGGGCACAAGGCCTCTTCTGCTATTATCAGGTGGGTCAGGTCTTGCATTGAGCAGGCCATCAAAGCTGAGGCCCTTCCGGTTCCCCAAGATCTGATGGCACACTCTACCAGAAGCGCAGCCACTCCTGCTGCCTGGGTGACCCAAGCATCCTTGGAGGACATTTGTCATGCAGCCACATGGACAACCCCGTCTCCTTTCATCAGACACTACCATCTGGATGCCTTTGCCTCGGCCACTGCAGCCTTCGGCAGATGGGTGCTTCAACAAGTGGTTCCACAGTCGGTGTGATGAGCCAGATGAGAACCTACCCGTGCACATGCAAACTTTTGTATGTCCCATCCTGGGCTCTTGATGCAGCATGGAGGAGAATGGGCATTGGCAGAAGTTACCATGAATGCCCTTTTTATCTATGCTGCAAGAGAGCCCAGCCCCTGTCTTGATTCGTCCGGAGAGGGAAAGACATATTTCTGTATTTATTTTGGGCTTTCAGTGACACCTTTCAGTCTGTCAAATATCTTCACCAAAGATGAGGTCTCTCCTAGGGGCTGGCTTTTATATCTTAGTACAGACTCAGCTAAATAACATCATAGGAAGCAGTCAACTATCCTGGGCTCTCTTTCAGCATAGATAGAAAGGCCGTTCATGGTAACTTCAACCAACACCCATTCTTGTGTCTAGTTGTTCTGATGTGCAGTGCTCTATATTGTCATTTTGAGGGTAGGAGTTGAGGGTAGGAAACAATTTATGTCCAGGATGTGAGGGGTCTGTAACTATTTTCACAGCCCTCTTTTTGACTCATGCAATATACAGGTTCTCGATTGAATGCAGGTTGGTAGTAATTTTTTTTTCTGCAGTCCTAATTATCCTCTGAAGTCTGTGTCTGTCCTGTTGGGTTGCAAAACCAAACCAGACAGTTATAGATATGCATATGACAGACTCAATAATTCCTCTGTAGAACTGTATAAGCAGCTCGTTGGACAGTTTGAACTTTCTAAGTTAAGGAATGTTACATTAAGATCCTTTTGAGCTTGTTTTATTAATGGTTGGTAGTATTTAGTTACAAGAGAGTTTCGCTATTTGGGGTGACTATATGTAATAATCATCAAAATTTTTAAAACTTTTTCTGTGGCTGTAAAAGTTAGAACTGTATTTGGAGCTTTTCATTATAAGAGAAATAATTTGTAGTCTGAAAGCATGTTTATGGAAATTCTTGCCTTGCTGTTTTGTCAAAGAACAAAATCTGCTGTACAATGGATTATTATATACTTGCTTTGGAAAGGCACAGCTTCCAATGTATAAGCATAAAAATTGACATTCTGCCCTTGTATATGCTTTTATGCTTTTTGGTATCATTTGTAAAGGCAATTAAAAGACAGAATGGGATAGAAAGAATCACACATTTTGGTCATTTAAGATAATGAGGAAGTTTCTTATATACCTGTATCCCTGTTCGGTAGAGAACATGATATTTCTATTTTATTAAGCCACATTATCTTGAATACGATTTGTATATTCATCAGAGGTCTCTGGAAGGGGGCTAGTTTTCTGCATGCCTCCACAGAGTGCAATACTTTGCCCTGTAACACATTCTTTACAATAAATGTCAGTAAAGGCTTTCCCCATATTTGATTTATTGAGAGCACATCGGGAAGCCGGCTGTTTGCACTTCTTAAGTATTTGTCTTTGAAAATGACTTAAAACTAAGTCACATTGTGCAATTTTGTTTATGATTAAAAGAGGCAGACTTCTTATGCCTCTTAATCATTTTTTGTCTTTGATTTTTTTTCCCTCTTAACCCAATATTTTGTCATTTGAGACCAAATATGTCTTTAAATCAATGCTCAAAAGAGTTCCTGATTCTGTCTATATGCTTTTCAAATTAGTATCAAAAACTGAAATATAGCACTGCAACATGAACATTTTTTTATAAAGTAGCATATCATTTTTAAGCAAGTTACCTCTTAAATCCCTATAAGTCCTACCTTCCTTGAAATTTAGTATGTGGAGTATTGCCTGGCTGTACACACAAAACACCTTAATCAACCTTAAGTTCACATATGAGACTAATAAGAATGTTCAGAACTATTTATCAACATATTTTCTCAGTCTTCATGGGACAGTGCAATTTTCACCAAGTCAAGTGGATTGTACATATTGTTCCCTTCTTTGTGCCATCATCATAACATTTATTATTTTTGGAGCATCCTCTTGGTGGCCTTCTTAAATTTATACCACAGTCCTCAACAATTGATCTTAATTAGTAATTGTGTTATCTCTGTATTCCAAGTACACTATTCAATCTCCAATCTTTGGTAGCCTATTATCTGGATGACATTGAATCATAATTCATTTTGCTATGCTGTATAGTAGGTTCAATTAAATAAATAAAACTGTAAATATTGGCAAACCATGAATGACATATCACATACATTAATTTATGATCAAACACAATCATATAGTAACAGACATTATTTGTAATATTCAAAAGCATCTTTTAAAAAAAATCAATGATAATTGCACATCAGGTTAAATAAAAGCCTCCAAATTAAATAACCTATATATAATCCCTGATAAAAAGTTCAAACTTCTAAACTATTGTAGCAATATCTCTTACCAAGACATTTAGTGATAAAATCCCTCTTCTACCTTTACTCCTAGAACTATATGGTAACTGAATCATATTTTCTCGACTGTAAGGGAAGGAATTCCCCATATCGTAATAAAGGGTTGAAGAATGTGTCTTCTGATTGAAAAGAAAAGTCCTGTTCAACCTCAATATTGTCAGGAATAATTTATTTATCAATACATACACATTTTACATTGTTATGATTGACTGTGTGCCATCAAGTCAGTAGTGAGTCTTAGCAATTGCATAGATAGATACATTTGTTTATGTTAGTATATTACTTGGACACAAACTCTTACAATAATGGCCCAAACTATCAAATGCTTTTGCTGAAAAATACAAGGAAAGTTAATTTTGCTTATGTGGATAAATCACAATCTCTTGGAATGTCCAAGTCAGACAAACAGCTTACTTAGAATCTTTATTCCAGATCAGCTAAGTTATGCATAGAGCTTAAGCCCAGGGAGTTTATAGGAGAAGATTTAGCAAAGGCACCATATTCAATTTTAAATAGAACAGATTTATAATTTTCTGTTATTTGTCACTATAGGTAGATAAATAATATAAACTCAAGAGTATAATCTATGACTGCTTGGGTTTTTAGAATCAGCACCTAGAGATAGTCCTTGACTTATGACTATAATTGAGCCCAACCTTTCTGTTACTGACATATTTTAAGTGAATTTAACCCCATTTTATGACCCTTCTTGCCAGAGTTGTGAAGTGAATCACTGCAGTTGTTAAGTTATTAACATAGTTGTTAAGTCAGTCTGGTTTCCCCATTGACTTAGATTCTCAGAAGGTTACAGAAAAGTCACATGATCCAGGGGACCCTGCAATCATAATAAATACAAATCAGTTACCAAGCATCTGAATTTTGATTATGTGACTATGAGGATGCTGCAACAATCATAAATGTGAAAAAAAATGGTCATAAGTCACATTTTCCAGTGCAGTTGTAACTTCAAAGAATAGAACCGAACAAAACAGAATAGAATAGAATTCCTTTATTGGTCAAGTGTGATTGGACACACAAGGAATTTGTCTTGGTGCAAATTCTCTCAATATACATAAAAGAAAAGATACATTTGTCAAGAGACAAGAATCATAAGATACACTACTTAATAATAGTCATAGGGTACAATAAGCAATCAAATCATTCTAGAAAACACTCAATATAAATTGTAAGGATACAAGCAACAAGGTTACAGTCATAGAGGCATAAGTGGAAAGATGGGTGAAAGGAAGGATGGAAGGATTAATAGTAATAGTAATGCAGACTTAGTAAATAATTTGACTGTGTTGAGGGAATTATTTGTTTAGCAGAGTGATGGAAAAAACTGTACTTGTGTCAAGTTATTCTGGTGTGCAGTGCTCTATAGCGTCATTTTGAGGGAAGGAGTTGAAACAATTTATGTCCGGGATGTGAGAGATCTGTAAATATTTTCACAGCCTTCTTTTTGACTCATGCAGTATACAGGTCCTCAATTGAAGGCAGATGGGTAGTAATTGTTTTTTCTGCAGTCCTAATTATCTTCTGAAGTCTGTGTCTGTCCAGTTGGGTTGCAGAACCAAACCAGACAGTTATAGAGATGCACATCATGACAGACTAAATTCTCTGTAGAACTGTATCAGCAGCTCCTTGGGCAGTTTGAGCTTTCTGAGTTGGTGCAGAAAGAACATTCTTTGTTGTGCTTTTTTGATGACATTTTTGATGTTAGGTGTCCATTTTAGGTTTTGTCACTAAAAGAACTGTTGTAAGTCAAGGACTAACTCTTTATTCAGTTTTCAATGCTGTATTGTTACATTAAAGGCCAAAGTCGACAAGATCAGAGCCAAAAACAGTGGGGAGAAATACCTCTACTTGAACAGCCATTTCCTTTGGAAGGCTTTTAAGG
Organism: Laticauda colubrina; assembly: GCA_015471245.1. Lineage (NCBI taxonomy): Eukaryota > Metazoa > Chordata > Lepidosauria > Squamata > Elapidae > Laticauda > Laticauda colubrina. Next base: position 78,466,507 of record BLBF01000004.1, read on the forward strand.
ATGCTCTAAACCTTGTGATTTTTATGAATATATTCATGTGTAAGATAATTGTTTTGTCTGATCCAATAGTGAAGAATAGCAGTTATGCATGAAGGAAAAAAAATTCAAAGATAGCCTTTGAAGCAGCCATACAAGCCTTCCAAAGGAAGTTGCTTGGAGCACGTGTACCTTGTTCATCATAATCCAATTTTCAAAACAAACCTTTCAATTTTTTTTCATTGCTGCAGAAAATTTAAAATATTTGTTAAAAAAAAACTTTCTCACATGCATGCAAATCCTATTCGGTTAATTTCTTTTTAATGCTGCAATGAAAGCTCCCAATGAGGCCTTGATTTAGTTTCTGAAACAAAATGCAACATATTGAACAGATGTATGTATCATGAATGTATTTGTATTCAAGCTATGTAGAGACCTATTCTGCTGTTCCACTGTTGTATTCAAATTGCCATTTTCTATAGACCCGTTCACAATGTGACTTCTTTGATGTGGCATATTGTGCCATGTAGAGTCCATTCCATATCTGTAAAGCAGATGTGAGGAACTTATTTCTGTCCAAGTTTTGTGTTTTAACTGAAGCAGGATAAATCCAGTCAAATATTCCCAGGACTATAAGCCAACATAACCAAAAGTAAAGGTTTTTTAGTAAAGATCATCAGAGTTACAGTTCAACAATCCAAGGGAGACCATATCGCTATTATCTTCTGACTAAAGTGGACAATTTGTGAATTTTGGGCTCCCAAGGAAAGACCACCAACTTAGCCTTATTTGTTATTTATATACATTGATGTTAAGAGATAGAAAAATTGGCTTATCAGTGCTGTTTTCACTCCCACTTTTTGGGAGGAAAGCAAAATAAATGAATAACATAAAGTAATAATATATAAAAATATAAAATATAAAAAATATAAAATGGATATTTAGAATTTTTGTTTGTTATTTGTTTATTCCCTGATAATGTGTAGATTGTGCTGTGATTACATACTGAAGGAAAAGAAGAATGTTGGATGTTGTTCCTTAAGATGAAGAAATACTATGCTCTGAAATGTCCTATTTCTTTTTCAGCATCTGCAATCCCTGATAATGGAAGAAGAGCCTGTTTAAAGCTGAAAGTCTTTGTACGGCCTGCAAGTAAGTGCTTTATGCCTTGCTTTAGAGGGTGGCTTTACTTAGTGCATGCGTCGGTTCAGTAAACATCAGTATAAACTTCTTTTAACTTTTAAAATCCTATGTGGTATCTCTTCTTTTCAGCATCACTTTTTTTGTTTTTGCGATATCTTTTAATCATTTTTCACAAAGCAGTTTTCTTATTTGTTTTCCATATGCATCAGTTGCTAACTTGTTGTTTCTTAAATTGTGGTACCAAAAAGAAAACTACTGTGGTGTTTCCAAGCAGGCCACAGTTAGCTATAAATATATGCCTATAATAGAAATAGAAATCAGATATGAAGACAGCAGCAAAAGAAAAAAAAAAGGAAAATGGGGATTTTAAGGGTGTCTCACTAACTTATTTGGCTGTTATCTCTATTTTTGTTATAGACAACTGTTTGAAAACTATAGGTGTTCATGATCGTGTTTTCGATGTTAACGACAAAGTAGAAAATTCATTAGAACCAGCAGGTTAGTATGCTTAGTGATTCTCTTTTAACAAATGCCTCTCTCTTTGTGGAGCTTTTGTGTCTCTTTCTTTGTCTTTGCATGGTTTGCACGGTAAAATTATTCTGCTTTTACTCATTTCTTGCAGCACTAATATTGCTTATGGTATATCTAATTTGATAATGCTAGAATTCTCTTTTATGGTGTTGCAAAAAAGTATGCTTTTTCCATGACAATCTGCTTATTCAAACATGGCACCTCATTTAAAAACATAGTTGTCCTAATCCCATTCCCACCCCATTTTTGGGTGTTTCTATTCAAGAATATGTAAGGGGAAAAATGGGATGTATACCTAAAACACACACACACATTTATATGTTTTCCATGAGAATTTAAATGTAATTTATCTAGTTGCTACCCTGCCCCAATATATAGATGCATTTTGGACAGAATTTTCCAATGTCCTAGAGAAAAATATATGCACTGTATTTTGCAGTAATATGTAATAAGTAATTATGAATAATATAAAATTGATTTCAGGTTAAAAGATGGACAATTGTATATGGTAACATTCTTGGCACATTTATGTTGATAGTGTACTGTAGATACAATACATATTATTAAATAAGAGCAAGTGAAGCTGACCTCAATGAAGATTTATTTGTGTGCCTTCTGGTTCTGTTTTAAAAATAAAAATATTGTAAAAATTTAATAAAATACGAAATTGTCTGCATATTTCTCTGGACATTGTGCTGCTTTAAACATTCTCTTTACATCAAGATCATGTTCTCTATTTCTCCCCATTCTTCCTACTGGGGAGAAAATCAATTTCTTGATTTCTGAGTGTCCTGTTCTAGAACTACCTGAGGCCTACAGAGGAAGTCAAACAAGGTTAAGGCAGAGGTTCTCAGATGAAGGAAGCTGAAGGGACAGCAGGCAAACAAAAGTCCCTCTGATGAAGAAAGAAGCTGACAAGGAGTGAATCCAAGGCAGAGACCCTCTGGCAAAGAGAAACGACAGAAATTCAGAACCTAAGATAACTCCCCAAAAAGAATAGGAGGAAGTTTTCAAAGGAATACTCTAAAGTTTGTTATATGATCGAATAGCCAGAGCCTTACCTTCATTTTACATATTGAAAGATGTATGTTCAGGGAATTGTGATGCTCATATTCCTGAAAGAGACATTCCTGGTGTCTAAACTGAATGTTTCCAACATTAAGATATTTTTTCTTAATCATGTACTATAAGCTATATATGTTTTTAAGGTTAGATATTGTTTTATGTTACAATTTTGATATATAAACAACTGTGAAACTTTTAAAAATAATTATGACAATTTAGATGCATTTGCTCATAAATATAGAAATGAATTTGGTTTAGGAGAGGGAACACAGCGATTTTACAATTAAGTTCACTGTCTCTTGATAGTTAAAAATCTTAATCAAAACCTCTCATAGATAACATTTTAATTTTTCTAGGTAAGCATTTTCCTACTTTACAAGTTCGGTGCTATGGAAAACTGATTTATATTGAAAAAGACCATCTGGATTTTTGTTCTTACTTCTAAGCATTTTTCTTAAAGCATTCTCCAAGAGAGAGATGAAGAGACTCTGTACCACTATTTCTTAGAAATGTCAAAAAACAGAATAAGATATTCTGCATAATTCCTACTTGTGGCCATCTCGCCATCACTGAATATCTTTATGATGTGGTTTTTGCTGCTTTCTTAAATGATGTGTCATCTGTTTAAATATGGTATAATTTCAGAGTTTATGTTGTTGTCTACTCATAGGCAGCTACAGCAGCTTTTCATCTCTCTGCTTAATTGCTTTCACTTTCCCATTTTTCTAACAAAATCATAATATTCTATATTTTAAGAAAACAATATGCATTGATATAATTGTTCTCTTAAACAAGATCTCTGATCAAGTTAGTCTTCCTACAACCCTCTTCTCCTTCCTACAACTGTCTTCCTTTAAAATTATATGTAGCCAGATTTTACTGGCAGAAATTTTGGAATTGTTTTGTAACTGGTAAATCATCATTTGGACATTTATTTTCTGTACACTAACTACACAAAACAAATAAACATCTAAAACTAATTGAGAGAATGATGTCCAACATTTCAACCAGTGTTCCTTCTAGATTCATTAAGTTTTTTTAAAGTGCAACACACAGTATTTGACCAAGGAACTATTAAAAAGCTTTCAAATAATGTCTGTGTATGTGTGTGTTGTCTTTATCTTTGGAGGAAAAAAATACAAATTGTGCTTTCTGTTTGAACAGATGATACAGTACATGAATCAGCTGAGCCATCCCGTGGTGAGAATGCAGCTCAGACCTTAAGGATATCCAGTCAGCCTTTCACAACTCTACTGTTTCTTCTAGCAATGCTTTTGACGTTATAGCACATATTCCAGCAAGCTGCCATGGTCAACTTCAGGATCTCGGAACATCAAAGATCCACTTAACTGCTCATCCCAACAATGGGACTTTGTATTGGTTTGCAGATGTTGGTTTGTTCTCCTTTCCCTGTCTTCTCTCTTTCTCTCCTCTGCAACCTGAACTTTGAGCAAAAATTGAAGAGGAATTAACTAGACCTCTTCCTACTCCCAAGCTTTTCCCTGGCTTTCCTTGATCCCTTCTAAAATGAATGGACTCCAAATGAAAATGCCAAATTTCAATATTGACACTCGTGATTCTTACTTTCCTCTGCAGCCTCTCTTTAAGATACTGCCTAGTTAATTCACTTGGCCATCCTGTATATGGAGAAGGAAGAATAATAGGAGATGCAGTTAGTTGAAGAATAAGGAAGTTATTTGGAAAAAAAAAACCAAGAGAATTTTTTTACTCTTTTCAATAAAATATTTATTTCTCCTTGTTCAGCACTGTAAGACGATCATGCAATGCACTGTGTCACCATGTCAGGACTGGAAGGAAGATATTAAGAATAGATATATCTCAGTGAACAGGCTCCTCAAAGTAAAGAGATATTATTTGTATGCAACTGCCTTGGAAGATCCTTGACAGTGGAAGTTATGCTCCCTAACAGAAGCTCTGTCATTAGGGGATAAAAACGTGACTACTGACATGTAAGGTCAGGTTTAGGAAACTATGTTGGAGTGATAGTGCCTCTGTTATCGCTCTAGGTGGATAGTGCACACCAGATTACTTTTCTTTTGACTCAGATACCATGGTGCTACAACGATTTTTGTTCAAAAGCAAAAAGGCATTTCTGTACTCTAAGATACCTTTTCTGTGTGAATAAAGTGACCTTTCTCAAGGGCGACTTAGTAGCCAGTAGCCTTGGATCCAGCTCTGGGTAATGATACATACTATGTTGATAACAGCTCAGGGTGGAGTAAACCTGGTGAGTAATACAGAATCCCCAGTGTCCTGGATTTTTCTGCCTCCTTGAAAGTTTGGCAACTCTTGGAGTAAAATGCTGCCAGAAAGGAACCAGAACATTTGTCATAGAGGGTGGAGGGGAGTTCTGCATGGGAAGAATAGAGTACAGGAAAATTGATTTGAACTGTAGAGTGAAAGTTGAGGCATTGATCTCATCTCTTCTTTTCCAACACAGTTGAAAATTAGTGTAAATGTCTTCATTGGCAGGAGATAATAGACAGACTCCCAAAGACCTTTAACTATTTTGTTGCTTTTAAAAATCCACTAGAGTAGAAAATACATTATCTAGATATACCTTATGCTGAAAATAATTATATATGCTTGTCCTATTTAAAGATGATAAAATGTGGTAATTTGTGACAAGAATATGGGATGCTGATTGGTTGAAATCAGAAGTGAGTCCTTAGGCAGCTGTGATATAGCCTCATAAAACATTTACCAGGAAATGCCTTCTTTATAGTATTCCATTAACTTAGGCAGATCAAATTTAGATTTACTAAATAAGAGAGATCATGAAAACTACTTAGCAAATTTAGTTGTCTCCCAAAATTAGTGAGAACAAAACTTTACAAAAATGAGGTTAGGCTTTACTGAATTTTCACAAAATAGAAAAAAAAGGAGTTTAACACTAAATCATAATGTAAATGGACAGAATTTTGAAATTTCCTCATTGTATTATGAAAAGAAAGCATTTTTTTTTAAAAAAAATTGCAGAATTTCAGAATTCAAAAATAGCATGAATAAAATGGTAAATATAAGGCGCTCTGGGCTTGCCTGATACCACAAAGTCTGGGCTGTATTTGAAAGCACAGAGATGTCTGATATAGCACACAAATAAAAAAAAGTTTCATAATCAACACTGAGGAATGGCACTGCTTTCCTCAGAGTACAATCAGTCCCCTCTCTTCAATATATATTTTGGGTGCATATGTAGGAAGGGATGACCTTGAAAATAGTGAACAAGGCAAAGACAATGTTGCACATGAATTAAGATCCTACAAGTGTAGCCTACCAATTGCAAATATGAGTCGTACTGTTTGTTGTCCTAACAATGGCTATAGCTGTTTTTTCATCGTTCATCTACCAATAATAAAAGGCTGGACTCACTTGCCTCAATAGCACGCTTTCTAAACCACAGATTGTCACCACAGTGAATTCAAACTTTTGCTTTGCCACAGCGGCGTCACTGCTAATCTAATGAATAAAAGCAATGCTGTAATTACAGTTCAGATGCTAATTGCTACACTGCCTCAAATGCAGATTTGTTGGCAGTAGGTTTACAGGACCTTCGGATATTTGATGGCATCAGGCAATCTTATTAAGCAAGAAATGACCATGATCACAGGACAAAGTGAGACATAAGACTTGATTAGTATAAATACTTCTGAACAATGCAGATACTAAACCATCCATTTGTATGTTCCATCTGAAAGCAAATCATAACTCCTTATCAAATAAATTAGCCATAAGCAAGCCATAGTTTTATTCTATGGTATGTGCAGGCCATGAATTGTACCTTCTTGGAACTGATATTTAACAAGATTTGCTGCTCATGCAGGAGCACTGATGCTAAACAAGCCTTATGGTGCATTCATGCAAATGTGGCCAGTGCCTGAAAATCTCTTTTAATCTCTCCACTTGGGTATGTGTGTGTGTGCGTGTTGTCCTGACATCTTCAAAAAGTTGTCAGTATGTATGTTTATAATAGCTCCTGTCCTCAAGCATGAAATATGAGATACAACATTTGGTCTCCCTCAATTCAGACAGTCTGCCCTGTGCCATCCAGTCCAAGTTTTGCTAAGGGCTTTGCAAAGGGTAGCAGGGAAATAAGGATTGATCTGTATGGTGGATACTGTGTATCCTTTAATAGACGACAAGGTAACATTTTGTGTTAGTTTAGAAATATTGTTTTGTACTGTACTTTCTCAGCTGGCGAAGGAAAGACAAGTTAAGACAAAAAAAATGCTATGTTCTTTAAATTCTGTATTATTAGCAGCCTTTGTTGTACATAGTGTTTGATAATAAAGTATTAATTTGATTATTATGTCTTTTGTAAGTGAGAAGAAAATAGATTTTCGTGATATTAAAATTTCAATAAACAATTCACCTTCTGAATATATCCCCCCCCCCAACTTATCATGGCTACTGAAGATGTAGCCACCATAGGTCGCTCCCCATACAGGATTCACTCATGAAAGCCATTCAGCCACTCTCAAGATTTCACAATGGCAGGACTTGGAACATTGTAGCATCTGGTTATCGATATTTTGTCTGTAGAGTTAATGGTCTATTGTTGGAAGCCCATGGTATTTTTCTTTGGGTGTTAGGTTTTCATGAGCATGTGGATTCACAACTTGGGATTTTATTCTTCCTTCTTGTGAGAACATTTTTTCCCCTTCCAGTTTCTTTCTTTTCATGCGTGATTGTTTCAAAAAGGGACCTTCCCAGCAACATATGTGATAATGTACAGTGACTTGATTGCTCACTCCATTGAACACCAAATGTAGCAGGAGGTTATATGTAAATAATTTTCTTTCCTATATAACCAATGAAGGAAAGAAACAATAGCTACCAATGGAATATGTGTATTTGGAGTTTTTTCACATATTTTATGAAAGCAGTGGCTGAATCAATTTTTGCAAATTTTGAAAAATATTTTTTCATACTTTTCCCCATAAGTCCGGTTATGTACATTTAACAAACTTGTTTCCATCTACTGTACATCAGATTCCCCTTTCTCTTCCCTGCTACCAAGTCCCCTTAAGTTCTCATTAAAAGTGGAACAGTGAATGGGCAAATCTATTTCTGACTTGCAGTGCCCTAATTTTGTCATACCTTCACCCATGTTTTTCAGATTTGAGACTAATCTCCCTACCAAAATCTTACTGCCATTATCTGAACAGATTAATAGATGCTGGCATAGTGGAGGTTGCCCAAGAGCTTACAGAATCTGCTTTCCATGGTTACCCTTGATGACCTAAAGAAGCCACTGATTGTGTCCTGGGTATGAAAGTCCAACTCAGTGTGGTCCTGTCCTTGTACTGCCCTGCTTTGCAGTTTCTTTGCACTTATTTATTGAGTGCTGTTTTTAAAATGCTTACATTATATGAATTTAACAAAAAGTGTTAAAAAAAACAAACCCATAAAAATCTGTATTTGTATATACACGTGTCCGTACAATTATATCTGAATAAAAAAATTAAAGATTTTCATCATTTTAATAAATTCTTTCAGGCTACATTTTTATTTACTGAATGATGCCTTTGGTTCAGGGCCTTTTTTTTTTCATCTTAAATATTTGTAGGGGAGTGGAAGCCTGCAAGGAATACAACACTGAGCAATTCTGTAATGTTTGGAATGCTGAGGAGATTATTTATTTATTTATTTTGATTTGTCAATTGCTTACAAGATAATCGGTATAAGTATATACATAGTTATGATTACATGAAATGGTACATATAATAAAAATAAAAAGAAACAATAGGACAAGGATGGTAGGCACATTGGTGCGCTTATGCATGCCCCCTACAGACCTCTTAGGAAAGGAATGAGATCAATAGTAGACAGTCTTAAGGTTAAAGTTTTTGGGGTTTGGGGAAGAAACCACAGAGTCAGGTAAAGTATTCCAGACATTAACCACTCTGTTGCTGAAGTCGTATTTCCTACAATCAAGTTTGGTGCGGTTAACTTTGAGTTTGTATCTATTGTGTGCTCTTGTGTTGTTATGGTTGAAGCTGAAGTATTCATTGACAGGTAGGACATTGTATTGTATGATTTTATATACCATACTTAATTCATTCCGAAGATGGCATAATTCAAGGTTTTCTAGGTCTTGAATTTCAAGTCTGGTGGCATAATGTATTCTACAATGAGTAGAGGAGTGGAGAACTCTTCTTGTAAAATATTTCTGGACTTTCTCAACTGTGCTAATATCAGATACGTAACGTGGATTCTAAACTGATGAACTGTATTCCAGTATTGGTCTAGCAAATGTTTTGTATGCTCTAGTTAGCAGTAGTAGTGGTAGTGTGTTAGTTCGTAGTGTGATATTACCAGAGAAAAATCCACATAAGATTAGGTTAACAACTCTTAATACCTTTTTGGCTATGTAGTTACAGTGGGCTCTAGCACTTAGATAATTAGAGATGAGTAGTCCAAGGTCCTTTACAGAGCTTGGATCATCAACAAGGGTCTTGACTATTCAGCTTGTGTTTTATTTTCTGATTTTTTTTTTTTTGCCAGTATGTAAGACAGCATTTATTTGTTGAGATTTGAAGTTGCCATTTGTTTGACCATTCTGATACATAGTCAAGATCTTTTTGAAGAGTAGCAGTATTGTCTGTGGTATTGAACAGCTTTACATCATCAGCGAAGAGAAGGCACTTGCTCTTAATATGATCACAGAGCTCATTTATGTAGAGTATGAAGAGAGTTGGTCCTAGAACACTGCCTTGGGAGACACCACTATTGAAAGGTACAAAATTTGGTAGGACACTCCCAATTTTGACCATTTGTTGGCTGTTTGACAGGAATGCTTCTATCCAGTTATGCAGTTGTCCAGAGATACCATAAGATTTTAGTTTTAGGAGTAGTTTGTCGTGTACCACTGAATCAAGTACTTTGCAGAAGTATATGTAGATTGCGTCTATTGTTTTGCCCTGATCAAGTTGGAATTGAAGTCCACAAGTCTTAAAGTTGCCCCTGGTCTAGACTGTGACTGTAGAAATAATCCAATGTTTTAAATTGTGCTGTCTTGTTTTTCTGATGAATAGCAATTTCATGCAGAAGAAAGTAGAATGTTCTGCTAAGCGAGGACTGGGGTGACGGAAAGGACTGCAAACAGGGCAGACAATGCATGGCACCCATTTTTCAAGTTTTCTTCAGCTAAAAATTAATGGACTAAATGAGTTTTAAAAATGGAGAAAAGTCTGTAGCATAGCTACAGATCTCTCCAACTTTTTAAAATTGATTTGAAATATTGACACCCAATTCTTAAATACTGTAATAGAAAATGCTGCACAGATCTACAACAAGTTATTAACTGGTGTTCAGTATGCTTCATTATCTATTGATGATAGTTCTGTTTTGTCACTCTTGGACCATTGAAATGTCAACTGTTGTGTCTGCATTAAAACTCCTAAAAGCCATAGCCCCCCTCCCTGAACCAAGGTATACTTAAGGAAATCTCTCCTCACATTTCATATTTTCAAATCCAAACTTTAATTACATTCATGTTAATATTAACCTCCTTGAAAGCTTTTTATTAAATTTAATTGGTTAACAGGATAGCAAGTACTAATTATAACTTGCTTTGACTTCCCTTTACAAATTAGGAATGACAGCCTACTGTGGAGAGAAAGAGAGAGAGAGAGAGATACATGTTTAGTACAAAGAGCTGATGTGCTGAACTCTTGTTTCTGGTAGTATAAATCTAAGATCATACATAATATATTCTTGGTTTAGCTTAGCATAATAACCTCATTTTTTCAGCTTTAATAGGATCGGTTACAGTTCCAATGGGTCATTTTTAATGTTTTTATTTTAGTTGTTTCTCTCTTTTCTCTATAAGATCCTTGATATTTCTGTTCCCATAGACTGCACCAAATAATGTAATAATTTTAGCCGAATTTCAGAATGTCTTACAAATTACTCAGGCCTCTAACAACATTACCTTGTCTTAGGCCATTGGAGGGAAAGTAGAAAGGAGGCCTTAGCAGCGTTACAAGGAAATTACTGTTCAGAAGGGGCATAAGAGAGTCCATTCACAACTAGATAAGAATCATGTACACACACACACACACATACACACACACACACACACACAATCATTATTAGGAGTCTGACTAAATTTAATTATGTGCAGAAAAAAATTGCAGAGATTTTTTTTCCATTTTTTCAAAGATCGATAGAGCTTTCTCTATGACAGTTTACCAATCTTTTTAAATGGTTGATTTAAATGAACACAGAATACTCAAGTTATGAAATTATGCAATAATTTCAGTTATAAGAGTATCAGTTATACTCTCCACTGATTATACTTTTAAAATCCCAGTTATACATAATATTGAACACAATAATAATTGTTTCTTTGGCTCTTGATGTCACCTAAACTCAAGGTTGAAGTGCTTATTTCCAAAAAGTAGAAATTCACATCACATGAAATGGGAATGAGATGGTGAAGGAATTGTGGGAGGTCTACTATTGTTTTAATCTGTAACTGAGTTTATCAGCTTTCCAATGTTGGAAACATGGTGGAATGTGTATGGCTTTAGGGGTCATCTAAAGAGACCATCATGTTCTTCCACTCCTGGTTGCTCATCCATGATCTAAGCATGAAATGCTGAAGTGTTGTGGAGAACATATGTATTGGATATGAACTAAGCAAAGGGAAAGGTTAATAGGATTAAATCAAAAAGGATATTGTAATTTAGCCTAGTTGATCTCCAAAAAAATTCTTTTATGTCTTTTCAGAAAGTTTAACTTCTTCCCATGCCAAACACTTCTGGGTTTTGGCCAAAATTCCTACTTCTAGTTTTGATTCTTTTTGCGACATATTGTTTGAATGGCATATTGATTAAATGGACCACTGAACTGTTCTGTTTGTGCCAACATCAAAGATGTATCTTCTTGCTAAATGCAGCATCAGGTCTCATCCATGAGTTGGATGAGTTGTTAATAGAATGGGACAGCTATTATTTGATTCCTTTATATATGCTGGCATCTAACACTGGAATGTGAGCAGTAAGACACAAGCTTTTAGGTGTTGCAGCCCCTATCTCATGATTGTAGTTCAAAGCATTCATAAATAGAATAGAACTTTCTACCTAACAGAAACAGAAAGGAATTCAATAATTTGAATCATGTCACAATATACATGTTTTATTAAAACCAGCTTAACAAAACTCAATTTAATGGATTTGGACAGAACTATGTCTAAGTTAACTCCTGTTAACCGGATTTCTCTGTTAAATCAAGGGTTCCTCCCTTAAGCTGGGGTTAGTACAAATTAGGCCATTTATTTCAGTGACATAACTGATACAGGTACATATATATTGGCAAAAAGAAGATAAGTTTGGATTAAAAAAATTACCTTCCCCCAAAATGATCCATCATTTTGAAGTTCTACTATATCTTAAGGGATATTGTGTAATTCAAAAGTTTTAAAATAATTTTTAATCTAAAAATGATGCTCACATAAGAAAATTAAGTCCTGAAAAAAAACAATCAAGTATTCACTTTTCATTGCATACTTCTAAAAAAAATATTTTTACTTTGCAATAAGCAGTTCCAATCAAGCCTTTTTATGACTAAGTCAATTATAAATGTGGGTGTGAGCCTATAAAAAAATTGCAATTTCCATTGTAATCTGACTCCTACAATGGTTTGGCTCTGCCACAAATGATGGCAACCACACTTGATAGCAAAGAGATCTCATTTCTTTCACTCGATGATGATGATGCTAAAGCCCACGTCACACTGGCCAACGGATGCAAAAAGGACACAACGGATGAGCAAAATGTTCCATCCATTGTTATCCGCTCTCAAAAGGGGCAAAAATTTGCATAACCGGAGCAGATAACACAGACGGGGGGAGGACGCAGGGCGGATGGAAAGAGGATGCGGAATGGAAGCCCAGCGGATGGAAGCGGATGGGAGCGGATGGCACATCCGCAGGGCTTCCGGGGGGCCTCAGCGAAGCGGACGCGGAACAGATACAGCGGATGCACAGCGGATGCACAGCGGAAGCCTAGCGGATGCCTGGCGTTAATTGCGCATGCAGGGAGGATGCATTGCGTCAGCCCCGCGGATATAATGGAAGCAGCTCGGAAGCAGGTTGCCATTCAGAGGAAAGACCTGCTGCCGGACACATCGACTGCCTTGCCTGCCCTGCCTGTATGTCTGCCTGCCAGCCTTGCTGCCAGCCTTCCTGCCAGCCTTGCTGCCTGCCTTGGTGCCAGCCTCCCTGCCAGCCAGCAACCCCACAACCATGCGGAAGCACAGCAAGCCTCAGCCATCTGCTGGCAGCCCTGGCAAGAGGAACAGGGCTACCATCCCGCCCCCTGGCCCTCACTCTGGTTCTGCTGGGGCTTCTGCAGCTCGGGCTCGCTCTTCTGGGGCTGGCGCTTCTGCTGCTTCTGCTTCTGGAGGAGCTGATGACAAGCACTCCAGCACCAGCCACCTCCATAGCACCTGCACCCTTCACCTCTGGGACTGAGTGACCAAGAGGAGTGCCAGAGACTCATTTTTGTCTTATAGCTTGTTGTTAATAAAGTCTATTTATGATTCACACACTTGCTTCATTTCTTTTTTTTAATAAAGTCTTGGTGGAAACTTTTAAAAATGGTTTAAGCCTTTGCATGCTTGTGGGATGGGTAAGGATAGCAGTGGGATGGGCAGGGATACCTTTGGAATGGGTAATAGCTGTGGGATAGATAAACCTCCAGTGCAAGCATAGTGGGACTGTATGGTCCACCCTCCCAGGTGCCACACCTATGGCCCTTTATTGTCAATAACAATATAATCAATCATCCACACATGTCAACATAAACACAACTCTTTATTAAATGCCCTGTTCATTGTAGGGCCACTCAACATAAATGGCCCAATCTCATCTGTGTGATGAGACAGGCTGAAGGAAGCATCCATTAAGCATTTACCATCCTGTCTTGCCACTCCACTGCTCAAGCTGGGGAGTTGCACCAGTGTTTCAGGAGGTTGCGCTGCTTCTTCCCTACATGTGAGGCTCTGTTGGGGCCTTGCACATCCTCAGTGTCTATCAGGTTTTGCCCTTGCCTCCATTCCCCAGCCTCCATGTCCCCATTGTCTTGTTCACGGTCCACAAGCCTGTTCTGCAAGACTGGGTAGCGGGTGCGCATGAGATTGTGCAGGATGCAGCAAGCTTCCACGATCCTCCACATGGTCTCTGGGCTATGCTGCATGTTGGTGAGAAGTACCTGGAACCTGTTGGCCAGGATGCCAAAAGCACCTCTGATACCACTGCTCTGCAACTTTCTTCCAGCCTTCTTCAGTGGAGGGGCACTGGAGGAGCTCCTCCATGAACTCTTCAATGATGGCCTGCACCAGTTCTCTGACCACAAAGCTGATGGTGCTGGGTGGCACCCTCCAACCGTACTGCATGCTCCTGTAGGTGGTCCCTGAGGCCAGGTGGCGCAGAGTGAGTGCCACCTTAAGCCCAGGTTCCAGGCTGGGCGGGAAGTTGGTGTTTGTCTTGCTCAACCTGGGTGTCAGGCGCTGCACAACTTTGTCAAACATGGCTGGAGGCATCCTCATGAAGTTCTGGAACGCCCGAGTGTCTTCGCTCCTGAGCTCCACCATCAACTTGTTGTACAGTCCGTCCTCTGCTCTTCTGGTGAACCATCTTTGGACCCAGACTTTTTTTGGGTGCCTCCTTTTCTTCCTGTAGTAGAGTTCACAGAGCCTGTAGATGGTTTCATACTGTTGCAGAAGGATGGTGGCTGCCGAAAGGACTTTGTCACAATCCACGGTGGACATGACTGGATGCTGTGGAAGAGGAAGAGCCAGATGAAGGCTGCAGAGGTTTGCACCGCTGGGCTGCTGTTCTGAAAGTGAGATGCAGGCGAGTTGCTCCCCCTTTTTATAGGCAGTATAGGTTTTCCGCTAGGCATCCTCTAGAAATCTTGTAGACATCCTTAATATCCGAGATAGGTCCCCTCTGCGAACGTTTTTTCCATTTTAAACACTTTGTTTCCATTCTGGATCCGCTAGGCATCCGTTCTGCATCCGTTCTGCTTCCTCCCTGTGTCTGGGCAGATGTGAATTGCGCGGATGCGCAGCGGATGCCAAGCGGATATTGCGGATGCGTAACGGATGCGTAGTGGATGCGTAGCGGATGCAGAACGGACGAACTGGATACATTTTCCGTGCAAAAGTTTTGGGCAGCCCAAAACTTTTGGAGTGGATGAAACGTCCATAAACGGATGCTGGACGGATAGAGAGGAAGCAAAACAGAGGCAGTGAGTACAGAACGGATACATCGAGTTAACCAATGGATGGCAAGGTTTTTTGTCCGTTTTACATCCTCTTTGCATCCGTTGGTTCAGTGTGACATGGGCTTAAAGAAGAACAAATGAGAGCCTTATGGCTTTCATGCCAAGGAAGTCTGCTATTGCTATTTTTATTTATTTTTTTCCTTCATTTTTACATATACATATTAAAGCAACTTTGTCTCCAGGTATAAAATGGGCAAACCTGCCTACAGTTCTTATGTGCTGTACTCAGTAGCCAAACTTTTCTCCTCTAAAGAACCGTTGCCAAAAGGTAAAATGGAATGCATACAGCTGCAAATGTTATGAATATTTATGATGGTGTGAGATGGGGATTTTGCATCCATGAATAATAAAGGTTCCTCCTCCCAAGTAGAGATAACGAGATGGGGACAAAATGGTGATGTTGCAAAGTGTGGAAACCCCACTGAGAACAGCAGGAGCAGCCCAATTCTTCCCACCCTTTCCTGCTTGAACTGAAATCAAAAAGTAGGACAGAACATACAGACTTTTTAAAATGAAAGCTTCATCGCAAATGGGGGCTTTATCTACTGTGTATCTCACCATCCCCTCCTGTGCACTTCATTTGCAAAAACTTGGGCCATGGGGTATATGTCAATGATAAAGTCACCTTCCAGTTTGGAACACAATATCTTATTTGTGAAATCTCAGGGTAGCTGTTAACATATTAAGCAGAGGCTGAAGGAGCTGTTTTTCATTCTCTTCAAGAGCAATTGACGGAAAACTTTACAACAGCACAAAATTTTAAGTTCCATTGACTGTGCAGCTTTGAAACAGTCTGGTTTGCTTTGGAAAAAAAAAAGCAGAGCAACCAAGCCAATCCTACTTATTCCAGAAATGGATAGATGAATAATACTGAAGGGATGTGTAAGGTCCATTTCAGAACACCCTTACTTAAACTGCATCTTTAGATGTTTAAAAGCCAAGAATATCATACATGAAAGAAACTTCAATGTTCTTAGCAACCAAGCGACTCCTACAGTTAGTCATGCTAGCGTGAGAATGTTTATGGAGATTCTCAGTCATCCAGGCAATGCCAGCCTAAAGGTGCTTTTTCAAAAGGCAACTGGACATTCTTGGTTTTTCTTTGAAGACATTTCACTTCTCATCGAAGAAGCTTCCTCAGGTCTGACTAAATGGTATGGAATTGAAGGAATTATACTCTTTACAGACAGCTGGTCATTTGCATTCTTTTAGAGAGTCATTAAGGCTATCTGAGGTTTATCTGTCAGGGTCACAGTTCCAACAAGGCTCCATACCCATTTATACCACTCAGGTGTCCCTGGAGACAGATTCAGTCAGAGCTGAAGAAGTTTCTTGGATGAGAAGTGAAATGTCTTCAAAGAAAAACCAGAAAGTCCAATTGCCTCTTGAAAAATCACCTTTGGGATAGCATGAGAAAATGTTATGCTAAACATTGTACACTTGGGAATTGTACAATTTCTTAGTATATAAACATTAATTAATAATGACCCACATCTTCAGTATAACCCACATCTTCAGCTCTTTCTGACTTGACACACTTGGTATTATATTGAACTCAACTGTATTCCTCTTTCCACTGATCAGGGATGCATAAGTAGCTGTCCTAACCATGCTTTGCAAAACATATAATTTGTTTATGAAATGTATATTGCTGCCTTTTGCATATGGCAACTCAGGGTGGCTTACAAGAATATAAAAACCTCATATAAAAAACAATAAAACTAATAAAAGAGAATCATACAATAAATTAATATAATAATATAATAAAATAATCCAGAATCTTCAGGCATTTTGATCCCGTAAAACCTTGCCTGCAAATATGTATATTTCTAGGTTGAATAAATCAGAGAGTAGAGTGGAAACTCACATGCTAATTGTTTGGTTCATAACCACAATGAGATAAGAAAAACATTTTCATTGTTAACATCCCACACTTGGGTTATTTCTGTTCTGGCAATTTATTATTTACTTATTGTCCACTGAGCTCCAGTTGGATTTGCTGTTGTCAATCTACTACTGCTTCAAATAAAGTAGTGTTTTCATGGCTGTGGCAGGTAGAAGAAGCAACTAATAAGTCTTGGGTAATAAACAAGTGTGAAACATGATTGCATTTTACTGCATCTTAGTTTTGCTAAGATGTTAAACACAATTTAGGATGATGAATCACTGGTGACAGCTATTACTTTTACCACTTAAACAATTTTCTCTTCATTATTTGCCATTAAAGTAATTTTCCAGAGAGCAAATTATGTGTTTGTATGTTTATTTTTAAAAGCATTCTCTGCATTGATGAGACTTAACATTTGCTTTCTTCCTCACGTTGTGTTCCACAAAAGATTACTGGCAGGAATGGTCCTTCTGCAAATCAAACATCACCAAGATAAAGTTCAACTAAATGAAATTATATTTTCATTTGGATTCTAGAATGTGAAATTGTTGCTTAATGGTAATGATTTAGCACATGTTATCTCTGTGAGATGGATTAGGCTGAAACAGTGTGACTGGCTCAAAGTCACTTAGTGTTAGTTAATACCACATGAGTTATTGTCCCACACTCCAATGAATCCAATCAACCTTTTTTGTGTGTGGCCTAACTACTTTGTTTCTTGTATTTGAGTGCTTGATTATGCCATCTTTATTCAGTTTAATTATTCCCAGAAATTAACCTTGTTTCAATCTTCTCTCATCAGGAATCCTATTTTACTTGGGGAAAACAATACAAAAATACAACGAAATCATTATCCAACAGCAGAGGTGTGCAGTAGTGCAATAGCAATTATATCCTTCATCATCCCCTTTATAAAAAAAAAGAGTTTTAAACTATGACTACCTCTAAGAAACAGTCCACTCATGCATAGCATATATCTCTTTTAATTTTTTCTATGATAATTCACAGCATCAAAATTACTGTATACTATTGTTTAATCATATTATACTCTAAATTCTTTGCCTACTGAATCATACTATATTTCACACATTCATTTTCCAGATTCAATTCCAGCACTTTATAACTCTTGACAATAACATGTTAATCATTAACACACAATACAATACAATTTCCATTCATTTTTTTTTACAGATTTAAAGTTACAGTTTTTGACTAACACATTAATTTTTTCTTCATTTGTAAATATGTCAACCAGTGACATACATGGAATCCTGATTCCAATCCTTCTTTTGACTTAAAATTAGTTTCATCTTGATTAAAATATATTATTTGATCATAATTCCACCAGTTTGGAATTATCACCATCATTTCTTTTCTGAAGAAAACTTTCTGAGGTCACAATCAAAGATGTATCTTAAGGGAGAGCCTTATTTTATATTTATTCCAAATCCTTAGGATAACATGCCTAACACATGTTTCTTAAAGTCAGTATTCATTTTAATCTTGTCACACCATAGGTAGGTGTGCCATCCAACTCTTACACCATGACAGTGCAGTTCAAGTAATATCTTATTTCTAAGAGTCACCCAATCTTTCACCCAAACCAAGCCCATGTTTCCACCATTTAACTTTTATTGTGTTGACTTTGTGCTGACTTCATTTAATTTTCTTTCAAATCAATCCATGCCTTTCTGATTGATTTCAATTTTAGAACTGTTTATGGTTTTCAAATTTGGGTGGTCTGATTCATTCTCTCTTAACTATATTCATAGCTACTATGAGTATGTTTAAAATTGAAAAACAGGATTAGACACATTTGAAATAAACTAAGATTTTTGCTCAGATTGCTTCAGACACTTCTCATCATGTTCTGAGAGCGAAGGTGGGAAAGTATTGCTGTGCCCAGTAGTTTTCAGGGACAGCTGCCAAAGGGTTGAGGTTGCATATCTAAAAATAAAGTAAAAATAAAGAGAAGTGTATCATCCTCTGGCTATAAATGTTTATATTCTGCAATTTCCATCAGATTGATGGCTGACCTTGTTTTCTGCTGCAGTCCGTCCCATAATTATGGCTTTACCTTAATTCTGTACAGCCATATTACACCAGCCTCATCTATTGTGGAGCACAGTTGGGAGGCTAAAACCACTTGTGCCTCATGGCACTCCAGAAACACTCATCACAAGACAAACCACTTTCAAAGATATTCCGTCAAGTAGCATCTTTGAAAATATCTTCAGTGGGTTTAGAAAATATATATGTTCAAAAATACACGTATTGGCTGAAGTGCAACTATCATTCAGATCTGAGTGAAGAATAAATAAATGAAGACTGAAGAAGCTTCTTGAATGAAAAGTGAAATGTTTTTTTAAAAAATAAACAAGACAGTCCAGTTGTATTTTTGGAAAAGGCATCTTTAGGAATATCATTAAATCAGATGTTAAATTGCTTCAGAACTCTGAACTCCTTACTGCAAAGTGAATGTTTAGTCCCATTTCATACTTTCATACTCAAAAGGCTGGAAATTTTTAAAAGTTTGCATTTCATTAACTTGGCAATTATCAAATTCAAGAAGAAGGAAAAGTAAGAATATAATTGGCATATATCTGCTTATGGCAAGCCTTTGCTTTGTATAGAATGATGGATCAGGTTAAAGCATTAAATTTGGAAATTATAGCGAACCATTCATAGTGGCAAGCTTGCTAACTTAGTGGAAATGTCCTGCAGACCAATCACATGGGAGAGAGTACAACATACAAACCTGAGAACATAAAACTGTTCTTATAAAATATGTTTGAAATGTGTATGGAGATAAATTGATAGGAATAGATAGGAAATATCCCTCAATTTAAATTAAAATCCAAGATGGTGGAAAGTTTGGAATTTGGCAACACTTTTCTTTGTCTTTGAAATTGAATTATTACTTTTAAACAAAAATCTTAAAAGCTAAAGATTATAATTTTCAAAGAAAACAAAAATAATATAATAATTCAAGTTGAAATTTAAGTAGAAAAAATAAGTTTACTTTAGGTAAGACTTTGAAAATTCTTCCTGATCTAGCTATGGCAAATTTTAGGCCAATCATCTCTAAATGGATAAGACTCCATGTTTTAACATCATGCATTGATAGGAAGCCTTACACAAGTGCAGCAGATGAGTAGATGCCATTCATGTTAGTAACAATCACTTCCCAATAATGTTCCTGAGCACATCATTTGGAGAAAGAAATGTCTTTTTGAATCTATTCTTTAAAACAGTGAAGCTGCAGCCACCTATTTATTTATTTTATTTATTTATTTGATTTGTCAATCTCTTACAAGATAATGGGTATAAATACAGACATAGTATAGACACATGAAATGGATACATATAAGAAAAATAAAAAGAAACAATAGGACAGGGATGGTCGGGATGTTGGTGCACTTATGCATACCCCCTACAGACCTCTTAGGAAAGGGATGAGGTCAATATTAAACAGTCTAAAGTTAAAGGCTTGGTCACACTGGCCAACGGATGCAAACTGTATGCAAAAAGGACACAGTGGACGAGCAAATTTTCGGGGGTGGCTCCATCCATTGTCATCCACTCCAAAAAGTGGCAAAAAATTTGTATAAACACAACAGAAAAGAAAGGAAAAGAACGGACGTGGGTAGAATGCAGCAGGGATGTTAAATCCCATGTCACATTGCACCAATGGATGGAAAGAGGATGTAAAATGGAGAAAAACACTTGCCATCCATTGGTTAACGCGATGCTTCCGTTTTGTACTCACTGCGTCCGTTTTTCTTCCTCTCTATCCGTCCAGCATCCGTCGATGAGGTTCCATCCGCTCAAAAGGTTTTGAGCTGCTCAAAACTTTTTGAGCGGAAAATGTATCCAACGCGTCCATTCTGCATCTGCTAGGCATACGGGGAACATCCGTTCTGCATCCGTCGTCATCCATTACGCGTCCGCTACATCCGCTAGGCATCCGCTGCGCATCCACGCAACTCAAATCTGCTCCAGCAGAAAGCAGACAAAGGGAGGAAGTGGAACGGATACGCAACGTTAGTAGCACAGACGGAGAAAGGATGAAAGCGGATGCAGCTCGCAAAGAAAGCATTTTAAACGGAAAAAACGTTCGCAGAGGGGACCTATCTTGGATATTAAGGATGTCTAGAGGATGCCTAGAGGATGCAAAAGGACACATAGGGGAAAACCTATATTGCCTATAAAACGGGGGAGCAACTTACCTGGATCTCACTTTCAGACCAGCAACCCTGCTGTGCAGACCTCTGCAGCCTTCATCTGCCTCTTGCTCTTCCACAGCATCCAGTCATGTCCACCATGGATCGTAACACAGTCCTTTTGGTAGCCACCATCATTCTGCAACAGTACGAAGCCATCTACAGGCTCTTTCAACTCTACTATGGGAAGAAAAGGAGGCGGCCAAGAAGCGTCTGGGTCCGAAGATGGATCAGGAGAAGAGCAGAGTACAGACTGTACAACAAGCTGATGGTGGAGCTGAGGAACGAAGACCCTCATGCATTTCAGAACTTCATGAGGATGCCTCCAGCCATGTTTCATGAAGTTGTGCAGCGGCTGACACGCAGGTTGACCAAGCAGAGCACCAACTTCCGGCCCAGCATGGACTCTGGGCTCAAGGTGGCACTCACTCTGCTCCACCTGGCCTCAGGGACCACCTACAGGAGCATGCAGTACGGCTGGAGGGTGCCACACAACCCCATCAGCATTGTGGTCAGAAAAGTGGTGCAGGCCATCATCGAAGAATACCTGGAGGAGCTCCTCCAGTGTCCCTCCACTGAAGAAGGCTGGAAGAAAGTTGCAGAGCAGTGGTATTAGAGGTGGAACTTCCCACACACCGTTGGAGCCATAGATGGCAAGCACGTGGCCTGCAAAGCACCAGCCAAGTCGGGGTCCGCTTATTTCAACTCCAAGGGCTTCTTCAGCATCGGCCTCTTCGCCATGGTCAATGCTGACTACAAGTTCATGTACATCGATGCTTCAGACAACGGGTCAGCTTCAGATGCCCAGGTATACAATGCCAGTGACCTCAAGGAGGGGCTGGAACGCAACCTCATCATGGGCTTCCCAGATCCAGAACCCCTGCCCAATGACACGCAAGATGTGCCCTACTTCATTGTGGGAGATGACGCCTTCTCCCTCAGAACCTACCTCATGAAGCCCTACACTTCCAGATGCCTCACCCGTGAAGAGAGGATCTTCAACTACAGGCTGTCCAGGGCAGGACAGGTGGTGGAGAACGCCTTTGGTATCCTGGCCAACAGGTTCCAGCTACTTCTCACCACCATGCAGCATCGCCCAGAGACCGTGAGGAGGATCGTGGAAGCTTGCTGCATCCTGCACAATCTCATGCGCACCCGTTACCCAGTCTTGCAGAACAGGCTTGTGGACCGTCAACAAGGCAATGGGAACATGGAGCCTGGGGAATGGAGGCAAGGGCAAAACCTGATAGACACTGAGGATGTGCAAGGCCCCAACAGAGCCTCACATGTAGGGAAGAAGCAGCGCAACCTCCTGAAACACTGGTGCAACTCCCCAGCTGGAACAGTGGAATGGCAAGACAGGATGATAGATGATTAATGGATGCTTTCTTCAGCCTGTCTCATCACACTGATGAGACTGAGCCATGCATGTTGGGTGGCCCTACAATGAACAGGGCATTTAATAAAGAGTTGTGTTTATGTTGACATGTGTGGATCAATGATTACATTAGTATTGATAATGAAGGGCCATAGGTGTGGCACCTGGGTGGGTGGACCATACAGTCCCACTATGCTTGCACTGGAGGTTTATCTATCCCCACAGATATCCTAACCCATCCCACAGGTATCCCTGCCCATCCCACAGCTATTACCCATACCAAAGGTATCCCTGCCCACCCCACTGCTATCCTTACCCATCCCACAAGAATGCAAAGGCTTAAACCATTTCTACAAGTTTCCACCAAGACTTTATTGAAAAAAATAAATGAAGCAAGTGTGTGAAGCAAAGATAATCTTTATTTATAACAAGCTGTAAAAGAAAAATGACCCAAGTCAAGTATCCAAATAAAGTCTACAGGTAGCCACCCAGTCCCTGGCACTCTTCTCTGTCACTCAGAGGTGTGCCCAGTCTCAGGGGTGAAGGGTCCAGGTGCTGTGGAGGTGGATGCTGCTGGATTACTGGTCTGAAGCGCCACTGGGGTGCCTGGCGCCGAGAGGACAACAGGGGACGGTGTTGAGAAAGCTCTCAGACAGCTGGCTCAGCCCCGTGATGTTGAGAGCTCCTTCCTCAATGCCATGGGGTGTCAGCCCCAGTACTGACGACAGATGTACTGAGGCTGGGCTTGGCTGTGGGGTGGAGGAAGGAGCAGTGTAGTGGGGCTGTCTGGTCTGCAGCTGTGTGAGGACTGGCGTGGGTGGCATCGGTGACGTGGGTGGCATCGGTGGCATCAGTGGAACCGGTGGCACCAGTGGTGTCTGATGAGTCTGTGCCTGGACTGGGAAGGGCTGCTGCCTGTGCTGCTGGACCTCCTGGTAGCCATAGCCCTGGTAGGTTAGGGCCTGTGGAAAGCCTTGGAATGGGAGGAACAACACCTGGGGTGGAGAGCAGACCTGGACTGGGTGGGAGCAGGTTCATCTGGATCTGGAGGGTTGTGAAGCAGATCGGTGATCCTGTCCTTCACCACCTGGTACTGGGGTTCTGCCATGTCTGTGAGGGTCTGGTTGACATAGGTGAGGAAAGGCTTGCGGTTGGAGGATGAGGAGTCGGTGTGGACCAGCTGAGAGAGGATATCTATGCTGCTCCTGATGGTGTCTCTTATCTCCAGCAGGACAGTGTGGCTCTGCCCCTCCTGTCTGGCTCTCTGCCTTTCTGTGGAGGTGGAGCTGGGGGTGGATGCGGGTAGGACTGTGGTGGAAGTGCCGTCTCCTTTCTCCCACTGTGCCAGGGAGTCCTCCACGTGTTCCGCCATGGTCAGAACAGCTGTCCACAGGTTCTCCGTCGTGGCACGCTCCACAGACACCTGCCTGGAGACAGGAGCTGACTCTCGGCCGGAAGAGGACTGGCTCTCAGCAGGCTGCCTGAGGGAGAGGGTTGTGAGAGGGGCTGCTCCTCGGTGGCGGATCTCAACCTCCAGGAAACTGCACTTGGCTATCACGTAGCTCTCTCTGTCCGTCAGCTTGACCGCGGCCTGGCCAGATTTCTTGAGGTGCAGGTTCCCGTACCAGGTGTGCATGTGCTTCCACCAGCTGAGGAGCACCTCCAAAGTGTAGCCCAGGCTCTCCGCCTTCTCTCTTCAAGCAGCCTGCTTCCTTTTGGTGTCCCTGTAGAGCCTGTGTCCCTTCCGCCATAGATAGTCATTCTCTCTCAGCCACTCCAGCACCTCATCCTCATGTTCCTCCTCGATGGAGTATTGCCTCCTCTCCCGTTCTCGCATATGCCTCTTCCTCCCTTTGGTAGGACCACATGGGCCCTCATCAGAGGGGCTTCCAAGTTGTAGGGGCTGCTCCTCCACACCACCAGCAGCAGCAGCACCAGCAGGACCAGGATCAGCAGCAGCAGAGTAAGCACCAGCAGCGCGAGCAGGACCAGGAGCACCAGCAGGACCAGGAGCACCAGCAGGACCAGGAGCACCAGCAGGACCAGCAGGACGAGCAAGACCAGGAGCACGAGCAGGACAAGCAGCACGAGCAGGACGATCAGGATGAGGAGCAGGTTCAGCAGAGTAAGCACCAGCAGAAGCACCACGGCCAGAAGCAGCTTCAGCAGAGTAAGCACCAGCAGAAGCACCACCGCCATAAGGAGCATCAGCAGCTCCTCCAGAAGCAGCATCAGCAGAAGCACCACCGCCATAAGCAGCATCATCAGCTCCTCCAGAAGCAGAAGCAGCAGAAGCCCCAGCCCCAGAAGAGTGAGCCCGTGCTACAGAAGCCCCAGCAGAAGCAGAGTGAGGGCCAGGGGGTGGGAGGGTGGCCCTATCCCTCCTGCCAGGGCTGGCAGCAGATGGCTGAGGCTTTCTCTTCTTCCCCATGGTTGTGGCGTTGCTCGCTGGCAGCAAGGCTGGCAGGCAGGCAGGCAGGCAGGCTGGCAGGAAGGCTTGCAGGAAGGCTGGCAGGAAGGCAGGCAGGACAGCTGGCAGGCAGGCTGGGAGGAAGGCTGGCAGCAAGGCTGGCAGCAAGGCTGGCAGGCAGGCAGGCAACCACCAAGGCTGGCAGGCAGGCTGGCATGTAGGTAGTTAGGCAGCAAGGCTGGCAGAGAGGCTGGAAGTTAGGCTGGCAGGCAGGCACAGAGCAAGGCTGGCAGGAAGGCTGGCAGGGAGTCTGGCAGGCAGGCTGGTAGGAAGGCAGGCAGCAAGGCTGGCAGGCAGGGCAGGCTGGCAAGGCAGTCGATGTGTCTGGAAGCAGGTCTTTCCTCTGAATGGTGACCTGCTTGGGAGCTGCTTCCCTTTATATCCGTGGGGCTGACGCAATGCATCCTCCCCGCATGTACAGTGAACGCTAGGCATCTGCTAGGCATCCGCTAGGCATCTGTTTAATCCGCTCGGCATCCGCTGTGCATCCACTTCATCCGCTCGGCATCCACTCTGCATCCACTGTATCCATTCTGCGTCTGCTTTGGTGCGATCCCCAGATGCCTTGCGGATGTGCCATCCGCTTTCATTCGCTTCCATCTGCTAGGCTTCCGTGGAGCATCCGCTTTCCATCCGCCCTGCATCCTCCCCCCGTCCGTTCTTTTCCGTGTTGTCTGCTCTGGTTGTGCAAATTTTTGCCCCTTTTGAGAGCGGATAACAACGGATGGAACATTTTTCTCGTCCGCTGTGTCCTTTTTACAAAAGTTTTCCATCCATCGGCCAGTGTGACAGGGCCTTTAATGGATGTTCATAGGAAACCGAGAGGATGTATATAGGATGCAAACCGTTCACTGCTCATTCTTTCTATTTCAGTGCTACTAACACTGTGTAGACGTTCCGTGTACCTTTTGTTTCCTCCCTCTTTCCATTTTCAGCTGCAGAGGATGTGAGTTGAGGAGATGCCCAGAGGATGCAGAGAGGATACAGCGGACATTTAACGGATGATAAATGGACATAGAACATTTGTTGCTCATATGTCACAGATTTACATCGTACACGGCGGAAAGTTCATCCGCTCAAAAAGTTTTGTGCAGCTCAAAACTTCTTGAGCGGATGAAATCTCAGTGGACGGATGCTCAAAGGATAGAGCGTATGAAACACGTATGCAGTGAGTACACAACGGATGCATAGCATTTTCTAATGGATGGCAGGCTTTTTTTAACATTTTACATCCTCTTTGCATCCATTGGTGCAGTGTGACATGGGCTTAAAATTTTGGGGGTTTAGGAAAGAAACCACAGAGTCAGGTAGTGTATTCCAGACATTGACCACTCTGTTGCTTGAAGTCATATTTCCTGTAATCATATTTGGTGCGGTTTACCTTGAGTTTGTATCTATTGTGTGCTTTTGTATTGTTATGGTTGAAGCTCAAGTAATCATTGACAGGTAGGACATTACAATGAATGATTTTATATACTATACTAAGATCAGACCAAAGGCAGCATAGTTCTAGGTTTTCTAGAATTTTGAGTCTGGTGGCATAAGGTATTCTACAATGAGTAAAGGAATGGAGAACTCTTGTTGTGAAATATTTCTGGACTTTCTCAGCTGTGTTAATATCAGATACGTAATGTGGGTTCCAGACTGATGAGTTGTATTCAAGTATTGGTCTAGCAAAAGTTTTGTATGCTCCAGTTAGTAGTGTGATATTACCAGAGAAAAAGTTATATAGGATTAGGTCAACAACTCTTAGGTTAAGAGTTGTTAACTCTTAGGTTAAGAATTCGGTTAATGCTTTTTGGCTTTGTAATTACAGTGGGCTCTATCACTTAGATCATTAGAGATGAGTGCTTCAAAGTTTTCCCTTTCAAGGTCTTCTGAACAGATTACCAGCAGAGAACTGAATGCCCAGATGTTTTTGGGAAGGCCTCAAAGCAGCCATATATCTGTTTCCCTTGTTTGAAGAACCCATTTAGAGAGATTTTATTTGTTTCTTTGTAAAATTTATTGGCCACCCATCTTAACACCATGGTATTTCTGTGGGGCTGCTTCATTTCTGTTCTGTATGGAACTTGGTAAGTTCCAAGTACTCCATTCTGATTGGCCAAAAAGGCCACTTACGGATTGATTCGCTAGGAACCAATCCAGGAAGCTGCCAAACGGCGGGAAGAATTAAGTTACTGTCATTGGCCACAAGCCGGCAGGCTAGCTGCTATATAAAGGGCTGCCACGGCTTGGGCTATGTTCTGTTTCTTTACCTACCAGTTTGAAATAAAGAGGTATTGTTTGGAATCCGGTCTCACACACTTCTTTCCGGACGGAACACTGGCAACGAAGGTGGGTTCATCACAAAAGCAGAGACTGAAGCACGCGATGATCTGAACTGAGCGATGGCTGGTTCAGAGATGGCTGGTAACAACACGACGCCCGCACCTTTCAATCCAGATGTAGAGGATTGGGAATCATATATCAATCACTTTCTTATGTTCTTAGAAAGCAATGAGATGGAAGAAATCTCAGATCAAAGAAAGAATTCTGTCTTCCTTAAACACTGCGGACCGGCCGTATTCAAAATGGCGAAGGCGCTGGCGAAACCCAGAGATGTCAAGCAGATGACCTGGTCTGACCTGAACAGAATGGTACAAACACACTATGCACCGGTGGTCTCAAATTTCATCAAATGACATGAATTTTAAAAAAGGGACCAGAAGTAGGATGAAACCATAGGAGACTTTGTGGTGGCCTTGAGACACATTGGAGGGACATGTGAGTTTCAAAACATGGCCGAGGCAATGAGAGACCTCGTAGTCCTCGGCCTGAAAGACTTTACTCTTCAGAGCAAACTACTCAACAGGCCGAACATAACCGTGGCCCAGGCCATTGCTGAGGCAACCGCCACTGAAGCAGGGAAAAAATCAGCAGCCACCATGAGACAAATGAATGCAGTTCCTGACGTGCTGACCCAAATGAGGGAGAAGAAGGCAGAAGGAGGAAAGAAACAGCCCACAGCAACAACCCACCACGAAGAATCGGCGGGAATTTCAATGTGCAGGCTGCGGAGGCAATCACCCGTGGTCTGAATGCAGATTCCTTGACGCAATATGCCGGGCTTGTAATAAAAGGGGGCTTATTGAAAGGGTCTGCTGCAAAAAAAAGAGCCATAGTCCAAAAAGATGCGGCAGCACCCCCCCCCCCCAGACATGACGACAAACAAGCCGGCAACCGATGGAACTGAAATAAAAGAACCGGTGACAGAGAAGAAACGCATCAGACAGTCACCATCGATAATGCTAGGGCGGAACGCGGAAAGAAGGTTCGGATCGAGGTGAGCATCAAGGGGAGACCCTGCGAGATGGAGGTCGACTCAGGGTCATTCTTATAGATGGTATCCTGGAATGGATGAACAGTTGAATAAGTTGATAGCACAAAGGGTTTTAGAACCAGTCGACCATGCCAAGTGGGAAACCTCTATTGTAACACCGGTAAAGCCAGATGGGTCAGTGTGCATCTGTGGTGACTATAAAGCAACCCTGAACCACGCACTCCAATAAAGCGCATACCTAGTGCCAGTGGTGCAACATTTATTACACTCGCTAGGGGGAGGAAAAATATTTGCAAAACTCGACCTAGCACAAGCTTATCAGCAATTACCCATTGATCCAATAACAATAGAGGCACAAATTTGGCGTTAGCGTTGTCCCAGGCGTTTTCCAAAGCCTCACAGAACGCCTTCTACACAGAATCAAAGGTGTCGTTCCATACTTTGACAATGTACTGGTCTCAGCAAAAAACGCCAACCAGCTAGAGACCAGGCAAAGATAAGTCTTAACTCGCTTTAGAAAATCAGGCCTAAAAGTCAAGAAAGAGAAATGAGAACTGGCCACTAACTGGCTCGAATTCTTGGGTTTTTTAATCGATGAGCATGGCATTCACCCAACTGAAAAGAAGGTAAAAGCTATCAAAGATGCTCCCAGACCAAGAAACAAAACTGATTTCCAGGCGTTCCTAGCCCTCATAAACTTTTACAATGTGTTCCTTCCCCATAAGACAACAATAACTGCCTACTCCTACACGCTACTCCACAGACCCGGCAAAGCCATCTCGCATGCAGATTCCCTGAGCTGTTCCCATTGCCCGTCACAGAAGACAACTCTGCTCTGACTAAATCCACATTCCAAACTGGAGACCTGCCCGGAGCTACTGCTGACTGCAGCCAAAGTCGCAAGAGCCACAGCCAAAGACCCTTTGACAGCGTGCATACTGAACTGGGTAGGTAAAGGCTGGCCGGAGGAAAATAAAAAAACTGAGACTTTTAAACCTTTCTGTGCCAGACAGATTGAGCTATCTATTGAAAGGGGTGCATCTTATGGGGTGACAGGGTGGTAATCCCATGCAGCCTCCAAGAAACTGTCCTAAGCATGTTGCACGAGGGTCACCCTGGCATAGTCAAGATGAAAGCCCTGGCCAGGAGTTACGTCTGGTGGCCAGGGCTGGACAAAGACATAGAATGCTGGGTTGCAACATGCCATGCTTGTCAGAAAGTGAGGCCTACCCCCCCACAGGCACCTATACGAGACTGGGAAACTCCCTGGGGCCCATGGTCTAGGGTGCACATTGACTTTGTGGGGCCAACGAAAGGGTACACCTTTTTGATTGTTGTCGATGCATACTCGAACTGGTTGGAAGTCATACTCATGGCTTCCACAACCACTGAGGCTGTCATGAAACAGCTCAACAAACTATTTGCGATGCACGGGCTACCAGATGTACTGGTTTCGGACAACGGGCCTCAGTTTACCGCCTTGCAGTTCTAACAATACCTGGCTGCCCAGGGTGTCTGCCACGCATTAACCGCACCGGCCCATCCAGCTGCAAATGGCATGGCTGAATGCATGGTTAGATATACCAAAGAAGGCCTAGAGAGAATGGACAAGGGGACGTGCAAGACAAACTCAACCGTTTACTAACATTGCAACATATCACCCTTAGTAGCACTACAAATAAAAGCCCGGCTGAACTATTAATGGGTAGGAAACTACTGTACTACCTGGACAGGTTACACCTCACCTATACATGGGACAAGCCCCCCGACTCCTCAAGCAAATACCATACCTTCCAAATCGGCGACCTAGTCTATGCCAAGAACTTTACTGGGGACCCTCTATGTCTACCAGCCACCATCACACAAGTCACAGGCACCCAGTCCTACCGTTTAACACTGGACGATGGGAGGGAATGGAAGCGGCACATAGACCAGCTTCGTTCCCGCAACGTCAAAAGAAAAACCGCCGCAGAACCAAAAATAATAAATTCTGACAAAAAAACAACCAAGGAGGGGGCGGGAATTACAAATAAATAAAAAAGGGACAGACGAACCTCCCATAACATGACAACAAACTCTGCAAAATGACAATCTAACCAAACAAAAAGAGCACTCATGGTTAGATGAACCCCAAGAAAGAAGTCCGGGAGCAGAAGAGCGAAGTGAGGCCTTCCTAGAAGGTGGCAGCCAGGCCAATTCAACCAACCCGGCCAAACCAGGAGGGAGCGGTGGAGCCATCTCAACCAGCCCGAGAGACTCAGGCGGGAGCGGCAGGGTTGACTCACCCTTCCAGGAGGTTCCATGGAGAAGGTCGAGAGAAGCAGCGATCCCGTCTGAACTGCTTGAAGACCAAAAAGGACTGAGCCACGCAGGTCAACTAGAACTAGGAAAAGCCCCACCTACATGCGCGACTATGTCACCCACATTGGATTGAACTAAAGGGGGAGGGGTGTTCTGTCTGGAACTTGGTAGGTTCCATGTACTCCATTCTGATTGGCCGAAAAAGCCACTTACAGATTGGTTCACTAGGAACCAATCCGGGAAGCCGCCAAACGGCGGGAAGAATTAAAGAGCCATTTAAAGAGTATGAATTGTGTCAGCTCCACAGATATAAAAGGATGCAGCACGCACGCAGTCAGCATACAGGGGAAAGACATACATCTTGCAGGAATACCATGGTTCGTCAGTCAGGCAAGAGGAGGAAGTCCGTGCCTACCCGTTCAAGCCCTGGCAAGGTGAAGAAGGTCAGAACCAGCATCCCACCCCCTGGCACTGACTCTGAAGCTGCTGCTGCTGCTGCTGCTGCTGTGGGGGACCAGCCCCAAGGCCCTCAAAGCCCTGCTGCTGAAGACCCTGCTGTTCAAGCCCCTGAAGGCCCTGCTGAAGCCCCTGCCAGAGGGAGGAAGAGGCAAGGGAAGGAGAAGGGAGAGAGGAAACAGTACACCATTTCCAAGGAGCATGAGGATGAGGTGCTGGAATGGCTGAGGGAGAACGAGCACCTCTGGAGAAAGGGCCATAGACTGTATCGGGAGATCAAGAAGAAACAGGCAGCTTGGAGAGATATGGCAGTGAGCCTGGGGTACACTGCAGAGGTACTCCTTGGATGGTGGAAACACATGCACACCTGGTATGGCAAGCTACACCTCAAGAAATCCGGACAGGCCGCTGTCAAGCTCATTGATCGGGAGATGTACCTCATGGCCAAGTGCCTCCTGGAGGGTGAGATCCGCCATCGAGGAGCAGCCCTCTGAGACCCCTCTCCCTCAGACACCCCACAGACAGCCAGTCCTCTTCCAGCCAGGAGCCAGCTACCCTGTCCAGGCAGGTGTCTTCAGAGGGCCCCACAGCAGAGACCTCCCCGACAGCTGCACTCCCCATGCTGGCGGACTTGGAGGATCCCGTGGAGGATGACGCCCTGCTGTCACAAATGGAGGAAGAAGCAGCAGCCACCAGAGGCTAATCCACCTCCATCCTCAGCTCCAGAGGATGCAGGCAGAGAAGCAGACTGGAGAGCCAGGACCACAGTGTGCTGTTGGAGATCAGGGACACAATGAAGACCAGTACAGAACTTCTCTCTCAGCTAGTCCACTTGGACAGAGCATCCTTGGGCCGGAACACCTTCATCACTGACGTGAGCCAGACCCTGAGGGACCTGCCTGAGGCCCAGTACCAGGTGATGAAGCAGAAGATCACAGCACTTCTGCACAACCCTCAAGGACCAGCTGAAGCTGTTCCTACCCAGTCCAGGTCTGCTCCTCCACCCCAGGCAATGTCACAGCCCTTCCACGGCTTTCAACAGCCCCTCACCTACCAAGGCTATGAGTACCAGGACTTCCCACAGCAGAGGCAGACCTTCCCAGTCCAGGCCTAGGTTCATCAGACGCCACAGAAACCAGTCCTCACCCAGCTGCAAACCAGACAGCCCCACTACACTCCTCCCAACCCTTCCTCCACCCCACAGCCAAGCCCATCAACGGACAATCTGTCATCAGTATTGGGCCTGACATCTCAAGTCCTTGATTAAGGGCCTCTCAACCTTACGGGATAGAGTCAGCTCTCGGATAGCTTCCTGAACACACCACTATCTGTTGTACCCTCGGGCCAAGCACCCCAATGGTGCCTCAGACCAGCACTCAAGCCACAGCCACCTCCACAGTCCCAGCCCACTTACCAACTGAGACCATGGACATGACTCAGAGTGACTGAGTATAGTGTCAGAGACTGAGTTGTTTACTTGTCAAGTTTATCTTTGCTTAAGACACTTTACTTGGTTCATTTTGCTTATTTAATACAGTCATAAAGTTTACCTAAGAAAGTTTATCTTTGCTTAAGACACTTAATACAGTTTACTTGGTTCATTTTGTTTATTTAATAAAGTCATAAAGTTTACGTAAGAAAGTTAATGAAGGTTATCTTTGCTTAAGACACTTAGTTTACTTGGTTCATTTTGTTTACTTAATAAAGTGTTGGTGAAAACTTTGAAAAAATGGTTAAGCCTTTGCATGCTTGTGGAATAGATAAGGACAGTTGTGGGCTAGATAAACCTCCGGTGCAAGCATAGTGGGACTGTATGGTCCACCATCCCAGCTTCCACACATATGGACATTTATTATAATAACAATTTATTCATTGATCAACACATTTTAAAATAAACAAAGCTCTTTATTAGTGCCCTATTCATTGTAGGACCACTCAACATACATGGCACAATCTCATCAGTGTTATGCGACAGCCTCAAGGAAGTATCCATTAATCATCTATCATCCTGTCTTGCCACTCCACTGCTCCAGCTGGGGAGTTGCACCAATGTCTCAGTAGGTTGCGCTGCTTCTTCCCTTCATGTGAAGCTCTGTTGGGGCCTTGTACATCCACAGTGTCTATCAGGTTACATCCTTGCCTCCAGTCACCAGGCTCCATGTCCCCATTCCCTTGTTGACGGTCCACAAGTCTGTTGTGCAACACTGTGTAGTGGGTGCACATGAGATTGTGCAGGATGCAGCAAGCTTCCACGATGCTCTGGGCGATGCTACATGGTGGTGATAAGTACCTGGAACCTGTTGGCCAGGATGCCAAAGGCGTTCTCCACCACCTGTCTTGCCCTGGACAGCCTGCAGTTGAAGATCCTCTCTTCACGGGTGAGGTATCTTGAACTGTACAGCTTCGTGAGGTAAGTTCTGAGGGAGAAGGCGTCATCACCAACAATGAAGTAGGGTACATCTTGTGTGTCATTGGGTAGGGGGTCTGGACCTGGAAAACCCATGATGAGGTTGTGTTCCAGCCCATTGTTGAGGTCAGTTGCATTGTATACCTGGCCATCTGAAGCTGACCCGTTGCCTGAAGCATCGATGTAGATGAACTTGTATTCAGCATCAACCATGGCAAAGAGGATGATACTGAAGAAGCCCTTGTAGTTGTAATAAGTGGACCCTGAGTTGGCTGGAGCTTTGCAGGCCATGTGCTTGCCATCTATGGCTCCAACGGTGTGGGGAAAGTTCCACCTCTGATACCACTCTTCTGCAAGTTTTCTCCAGCCTTGTTCAGTGGTGGGGCACCTGAGGAGCTCCTCCACATATTCTTCAATGATGGCCTTCAATCTCTGACCACTTTGCTGATGCTATTGTGTGGCACCCTCCATGCATACTGCATGTTTCTGTATGTGGTTCCAGAGGCCAGGTGCCGCAGAGTCAGTGCCACTTTCAGTCTAGGGTCCAGGTTGGGATGGAAGTTGGTGCTAGGCTTGGTCAACCTGAGTCTCAGATGCTCTAAAAGTTCGTCAAACATGGCTGGTGGCATCCTCATGAAGTGCTGGAATGCATGAGGGTCTTCATTTCTCAGCTCCACCATCAGCTGGTCATACAGTCCAAACTCCATTCTTCTCATGATGCATCCTCAGACCCACATAGCTCTTGGACATCTCCTTCTTCTCCTTCTTCTCCTTCTGTGTAAAACTTTATACAGTCTGAACAGGTTTTGGTTCTGGTGATGAATGAGCGTAGCTATCCTACGGACTGTGTCATCATCCACGGTGGAGAACAATTGATGATGTTGAAGACCAAGACCAAGGGTGATGAGGTTTGTACACCACGGCTGCTCGACTCATACTGAAATCCAGATGATTTTCTCCCCCTTTTTATAGAAAATATTGGTTGTCCGCTAGGTGTCCTTCTATATACTCCAGATATACTCCAGACATCCTAAATATACGAGATGCATCCCAGATACAAACGTTTTGTCCGTCTCTTTCTGTGCTACTAATGTTGTGTCGATGTTCCATGTACCTTTTGTTTCCTCCCTCTTTCCATTTTCAGTTGCAGCAGATGTGAATTGAGGGGATGGCCAGAGAATGTAGAGAGGATACAGCGGATGTTTAACGGATGATAATGGACATAGAACGTTTGTTGCCCGTATATGTCTCGGATGTACATCGTACGTGGTGGAAAGTTCATCTGTTCACAAAGTTTTGTGCAGCTCAAAACTTCTTGCGCGGATGAAATCACAGTGGACGGATGCTCGATGGATAGAGCGTATGAAACACGTATGCAGTGGGTATACAACAGATGCATAGCGTTTTCCAATGGATGGCAAACTTTTTTTAACGTTTTACAACCTCTTTGTATCCATAAGTGCAGTGGGGCCATAGTTAAATGAGTGTCATTGGCCACAAGCTGGCAGGCTAGCCGCTATATAAAGGGCTGCCATGGCTTGGGCTATGTTCCATTTCTTTACCTAGTGGTTTGAAATAAAGAGTTGTTGTTTGGAACCCAGTCTCCTGCGCTTCTTTCCAGATGGAACAATTTCCAAATAAAGCAACTTGCTTATATGATTTGCCCAGCCCATTACACAGTCAGAACTTTGCAAAGACAGCATAATGTGGATTGGATAACTTTGCTTACTGCCCAGTTCCAAAGGCCTAGGATGAAGTAGATTTTCTCGATCATCTCTAGCTGAATTCAGACCAGATTATCGTACTGAGATGGCATTTGTCACACTTATGCATAATGTCTGGAAGGCTTTGGAAAGGATTGGAGATGGCCCTAGCCCTTCCGTATTTCTCATTAGTTTAAGTATCATTGATCACGATGTCCTTCTAGACTGATTTAGAAGATTGGGAAGTACAATTTTTCAGTGGTTTTCTTCCTTTAAATGTTTTCCATCTTCATTCGGTGTTCGGAAAGGAGTAAAGAGAGGCATATCTTATGTGAGATGCCTCAGGGCTTGTTCTTTTTCACCAAACATCTACATGAAACCATTGTGCAATGTCATCCAGTGGTTGTCATATTGATAATATTCAATTGCACACTTCTAATCCCAGGCGGGACAAGCGATGCTATTTAGGTGCTTACCTGGTATCAGGTGCTTATTAAGGCTAAAAATGTCTGAATGAAGAGGAACTAGTTTCCATTTAATCCCAGCAAGACAGAGTGGCTTTAGGATTTGCGATCCCCTAGATTTTGAGAGTTGCCAGATTTAACTCGTGACAGGATAGTACTCCATGGGCCAGAATTGGTATGCAATTTGAGGGCCCTTGTGGACACAGGCCTTTCTGGGCATTGCATGCATTCATTTTATGTGCCAGTTTGCACCTAATCCTAGACTGAGCGTCCCTTATTCATGGTCACTTATGTCCTAGTCACTTCCCATTAGTCCTATGATTTAATCTCCAGACACTTTATCATCTTTGGTGATTTTCTTTGCTTTTCAGAGTCTGAATATAAAATGATATAAGAATGATGATATAAGAAACCAGATACTAACTTTGATGACCAACCCTCCCTTTCAGAATACTTGAGGAAGTGCTGCTTTACTGTCTCTTTCTCTCACTTGTTTGTTACAATTTGTTTAGACAAGGTCACTGATATGGAGGAAAAGAATGGGCGGAGAGTATATTCTGATTTATTTATTGAATAAAGGACATAGGGTAGTTACTTATTATCAAAACACTGGAAATACTATATGAAAATGCTTTTCCTTATTAATTCATTTCTTTATTTTAGAAAATTTATGTTGCTGCCTATTTGCACATGGGGACTCAAGATGGGTTACATTAATATAAAAACATCGTATATAAAAAATAAATCTAATAGAAGAAAATATTAAAATAGTAGCCTGCCCACCCTACCAGTATTTAATGGGCTTCATCATGCTCTGAGTTCCCTAGACCCGTTGGCAGAACCAGGTCTTCAGCACTTTCCTTAAGAGTCAGGACCAGTCTAATTTCTGTGGGAATGATGTTCCAGGAGAGGGAGCCACCACAGAGAAGGCCCTTCTTCTAGGTGCCACCAGATATATCTCCTTCGGGGATGGGACCTGCAACATTCCTTGCCTTTCTGCTCTAGTGGTAGTTCTATATTACTTGTATAAGAGTGATAGACATACATTTCTCAGATTATTTTTAAAAAATTACACAAGCAACAAATATTCATTTCTAAAAGGAGCTAATTTGCTAAAGAGCTTTTCAGAAAAATCAAAGGCTCAGGGAATGATGGTGTCTACAATCTTTCTAAAACTTTACTTTTTAAACAACCTATAAATTAGCTTACTCTTTTTTCCCATCCTTGCTATATTAAATTATTATTCTGATTTTAATACACTTTGTGATATATTTCATCAATGAATTAACTGCTCAAGTTTAATGATTTATGGATACTTCTGCAAATAATAAATCTTGTGTATTCCAGTGAAACCCTTGAAGCTACTTTTGGTGACACTTTACAAGGCCTATTCTTCTAAATCAATGTTTTTGAATATCAGCAACTTCAGCTCCCAGAATTCCCCCAGCCCGCATATTGATGATTTACTCCTCTTGCCATTTTCATCTTTTTCTGAGAAAAAAACTGAAGCTGCTATAGTTATTTTGATAATCTATTTTCTATGATCAAATTAAGCTTGATATTGGAGTTTGTACAATTTTTCTTCAGATCTATTAGGCATATGTAAGATGACAGGTAAACATTTTTCTTTTTCATTTTTTTTCTAAAAATGATCAGAATTAAGAAGTTAAGAAGTTCACAGTATGTTTTCCTGGATGCTTGGTGATGAAGAGGCCTGCTCTTTTATATATAAAAAGATATTACATATGTACATGCACATATATATGCATGCACACACAATCACAATTTTGTTAAAAAATTGGTTAAAACACTAAAAGGTAATACATATTAAATATGAAAAAAGGAAAAAGCACAAAAAAGCAAATAAATGCATAAACATGCCCATCCTCCAAGACAGTGACTTCCCATCCTCATGATGTATAAACCAATTTATAGAAGAATAAAAGACACACATTTCAGAAATGTTGTTTTTTTCTGAAAAGATAGTAATGCTAGTGCTTAGCTTAAAAATAAAGTTGGAGGACGGGGAAAATTTTAACATTTATTTTCAAATTTGCTTGCTGCCCATATTAATGTTACTCTTACATTAATCTCTTTTGGTTCAGATAGACAGGAATACTTTTTCCCTTCCTGGTATTATGGTGGAGTGAATAATGTTTTTCCATGTTATATGAGATGGCACACAATAATTCTAATAGGCTACTAATGGTGTGCTGTAAATTAGAGCCCCCAACCTCCAGGGGGCTATGGCCTGTTCAAAACTGACCCACGCAAGAGGCACATGAGTATGCAAGTACATGCAGTGCCAATCACACAAGTAGCAAGAGTACCTGCCACTCATACAAAATCAATCCTTTTCTCCCTCTGTGCCAGGCCACTAATCCATAAAGGTTAGGGACCTCTGCTGTACAGTACACCACCATTTGCAATTTGGAATGGCACTCAACTAGTTGTTAATAACTAAAGCAACTCTTTTTTCACTCTCTGTTTCTTGCCCTTATTTTGTCTCACACCCAGTTCTAAATGACAGGGTATAAAGGTACACAGTTAGGGAAATTGCTCCAACAAATTGTCCACCTGTAGATTTTTTCATCCATATTGCAATATATTTCACAAGGTAGCAAGTGACATGTCTTGCAATATCACTTTGGTAAGAGAGCTGGCTATCCAAATTAAATAAATATTGCAAAGCTTTTTTTGTTTGTTTGTTTCTATACTTGAGTACAATGGCATCATGCAAGTACAAAAAGACAGAACTTGACTCATGATTTCACAATGCATGTTTTGTAATTTTCAAGCTATAATTAGGAACTATATTTTTATCTTTAAACAATAATTCTGTTTGGGGTTAAGTGGAGGAGGAATAATAACCAAAGTTTTACCTTTTAAGCTTCTTCTTATCTGTGTTTTCTATTACAGCATGCCAACTGAGGTGTCAATCACCTTCTTGTTCATATTACTTGTTCCGTCTGGAAAGAAGCGCGTGAGATCGGGTTCCAAACAACAACTAATTTATTTAAACTCTCAAGGCAAAAGATACGGAACATAGCCCAAGCCGCGGCAGCCCTTTATATAGCGGCTTGCCTGCGGCTTGTGGCCAATGACACTCATTTAACTATTCCTGCCGTTTGGCGGCTTCCTGGATTGTTTCTTAGTCAACCAATCCATAAGTGGCCTTTTCAGCCAATCAGAACGAGGGACTTGGAACTTACCAAGTTCCATACAGAACATTACTAATGATAGAAAAACCAAGACATGAGATTGAGAACATTCTCTCTCAGCCATCCTTCTTTCAGATCTATTACACGTCTATACTGTCTTCTTTCTTCACTCTGTAGCATTCTTCTTTGCCAGATATCTGGAATTATTTAACATATCC
Source organism: Laticauda colubrina (assembly GCA_015471245.1). NCBI lineage: Eukaryota > Metazoa > Chordata > Lepidosauria > Squamata > Elapidae > Laticauda > Laticauda colubrina. Next base: position 78,505,530 of record BLBF01000004.1, read on the forward strand.
ATGATGGTCCATACTGACTATCTCATAACTTTAATAATTACTTGGCATAATCTTCTGTAAATTTGGATTAAATTGCTTCAACTTTATTATATACAAAGGGAAACGTTTGCTAAGTTCTGCTAACAACTGATATGAAGTATTTGCACTTTTAGATCTTGTGTGATGGTGACTAGGTATCAATCAGTTGCACTACTATTAAATCAGCTGTTTATGATAGATTGCCTGACATAAGGGCTGAAACCCAACATGTTACTTTTGTTGCCTTAGTGGATTATGTTTGGGATTAAATTTACAGAGTCCCACATTCAGATCCATTTCCAGCCACTCTCACTAGGTGCTTTGAGGTTTGTCATTTTTTTCTATAACCTACTAACCTACTTCAGAAGGTTGTCACTTTGTCGGAAAAGAAGGAGGAGAATGTGCCACACGGATGGAAGTAAAAAAGTATGTAGATAAACTGTTTGTGCTATAATATTTTGCTTAAGGCAAACTATGGATTTTCATACATAATTCTAGTATGAGATTTAATTGAATAGTGGTTTTTAACAGTCAACATAAAGATGAAATTGTTATAAATCAAGCAATTAAATTAAAGAATTGTTTTTAAGCTACCTACAGACCTCTTGCCAAGATCTCAACAGAAAAAGTCTTTAAGTGTGTCAGGGGATATAGAGACCCTTTTAGAAGAAAAGAATGACCTCTGACATCATTCACTGTGACATATTGTTCCTTGTGATAGAATTAGTCTGAAAGAACCCTCCCATTAAAACTAACAAGAACACAAAGAGCATCCTTAGTTATGTTTGCATATGGCCAATCTGTGTATAAATGGAAAGTAAATGTGAAGATGGATATATGTGAATGGGCATGGATCTATGTTTGGTTTTGACATTCTTCATTGACATACATGTAACACTAAGAAGTAGAATGGAAGTCCTTAAATGGCTTCTCTGTCACCTTGATATGAGTTCTTCAGGAATTAAATAAGTTTGCATTAACTGAAGCAGAGAGATGGAAAACTGAGATCATTGTAAAATGTGATTGTGCATGTTGTTTCTACAAAATATATGTGAAGTTAAGTTGTTTATTTATTTTCATCAGAGTTCTTATCCCAAGTAAGGATATTTATTATAGGAAAATTTTCTTCTATCTTAGTATTTCTCAGACTTAGCAATTTTAAGATGTGTGGACTTCAATTTCCAGAATTTCCCAGCTGAGGTTGAAGTCCATACATCTTAAAGTAGTCAAGTATGAGAAACATTAATCTATCTGAACCATTATGCTTCATAATAGAATCAGAAAGAATATTGATGATGTAGGCAGATAAATTATTTGATTTCAGGAAAGAAAGAAAATTGTGAAACTGAAATGTTGAATGGAAATTTGTTATACCATTATTTCATTAATGCTCATAAAACTGTTCCACCCATGTGACAAATTATACACAGGAGTTGCAGAAATGAAGTGAGTGAAATGTAACATAGATTGAAAGAAGCATCTATCAGTAGCATTTGTACTAGCCGAGTTGATGTGAACCGAAGTGAGACATTAAGCCCTAATCAAAAATGACTTTAAATCACAGCAATTTTGCATCCAGCTTGTGTCCTAGCCATTAACATGTCTGAAGTAGTTCAAGATGAAAGAGCTCACATCAGTCTTGTTAACACATACACATGTATTACTTCCTTACTTACAGAATTGTAAAGACAAGAAATGCTATCTGTAGAAGTTGTGCAAAATTGTGGATTTGTTCTCTAAGAAATCCTTGGAAGATGTGGGAGCAATGAAAAATAGCACCCTTCTACAATACCTCAAAGCAGCTGCCCCATATCCTGCTCTGAAAACAACCACAAACAGCAACTTATTTAAAATTGTTGGAGATACCAAAAGCCCTTTCTGAGATCAAAGCTAAAGTACCACAAGGGACATATCTGTCTATATGATGGACTCCCCTTTTAGTTAATGCTATATCAATTGGAATAATAAAAACATTACACAACACCAGGTTTTGAATGTCTGGTTAGTTTTTGAAATATTGAAACTTCCATTACCTGACTTTCCTGCCCTTTGATCACAATCCCTTTTTTCAGCATAACCAGTGAGGAAGACATGACCTGATAAGGAGAAAAAGAACCTTTTCTTGTTATGTCAGCCTCACTTACTGAATGAGCTTTAGGAGCGTTGGATTTTATGCAGTAAAGGATCCATGGAACAGTTGCTTAAAAATAGAATTATAAGATAAGTTCAGCAGTTTGCCCTGGGAGTCTGACATGACCTGGCTTGATGAAGTTTCACACAGAGAATGGCTTTTATTTTATTTTTAGGGCACTCTATCTAGGGTTAGCAGTGATAGTGAAACAGTAGGAGATAGTTTGTCTTGATGGCTGGCACTTATGCTGGAAAAGAATGGAACAGCATATTTAAACTGTCAGACCTTAATTGTTTCATTAGGCAGTGGTACCTCCCTCAGAAAAGGAGCAAGTGAGCCACTGAAAAAATGAGTGATGATCAGCAATTCTGAGAGGGCATATTGGCACTGCAAGCTTTGATCCACTCATGAAAGGGAGAGTAGAAGGGAATTTATAAAGATGTTTAGAATAGGTTTTTAACCCCTGAGGCATATAAAAATACAGATATATAGTTGTTTCTTTCTCTCCCTCCCTCTACTTCTGCCCTCTCTTCCCCCCCCCCCCCCCGCCTTCTCACTCCTGCTCCCCAGTTCACCACTCTGTCAAGAAGACAAAGATTCAGGAGAGTGCTTTTACCTTTACATTTCAATTGTTATAAAAATCTGCATTCTAATAAGATAGTATAGATCTAGCTAATGGTAAACAAACCTAAACCATCAAATGTTCTGGGCCAATTATCCTGTATTTTGAGGAAAAGAGGCGAGGTTCCTATTACTACCCTGAAACAGCTGAGATTTTTTTTGACGCTTCAAGTAGTTTTGAAATACCTTTTTTTATACAAACATCTCTACATTATAAAATAAGATTATCAGGGCATAGATTAAGTCCAAAAAGCTTTGGATATGATATGGAAAGTAATTCCCATGTATTGTTCAAAATTATAACACATAGGAGCTTGATAACTTAATGTTCAACCTGGCCTTTTTAAAACCCAGAGATTCTAAAATATTCCTTAAATCAGACCCAGAAGTATAATTAATTGTGCTTTTACAAATGCATTCAAGATCATAAAATCTTAAAAAATAAATCCTGATAAGGTACAATAAAGACTATTTCATCATTCAAGTTTTGTAATTTTGCATTCGTGACCACCCAAGCTGTTTTCTAAGCCATGCGTCAAATGAACTTTGCTCATGTAAGTACAAACAAACAATTACAAGGAAATTGAATTCACTATTCTGTTGATTTGATCTTTACAACATCATGATGTTTGAAAAAGGCAATAATTCCCTGTAAGATAAGGTAGACATTCAAATCTGGCCAAATGTTTCCAGAATTTCCATGTTGTGCTTTTTTTCTTTGCAAAATGTGTGCTTTCCTTTTAGTAGTCACATCTTTGCAGGCTTAAGGAGAAACTCAAGGCCCAATCCCACTGGCCAACGGATGCAAAACGTATGCATAAAGGACACAGCGGACGAGCAAAATTTCGGGGGTGGCTCCATCCATTGTCATCCACTCCAAAAAGTGGTGAAAATTTGCATAAACAGAACTGAAAAGAAGGGAAAAGAATGGACGTGGGTAGTATGTAGCGGGGATGTTAAATGGATGTTCATCAGAAGCCTAGCAGATGAAAGAGGATGGAAGCGGATGACAACTCTGAAGGGGTTCTGGGGGAAAATTTCAAAGCAGATGCATAGCAGAAGGGGCGGATACATAGCAGATGAAGCAGATGCATCATGGACGCCTATAGGAAACAAAGGGGATGCCGCACAGATGTATATCAGATGCAAAGCGTTCACTGCGCATGTGGGGAATATGAATTGCATCAGCTCCGCGGATATAAAAGGATGCAGCATGCAGGCAGTCAGCATACAGGGGAAAGACGTGCTGCCACATACATCTTGCAGAACACCATGGTTCGTCAGTCAGGCAAGAAGAGGAAGCCCGTGCCTACTCGTTCAAGCCCTGGCAAGGTAAAGAAGGGCAGAACCAGCATCCCACCCCCTGGCACTGACTTTGAAGCTGCTGCTGCTGCTGCTATGGTGGACCAGCCCCAAGGCCCTCAAAGCCCTGCTGCTGAAGGCCCTGTTGCTCAAGCCCCTGAAGGCCCTCCTGAAGCCCCTGCCAGAGGGAGGAAGAGGCAAGGGAAGGAGAAGGGAGAGAGGAAACAGTACACCTTTTCTGAGGAGCATGAGGATGAGGTGCTGGAATGGCTGAAGGAGAATGAGTACCTCTGGAGAAAGGGCCACAGACTGTATCAGAACACCAAGAAGAAACAGGCAGCATGGAGAGACATAGCAGAGAGCCTGGGGTACACTGAAGAAGTACTCCTTGGATGGTCGAAACACATGCACACCTGGTATGGCAAGCTATACCTCAAGAAATCTGTACAGGCCGCTGTCAAGCTCACTGACCGGGAGATGGCCAAGTGCAGTTTCCTGGAGGGTGAGATCCGCCACCGAGGAGCAGTCCCTCTGAGACCTCTCTCCTTCAGACAGCCCAGAGACAGCCAGTCCTCTTCCAGCCAGGAGCCAGCTATCCTGTCCAGGCAGGTGTCTTCAGAGGGCCCCACAGCAGAGACCCCCCCAACAGCTGCACTCCCCATGCTGGCAGACTTGGAGGATCCCGTGGAGGATGACGCCCTGCTGTCACAAATGGAGGAAGAAGCAGCAGCCACCAGAGGCCAACCCACCCCCATCCCCAGCTCCAGAGGATGCAGGCAGAGGGGCAGAGTGGAGGGCCAGGACCACAGTGTGTTGTTGGAGATCAGGGACACAATGAAGACCTGCACAGAACTTCTCTCTCAGCTAGTCCACTTGGACAGAGCATCCTTGGGCCGGAACACCTTCATCACTGACGTGAGCCAGACCCTGAGGGACCTGCCCGAGGCCCAGTACCAGGTGATGAAGCAGAAGATCACAGCACTTCTGCACAACCCTCAAAGCCCAGCTGAAGCTGCTCCTACCCAGTTGAGGTCTGCTCCTCCACCCCAAGCGATGTCACAGCCCTTCCACGGCTTTCAACAGCCCCTCACCTACCAAAGCTATGACTACCAGGACTTCCCACAGCACAAGCAGAACTTCCCAGTCCAGGCCCAGGTTCATCAGACACCACAGATGCCAGTCCTCACCCAGCTGCAAACCAGACAGCCCCACTACACTCCTCCCAACCCTTCCTCCACCCCACAGCCAAGCCCATCAACGGACAATCTGTCATCAGTATTGGGCCTGACATCTCAAGTCCTTGATGAAGGGCCTCTCAACCTTACGGGACTGAGTCAGCTCTCGGATAGCTTCCTGAACACACCACCACCTGTTGTACCCTCGGGCCACGCACCCCAATGGTGCCTCAGACCAGCACTCAAGCCACAGCCACCTCCACAGTCCCTGCCCACTTACCAACTGAGACCATGGACATGACTCAGAGTGACTGAGAATAGTGTCAGAGACTGAATTGTTTACTTGTTAAGTTTATCTTTGCTTTAGACACTGTACTTGCTTCATTTTACTTATTTAATACAGTCATAAAGTTTACCTAAGAAAGTTTATCTTTGCCTAAGACACTTAATACAGTTTACTTGGTTCAAGTACCTACCATGTGAAAAAAAGGTTCCCAATATGCTTCCCATTTACGTCCTTTTAGAGACTTAATGGCTCTTTATGCAAAGTCCTAGTAATGTTTTGTCAAGAAGCAAAACAGAGAAGTTTTCTTTCAGTTTAAGCTCAGGTAGGAGTGTGTGTTTCAACTGTACTTATATTTTATGAAGAAGGTGGGGTTTTTCCGTATTTCTTTTACTTAGGTATAAACAACTGTGTGTAATTAATAAGTTCTTCAAGAAAAAACTTGCTTGGAGTGGGCAGCTACAAATGGGAGCATTTCTCACAGGTGTCCTTTGTACATCTGAAGTGGGAGGAAGGCTGCCAGCCATAGGCTGGTAAAGGCACTCAAGCAGAGCAGACAGCTTTTGTGCTTCTGTAGATGGGGCTGTTGAGTAATTTTAATTTGTCTGCCTTAAGGGGTGTTGTTTAAGCAGGTTAATGCAGTTCATCTTCTGGCTCAGGTTTAACTTCATGCTCATGACTTTCAGCCAAGGCAATGTGTTTCCTCAATTTTGTGACTAGATTGCATGAATTGCAACCTTGTTTTTCCCTCATTTTCATCATTCTGGTATAACATGGTAGTTTAGCTTACTGAACCCTCAGGAGAAATTTACCGTTCTGTCTAGTATAGGCCTATAAACACAAGTGCCAGGCCTGTTCCTGCAGAAGCATCCAAAAATGCTCATGATTGTGCCAGGATGTTCCTTGTGGCTACAATACCATTGGACAGCAGCCAGTGAGTTGGTCTCTTAAGCAAAACTAGATTTTATTGGATTTATTAAACATGTGGAAGCTTAGAAGGGAAAAGGTCCCAAACTCTGATATTCTAGAGGCCTTTGAGCCCTATGGAGCCAGAGTTACTATTGTAAGCAAATAAATATTATTATCTTGTGGAAAGGGAATAAACATCTGTTCCTGGGCAGGAGGATACCAAAATCAATCAATCTTATTTTCTTGTGCTATTGAAAAAATAGGTGGATTCAGAGGATTCAACAATTTCAGAATAACACTAATATTTATTGAACACTCTTCATGATATTCCTTTAATTTAGTAAGTGAAGGAAGTGACAAACTTTCTCAAGGAATTCCTTTTGAAGTGAGGAATGTGAGTATGAGCCAAGAAGTCCAACATCAAATCACTTCTAATAAGTAATTTTGCCATAGTCAAGCTAAATGTTCTTGCCTCAGTGATTTCATCTGCATCTCTGGAATAACAATACTTTATTTCATTAATCTCCCCAAGAATTTTTGCCAGCTTTAAAGTTTTGCCAGCTTTAACATGTGTGGAACTCAACTCCCAGAATTCTGGAAGTTGAAGTCTACATATCTTTAATTTGCCATGGATGAGAAACACTGGTTTTAAAAGTTGGGATGGGAATCAAATTGTAAAAATATTGTTAATAGTTCTTATTAATATAACTCTAACCCATATGGCACAAAAATTTAAACTAAGTTACTGAGTTCATTTTACCTTGACTGCAGCACCAACAAGTTGTGCCAACAATCATCATGCTATGATGTTATGACTCCCAGACCTCCATAACATCCCCCAGTCAAGAAAGTTAGATTAGCCCTTGGCCTTTACAATCATAATATAAAACACCTATTTTTTTTCTACATTGTACACATTGGAATTTCTGGAGAACCCCAATATATCATGAGAAACTATACAAAAATAGTTTGGCTCCTGAAACTACTAATTCATTCAGTTTGAGAAATACTCCTGTTGACTATATGGTCAATTCATGTTGTTTTCTTGGCAGCAATATTGAAATTCAGTTTTTTCCCAAATTCTAGGTTAATTTACATCTAGGTGATTCCCTAGTGGTCTCCCAACCAATTCTAATCAGTTCCAGTACCATTTAGCTTTTTCAGAATCAGTCATGGTCTTTTAGATTCTGACACTTGCTGTGGACTAGTACTTCTCGATCTTGACAACTTGACAACATGCTGGCTAGGGAATTCTGGGAGTTGAAGTTTACACATTTTAAAATGGTCAAGGCTTAAAAACACTCACTTAACACATTAAAAATTAGTATTAGATTGATGGTTAAACAAAAATCTAATATATAGTATAATATAATAAAACATTCATGAGGGTTTTTAACTAATCTGAAGCAGTCTATCCTTATGGACAAATCTGGTGCTTTAAAATCTGGTGCTTTAAAGCACAAATCTGGTGCTTTAAAATCTGGTGCTTTAAAGCACAAATCTGGTGCTTTAAAATTTTATGTTGTAAAGAACTTGAATTCTAACTAAGGCAAAAAACCAAAACAAAACTGTGCACAGAATTACAGTCTTTAAGCAGTTTCCAAACCAAGTTAAATATACAGCTTATTTTTCAGACACAAAGCTAAAACAGTTAGACACTGTTGCATACTCAAACCAAGTAAAATTAATTTTCTTAAGGTGATGTAGAGTTGATAGTAAGATCCTCTAATAAGTTTAGGAAGTAAGTTTAGGAAGATTTTTGGGATTAAAAACCTGATCGTTAATGGGATTTCTGCTATATGTGGAATGCTACCAGTGGGCTTTATCAAAGGAACTCACTTATATTCTTTCCACAACTAGAAAAAAATTAATAAAATATTTCAATAGTTTGACTGACAGGACACGATACATTGAATTTTCTTTATTTAGAGTTGGCTGGTAGATAGCTGGAATGAATGTAGTGAAAACCAACTGTGAATATGACTAAATGCATGTATCAGTTATCTTCAATGCCATAAATATTGTCTGCCATCATTTAATTCTCAGGATATTGTCCAAAAATTATAGTATTTGGTGACTTATTCCAATTGAGACAAGTGGAATCTTAATGGGAGTATTTGCTAGTGATTCTCTACTATAGACAATACCTTTCTGTCTCTGTACACCTAATCTATCTATCTATCTATCTATCTATCTATCTATCTATCTATCTATCTATCTATCTATCTATCATCCATCCATCTCTCTCATTTTAGTATTCAGTTAAGCATGTGAAAAAGTGCAGTGGCATTTTGGAACATCTAATTGACAGGAAAGGAATTTTACTATTATTCAGAGGAAACATGAACATCCTAATGTAATGTGACAGTTGTGAAGGTTTTTTTCAGCGTGGCCTCAGCGAAAGGTCACAAGCATATTCAACTCATTTTAACATTTGTTTATTTATTTATTTATCTTTTTTAAATTATTGGCCACCGAGTTTCCTAATTAGGAGTTACATAAAAATACATAAAACTCCAAGAGAATACAAAAAGAAAAGTATTTTAAATAAAGTCAAACAAAAGAAAAAGGACAAAGAGTTCTCCACAACCACTCTGTTCCCAAGGCCTTGGAGAACAACAAAGTATTCAATAGTTTCCTCAGTGACATAAGGGTGGGAGCCACATGAATCTCTCAATGTTGCTGAATGATTCATAATGATGATGATTTCCACTCTGACAGGATACCAATTCTGAGATTTCAAATCCTTTATGGTCTTGTTTGTGCATCTTAAAGCCTGATAAGATCTGTTCATACAAAGTTTAAACATCTATCACTGTGGGTGTGAGCTACCTGTGGTGAACTAAATGGTCCATGCTGTTCTAAAAAGATTGAGAAGTGACATTGTTATCTGTATCTGACTAAAAGCATGAGTCACTCTAGTTAATAATGTGTGCTTCCTACTAACTCACTTTGGGAGATTAATTTACTCATTCTAATTTGCTTCTTTCCCTCTCTTTTGCTGATGTTTAAATAACTTCTACCTTCTGGTAGCATTTTTGCTGCCATTTTTATAATTTTTAAAAAATGATCTTTTTTGAGTAAAATGCTTTCTTGTGTTTCTTTTTTTATGAAAAACGTAAGTCTTTAAAATTATTATTTATTCAAAATGTGTCTACTTTTTTCAAAGAAATTTAGGACGATTAATTAACTTAACAAAAGAAAATATTCTATCCACAGAATAGCAATGAATAAAAAAGGTTAATTTGTAGAAGTCAACAGAAACAAAATATATTTTAATTTTTCTAAAGAAAGAATAGTTTTTTTATTTCTGACTGAAAAGAATACTGTAATTACAGGGATACTAAAGAAAAGACTTCATGCTTCATGCAGGGCATTCTCCTAAAATAATTTGGAGCAGAACCTTATTAAAAGTACACATGTTGAGATATATTACATCTCAAGCATTTCAGAATCATAGCATTGAAAATTGCTGTTCTGAACCAGGCTTGAAGATAAACTGAAAGCCAGCGCAAATGCTTAAAAATAGGTAATCATGGGAATTTCAGAGTATGTAATAAAAAGCATGATACTACATTCTAGAGAAATTTTGGATATATTTCAGAATAATCAACCATGATAACTTGACCCCAAATCAAGAATATTTAAATCATTTCATTGATATTTAATCCACAGACAGTATTTTTGTAGCAGACGCCAGTCCTACTTTATCTCCTATTCTTCTTAAACATCTACATGAAACAATTAAAGAACAATTTGGCAATTTATGTTTGTTTCATGTTGATAGATTTATATATTTTTTATTTCTCTATATTTTCTGTCAACACTGTCATGCAATATTTGTTCTAAAGTCAATCATAAGAGATTTTACTGAGATTAGGAAGAATCTGCCGTGTAGTACATAAAGCTAAATACAACTCTGACATTAGAAATTTGTTGTTTTTAACTAAAGAGTTTATGGTCATTGATCTCTTAATGATGCTACAAGCTAGTGGAATGGTTGGAACAAGGCTGAGGACAATTTTGGGAAGAGAGGATTGGAGGCATTGAAAAGACTTCCAGGATATAGATCAGCAGAGCAGAGCAGAGCAGAGAAGAGCAGAGCAGAACAAGCCTGGGAATAAAGAAGGAAAGAGGCTAAAACACCTCTTTCTAAAGAGGAAGAAATTGAAGTCAATGTGAGTAGGTTACTAGAAAATGTTTCTACTGCTTTCCAATGATAGCCTACCTTCTTACTCTTTTCTGGTGGTCTTCAGTTTTCCTATTTAGCTTATTTATATTATCTTCATTATACTCTTATCTGACATTCTGCTGTTGCCACTGATACTGTTACCGTGCTTCCAGAATATCAGTCATTTCAGGCGAAAGGAGTTGGCTGTGAAGTTTCTGTTTCTATTTTCTATTTCTGAAAAGGTTGTTTTGAGATGCATTAAGTGATGCAAAATGAAACTTAACCTAGACAGGATAGAGATGTTTTGTGTAGCAAGATGGTTGATTCTGAATGTGGGCTATATTTTCCCAAAGCCTATAATCCTTAGAAGCTATTTTGAAGACAGCAGAGATGATAAACATGGAGATGGTGGTGTTGCCTACTGCCAGGAAACCTTTGTCAATGTTCAGTGCATTGGTTGATTGACAGTTGAAGTTTTAAATCTCACTAGAATTACATATAGGTTCAGTTATTGTTTTTATGTGACATTAAACTTTATTGTCGGGTCTATCTATAAGAGATATAATATTGGTACCACTGAATACAGTTTTTCTTTTCCTTGATGGTTCAGTTTTTGAATAATTGCAAGAAAGGTAAGATACTGCTTTATCTTGCTGGACTTCATAAAATGTTCAGAACTTTTTTTCTTCTCTATATATGATTAATTTTAGCTTACTGTGTTTTAATTTTTTATTTAGTAGCTACAGTATTTGATCTATTGTGGAATATATCTATATCTATCTATCTATCTATCTATCTATCTATCTATCTTTCTATCTATCTATCTTTCTATCTATCTATCATCTATCTAATATGTGTATATAATGTATATAATATGTATAAAATAATGGGTTTATATATATTTTTATTTTTAAGTAGTAATCCAACCTGTGAGAATTTTACTAAGAAAAGTGGAAAATGTATTAAGTGAAATGTAAGGGAGAAGAGAGAAATTGCTGCATTGTTTTTGTATTGGCATTCATTTTAGGAAGATGTGTAGATCCAATTGCTTTTCATTAATGAAGATCAGCACATGGTAAATCATAATTTAGAATTCTTATTCTGTGTACAAGTTTAGCAATCTTCTTGATTCGACATGTTTATATGAAGATTAAAGATTCAACACAATCAGTTTCAAATTTTTCATGCAGAATATTTTTATATAATAAGATTCAAAATTGACACTAAACAGCCATTTGGTTGCTTCAACGTACCATTCTTGAAAAACCTATTTAGTGCAACAGCTTCTCTGTTTTTCAAAATCCAAGTCATTAAGGATTTAAGCAAACTATTCAAAGTTGTACATGTGCTATACATATTGAAATATGAAGACTGATTGTCAGTGATTATTAAAAGCTAGTTGACACTATCCAGTAATACATTTAAGTATTTTTCTTCTAGAAATATTCTCAAGGAGAATATTTGTAGCTATATTTAAAGGAGGGGTCCTTGGTGCTCTCTGAGCTTGGTTGTTTTCTTATAACAGGATAACAAGAGTTGGAAGGCACCTTGGATTGAGGCAGGAAACCCTATACCAGTTCAGACAAATGGTTGTCCAGTCTCTTCTTAAAATTTTCTAATGTTGGAACATCCACAATTTCTGGAGGCAAGTCATTCCACTCATTAACTGTTCCGTCAGGAAATTCTTCCTTATTACTAGGAAGTTTCTCTGCTTGGTTACTTTCTATTGTAGATGTTTCATTAGCCAAAGTAGGTAACTTTATCAATACTAGCAACTAATGCTATTACCTAGTTTGAGTAATGAAATGTATGCAACAAAACAACCAAGCTCAGAGAGCACCAAGGACAACTGATATCTTATTCAAGCCCTGACATGACAGAAGAAGCTAAACTTATTTAGGAAATATGAAATATGAAAACACAAAGTATATATTGTATATTATCTATTCAAATCAGTCTCTTTTGGCAGTCATCCCATCTAAAATGCTTGAATACGAGAGTAATTTCATATGGTATTCTTATTTCCCTGCTACACACACACACACACACACACACACACACACACACAC
>BLBF01000004.1:78538208-78551239 GCA_015471245.1 Laticauda colubrina
TTGAGGCACCAGCTCCGGAGTGGTGCAACAGTCAATGGGGTGAGCCTGCAGGGCTGGTGCCTTGAACGTCCCCCTGTTGCCTCTTAGCACCCTTCTGCCGGTCCCCTTGGGGGCACTAAGAAGCAGCAGGGGAGCATTCAAGGTGTTGGCTCCACAGGCTTACCCCATTGACTGTTGCACTGGAGTGGTGGAGGGGGCCCAATGGGGTGAGCCTGAGAAGCCAGTGCATTGAACGCAGTGGCTGAAGCACATTTGGAAAGTAGAGCAAAGCCACTCTGGCTTTGCTCTACTTTCCCAAAGTGCCACCTCTGTCACATTCTGTCTGTCTGTCTGTCTGTCCATCTATCTGTCCATCCATCCAAAAGGTCTGCCTGCCTGACTGCCTTCCTGCCTGTCTCCCTATATACCTACCTACCAATATAGATCTAGCTACCTACCTACCTATCTGCCTATCTGCCTGCCTATCTATCTATCTATCTATCTATCTATCTATCTATCTATCTATCTATCTATCTATCTATCTATCTATCTACATACCTACCTATCCATCCATCCATCCATCCAAAAGGTCTGTCTGTCTATTTTCCTGCCTGCTTGACTACCTACCTACCTACCTATTTATCCATACTTTTATCCATACTTTTATTAATATACTTTTATTATTATTACTTGATTAAGACCGGTATTTAATGATAATTTGTTATTACTTACATGAAGGACAGTTCATCAGCTTTATCTCTCCAGATGTACTGAAAGCATAGTATCCAATTTCTTAGCCAAAATTTGGAGACCCCAATGTACATTGAACTATCATCTTCACCAAAAATGTTTCTTTTCAGATTTTGCTTTTGTTATCTTACATCTTTATCAGCATAACGTTTTGAAAGTTACTTCCATTTATTTGTCTTTGGAAAGTGGTGATTTGTTCTGGAAAGATATGCATCACAATAATAATTAAAAGTGTGCCTTTGTGTGGAAGAAGATGACCATATGTGTAAAACATATTTCCATGTTATCCAGACATTGAAGCAGTTACTTAAAACTCCAAAAGTGTCATATTTAGACAATAAAACACTTCACCTCAGAGGTCTCCAAGTATGGATTTTCTCTACAGTTACTGATGATGTACCCAGCTGCCTCTATTTGTATGATTCAGTCTCCTAGATACTGTTACTGGTATCCAATTTGCTCAAGGCAGAAATAATATATTTTCTTTGTACCATTGAAATTCTTGCATCCTCTGTACCTTTCTTTGGTAGTCAAATAACCTCTTGAGAAACAACAAGGTTTTGTTTTCTGAAAAATGTTATTTTTTATTCTCTCTCTAGAAATCTCTAAAATACTATGACTATCCTATATTTGACATTTTAGCTCGGCTGAAAGAATAGGATTGGATCTACATGTACTTACAGGAGCTACATTGAGAGAAGTGAAAGGAGCTAACATAAGTAAAATAAAACTGATGTATTAAAATGGTATTTTCAATAGGTTAGGATAAAATGTATTATATCCAAATAGATATAGTTTTCTTTTAAGCCATTAGTAGACTCAGACTATTAACATTAGCATCTTTTTTTTCATTTATCAGCTAGCATTCTGTCATACTCATTCCTCTAGAAACCTTTTTGTGTTTGACTTAACTTTTAAAACTCAAGAGAGTTTAAACATATTTAATGTAATAATGATTCCTTGTAATTAGATCTACTCTTTTAATCACAGATACAAAATAGTACTTCTGACTGACATGATGGGTATATAGCAAAGAACTGATCTTTTTGTGAAAGTACATGCTCATCCACTCTTCAGTTGTCTTTATTATTCTACAATGATCTTCTTAGTTCCTCATTATTTTTATGAATATAAAGGAAAAATAAAAATCCTAAATTATATTATCCAAGGAACTAGGGTGATAGCTTATTGTTAATATGGCAGTACACTATAGAGACAATGTTCTTGGCAGAGGGAAGTAAAAAACATGGAATATATTATTTCCTTAATAATTACATTATAACATGAATTTGAAATATAATTTTTTTCATGAGTGAAAAGAAAGATATGTGTCCCAGAATAATGTTGTAGGACTCAATCTGGTTTAGTCTTATGAGCTTTCAAACTCGTGTTGGCTTCCATATGCAGGGAACTTCCCTCTACTGGAATGTGTGCTTTGGGAGTATTTATGTGTTGCCTGATTGGGTGTGGCTTTTTATTAATTGATTGGAGTGTTGATGGCTGGCTATTAAGTTCTTCACTGACTGTTGTTTCCTTGTGCTGGCAAGGAAACAATAGTTGACTGACAAGGGGGCTTCAATCAATGAGGTGTTTTCATCTGAATGCTCACTTGTGTTCTTGCAATGTGTGGTTAGTTTCCTTTGCCTTTGTCCTACATAGTCACAGGGGCAATGACCAGAATTCATTGGTAGCCTCACATTGCAATGAACAAGGACGTACATTCAATTTCACAGCTTCTAAAATTGTTGTCCAAGCAGGTACAAAAATATCCAGTGATTGAAGTCTAGGAAACAGACACATTGTCAGTCAAGAAGAGTGCTGATTTATCACCAGTTTATCCAGTACTTAGGAGCTGAGGACTTGGCAACACAAGGAAACAACAACCAATGACTTAATAACTGGCCATCAATATGCCAATCAACAACTAAAAAGCCACACAACCAGCACCACACAATTGCTATAATAACCCAAAGCATACATTCTGGTGTGAGAGAAGTTCCCTGAGATGGGCTTGAGCACAAGTCCAAAAGCTCATACCACAGTTCTGGTCCTGTGACTGACCGAGATTGGATCCTAAAATATAACTTTTCTTCTTTAAAGTAAAGTAGTCAAATTTGTTCCTTCTAAAGAAATATATTTCACTGAGAATTCAACAAATGCAGTCCCTTTGTATCAACCAAAAAAAAAAAAAAATAGTCACTGATTTTTTTGGAGAAAATTAGAGTCTGTGGAGATCTTGCCTTAAAACATTCATTTGAGCACAACCAAATTTGTCATTTCTTTGCAATTGGCCTTCCTTTCCCAGTGAAAAATAATCTTGTTTTGATTTATGTATTTAATATTTCACGCTGGAAATGCAAAACTATGGTGGTTGTTTTATAGTGCCTGGAACAATTTATTATATTTATTATTTGGCTTTATAAAACTATAAATCAACAATATTGAAAATTAAATGTAGTTAGTGGTTAGATGTGGTTAGACTATCAGGACAATTGAGGTGTAGCAATGTTTTACATATGGCTTCTGAAGATATGATAAGAAAATGAATTATTCATGCAAGACCCTAGATATTCCTTCAATTTAATCAAATTAATAAAACAATTTTGTTTCAAGACCTGAATTAAATTATTACACTCAGTAGGAGCTTAGCAACAAGATACATTTATAGTTCATTTCAGAATTGGTTTTTTTTTTCCTTTGGTTTAGTTGTAAAAAAATAAAAATAAAAGTTGGGTTCTTGTGTGCATGTGTGTATCACAACTTTCATGGTAGCTTGATACATTTGAAGGTTTCTTATTATATTTTTTAGTTAATAGTATAATAATTTTGTATATAGAGAAATATTACTAGGCATAAATCTTGTACTAAGCTAGGTTACATTCTGTCTAAGAATGTGTTGGGATTCTGTGGTGAACAGAAAAAATAAATATGGAATCATTATCCAAAGTAGGCGATGAGAGCAATTCTTTTGGGTATATTAAGAAGTTCAGATCAGAATAATAAAGAAAATTCAAGAGAAACTGAGCTTTAATTCATATCCCTCCAAGAGATGGTGGACTGCATAATGACTAGACATGCAATGCGACATGAGGAAAACATGGGTGTAATTCCTATACACACCAAAGGTTCATTCAGTTACTTTAGGCTAGTAAGATGTCTTAAGTATAATCCATCTTCTAGCTTCAAAGAGGGAAGGAATTATCCTGGTCGCCCTAAAGTCTTTACAGGAAGAACGAGGAGAGAAAAATACAATAAATAGAATAATACATGTCATACTTTAAGTCCATATTGTATAGGTGACTGCAAAAATAGATGAAATAGTGCATGTTTATATTAGATCAATATGCTGATCAATATTTTGTGTTTGAACTGATGTCCTACATTATATATTATACTGACCTATTTTATAATCAAACAGCATTTATAATGAGAATTTGTCAAATGATCAAAGCCATGTGATTTTCTTCTCCTTTTAGATGATGCAATGCTTTTATGTGCTACTGTAGTTTAATTCTACTTTCTATCCCTTTTCAGTTCAACTAATACCACAGTATTCTCTCATTATTAAGATTATCTATGCCCATTCAATTAAATTTATGGTTGATGAAAATATATCTGTTAAACAAGTTTGTTAGGGATAACATTGTTTACCCTAACTGGTTTAGGTGAAATAATAACGATGAATCATAGTTAGTGTATGTTAGAGTGTATACAGCTTTAACTGTGAAATAGCAATTAAAGGAGTGGTTAAGAAAACAATATATAAGTAGCAAGACTACGGCTTGCTCTCTCTCTCTGGCTTTGATGATCCCTGATTACTGCTTGGAATCAAGACTGCATAGCTCGAACAGGAGAGACAACAAAGGACTGATTTATAAGTGAACTGACATAGGATATTCTACATGGACTTTGCTAACTGAATATCCCTAAATGGACTGACTACATGGTAAATGACTATTGGACTGATATTTGACTATGCCATAAACTTATACTGGAATAAACTACATTCTTGATAGCACAAGCGTATCTGTTATTTTTACTGTATGTTAATAAACATACAAGCTTAGCTCACTCATTTATCTGTGTGCCTATCTGACTAACGCTGCACATTCTGTTTAGCTTGTCTACCTAACCCTGGTTGGGGAACCCAGGCTTAACACTGGTTATGGGCCCAGAGGCTGCAAAGTCAGTTTAAATAGGATAAAACAGATTTATGTAAAAAGTGAGAGTTTGTGTTGTTATACATTACAGTAAACAGACAGCTGTGTTTTATTAATTATATTTTATATCCATATAAGAAAACCATGGCACAAGTCAATTTACAAAGTTTGTCCCTCATATCCAAGCTGGATGGAACAAACTATGTATCATGGTCTACAAAATGTAGTCTACTTCTACGAAGAGAAGGTCTGTGGAACATAATTGAAAAGCCACCAAACGTAGAAGAATGGGATCCAGAGGATGAGGAAGACAGACTAAAGATAGAAGAATTTAAGCATAAAAATCAATAAGCCATTTGCATAATTGCGTTAACCTTAACTGATCAACAGCTTGTTTATATCCACGGAGAGAAAACGGCTTTTGGGTGTTGGCAGAAGCTGAAGAGAATTTATGTTCGAGATAATATTGGTGCTCACATAAATCTAACATGGAAGCTTTTCAGGACACATCTCCAAACAAATGGTGATATGCAGAGTCATTTAAAAACTATGCAAAACATTTTTAAAGAACTCCATGAGAAAGAGCTTATATTCTCTGAACAACACCAAGTTTATATAATTCTATCTTCCCTTGATGAAAGTTATGATAACTACGTAACTTCACTTGAAATTTTGCCAAAGGACAATTTAACTTTAACTGATATAACTGGCAGATTGATTGAAGAGGCCAGAAGAAGGCATGAAAGAGATGAATTAAGGAGGAAGCAACCTCAAAAAGAAGATAATAAACCTCCTACTGCATACGCAATTAAAAAGTGTTTTAATTGTGGAGGAAGAGGACATTTGGCAAGATTTTGTAAAAAGGCAAAGCGCCAGAACGCTGGCCAGAATACTAAAAATCATCAAAAGATAAATAAACATTTAGAGTTAGCCATGTATACTAACGGAGCTGTAAAAAATAATTTATGGGTGGTTGACAGTGGGGCATCCCATTGTATAACAAATGACAACAAAAAATTTATTAAAATGTCCCAGAGTATACAGCATATATCGTTAGCCAATGGCTGGAAACTGAAAGCTAAAGGTGAAGGTATAGCATATTGTTCTTTTATAAAAGAGAATGTAAAAATGTTATATGTACCACAACTTAAGTTTAATTTAATTTCAGTTAGAATTTTGGTTAAACTAGGATATGTAGTTACATTTAAGGGAGATAACTGCATAATTGAAAAAGAAGATAAGAGAATAACTGCATCTTTAAGAGATGGATTATATGTATTAAATGATGATGGTTTAAAGGTGGCTAACACAATTTATGACAATAAGAAACCTCATGACGAATGTATTCACTTGTTACATAGAAGGCTAGGGCATTTAAATTTTAAAATGCTTAAGAAAACTGTTGAATTGTCTAAGGGAATAAGTTTGAAACCTTGTAATAAGTATTTGCAATGTAATGCCTGTAATCAAAATAAGAGCAGGGTCATACCAGCTAATAGAGTTGATGGATTTACTACTAAAGAGCCTTTAGAAGTAGTATTTGCTGATTTAATAGGTCCAAAAAAACCAAGTGTAGGAGAAGCTCGCTACATACTAAGTATAAAGGATCACTATTCTAGATATGGGTTTTGCTATTTAATGAAGAGCAAAACTGAAACATATCAAAATCTATTTAATTGGCTAAAATTCGCTGAAAGGAAAACTAAAAAGAAATTAGTAACTCTCATCACAGATAATGGTACAGAATTTACAAATCATAAATTTAAAAACAGACTAAGACAGTTAGGTATTCAACATAAAATGTCTGCACCATATAGGCCACAACATAATGCCTTTATAGAGAGAAGAGGCCAAACATTACAATCAATGGCACGAACTATGATGTCTGATTCAGGATTACCTGACAATTTATGGGGAGAAGCAATAATGTGTGGTAATCATATATTAAATAATGTTGTTAATTCAACAACAGGTGAATTACCATTCACACTGTGGCATGGTAAAAAACCTGATTTAAGTTACATGCGCACATTTGGAGCACCAGCATGGGTGCATATCCCTACACAACTAAGATACAAAGGACAGCATAGAGCTAAAAGATTGATTTTTGTAGGTTATACATCTAATCATAGATCTTATAGATTCTGGGAACCAGGTACATCTAGAGTTTACACCAGTGCTAGTGCAAAATTCCTAGAACATGTAGGATGGAATAGATTAGAGCAAGATTTAAATAATGAAGTATTTATTGAACCCTACAAAAGGCAGAAAGATGAGATTAGCTATAAGAAGAGTCCAATTAAAAAAGAAGTCCACGAAGAACAAATAGGACCAGAACAAGAGGAAATAGTTGATCAGGAAGAGTTACATGATCAAGAACAATTAATAGAGGAAAGTCCACCTGTAAGTCCTATAATACCTAGACGTACTACACGTGTAACTAGACCACCTGATAGGTATCAAGCAAGTATAGTTTGCCAAGTAACTAAAGTTCCAACTAGTGTAGATGAACTTAGGATGTATCCTGCTAAGGATCAGGAGAATTGGCAAAAGGCAATGGAAAAAGAACTAAATTTTTTAAAGGTAATGAAAGTGTATGAAGATGCCAAATTACCTCCAGGAGAAAAATCCATTGGGTGCAAATGGATATTTAAAGTAAAAACTGGAAATGATGGGACTGTTACCCATAAAGCTAGGTTAGTAGCTCAGTTTAATCAAACTGCATCTGATTACGATGAAGTTTTTGCGCCAAGCCCTAAAGCTACATCTTTAAGAGCAGCATTAGTGTGGGCAGCTAAGAAAAACTATGTCATTAACCATTTAGATGTAGAAACTGCTTATCTACATGCACCATTGCAGCACACTATATATTTAAGAAAACCAATTGGTATAAAATAAAATAAAATAAATAGTAATGATTGTTGGAAACTCAAAAAGAGTCTTTACGGGTTGAAACAATCTGGGTTTGAGTGGAACCAATATATTGTGAAAGAGTTAAACAATATAGGTTTTAAATCTGGTTTAGCAGATCCGTGTGTGTTTAAAAGAGAAAATAATGAAACGGTGTCATTATTGTTATTATTTACAGATGATATTGCTTTAATAACTAAGACTAATAATGAAGTTAATGAGATTATATCATTATTAGCCAAAAAGATAAAAATAAAGCATTTAGGTGAAATTAAAAGGTATCTAGGATTGACAATAAATAAAACAAATAATGGTTTTAAGATATCTCAAGAAGATAAAATTTGCCAATTAATTAAAACTTATAAGATGGAACTTTCTAAACTGGCAAAGACTCCAATGAGTCAGGAAGTTTGCCAAACTAATGATCAAAGTCCCAAATTTGATAAGTCCATATATCAATCTTTGATTGGTAGCTTATCATATATAAGCAATTGGTCAAGGCCAGATATAACTTATAGTGTAAATCAGCTGGCACGTTTTAATTCAGATCCAAAAGAATATCATTGGAAATCCTTAAAAAGAATATTGAGATATCTTAAGGGAACAATAAACCATGCATTATATATAGAACCAAAGGGTGATTTGAGTCTTAGTGCTTATGCAGATGCAAGTTTTGCAACTGATATAAACATTAGAAAATCAACATCTGGGATGGCTATATTATTTGGTAAGACACTAATAGGATGGAGGTCAATGAGACAACAGCATCTGGAAGCAAATAACTAAGCTCAAAGATCACAGAGGATCTACAATTTAATCCTGCAGATGTTATCTTATTGGTGATCTTATCGGTGCCAATTGTTTTTTAAGTGCTTGCCGAGGTCTTTAGGCACAGCACTTAAAAACTAATGGTGATCTTGTCCGCACCAATTGTTTTTAAGTGCTGTGCCTAAAGACCTAGGCAAGCACTTAAAAACAATTGGCGTTGACAAGATCATCATTGGTCAACTGCAGAAGGCCACCTTACTGGGATCTGCTCGCATAATCCGCTGATACATCACGCAGTCCTAAACACTTGGGAAGTGTTCGGCTAATGATTTGTGATATGAAACCCAGCATGGTTATCTCATCTGCTGTGTATACTGTCATTTTTGTGTACAACAATAATAATAATAATAATCAGCAAATCAGTCAGCAATGCAGATCTACAGCACCTGCAGAATCACTTTGAATTAAAATAGGTAGCAAACAAATCAAATAGATAGGTAGATAGATAGATAGATAGATAGATAGATAGATAGATAGATAGACAGACAGATGATAGACAGATAGACAGTCAATAATGGAAACCCAGTGTAAGTCTACCAGCAATCATAAAGCTCTATATGTAATGTTGGCAAGTCACTTTCTCTCAGTGCAACTTGCCAAATAGGTTGTTATGGGGAAAAATAGAAAAAGAAAATGCAACGTATGTCATTCTGAACACTTGAAAGACAAGAATATAAATATAAATATCTTGTACCATAGTTCAGGGATCTGCTATTTTGACCATTTTCATTTTTTTGACCACACAGGGACTATTCTTACAGTAACTCATTTTGGCTACTTCAAATGGTTTCCATTGTTTTAAGCATATTTACTTTTTCTTTATTCTACGAATATCAAATACAGTATTCGAAAATGTTCATAAGCAACCTTTCAACTGTCCGACTTTCAAGGTAGACCAGATTTGAACATCAAATGTATAAATACTAAAACTATTTTTATTGCAGTGTTAAAGTAATGGAATATTGCAAATCTGAATGAACCTCTCCCTCCCTGCTTTTAGCCCAAAGAGAACTAAAGAGAATCAATGTGAAATATTTTCTCAAATTACGTTCCTCTTTGGATTTGGATTACTCTTATCTAACCATTTTCTTGGGTACAATCTTCATCTTGTTCCTCAAGGTTATTCTCCAACATGTATGCAAATTTCTAGAGGGACATTTTTGCAAGTTTTGGACATGATACCCAGGAAACGGGGTTTGTGTAACACAATTAAATTTGTCAAGAACAAAATTAGCATGTTAATTGAATACCTGGGCATGACAGATTTTTGAATTTTCTAGCTTTCCTATCAAGAAAAAAAGTCTATAGATGTGTCTATTGAGTGGTTGAAAAAAGAAGCCTCAAAACTGACTGTCAAGTCCTGATAGCACCCAAAAATTCTTCCAAATTCTGATTGGCTGTATTGCCCAAACCATTCATACTGTGTCCTTCATGGTTAAGAGAGAAGGGAACAGTGATGCAATAAAACGTTGTCAGTGTTTAGATTAAGGATTTATGGTGTGGTGGTGCACTACCCAGACAGAGTGGGGAAGTGTGAATAGGGGGGCAAGCTTAAAGTTTTTGCAAGGCAGGAAGCAACATAGATCTCAGCTCTCTCCAAATCCCAGAAACTCTAATTTGGCATTTCCTAGAAAATGCAGTCAGTCTGGCAAGATTCTTATAGTCAGGAAAAAATAAATAAATAACTTGATCAATTTATGGTGTTGTTCCGGTTCCTTGTCCCTGACATAAGGAGATCAGGCTGGATTATAGAAATTAGGTGGCTGGTGGTGGTGCACATGAGGACACTAAGTAGACCTCTTTTGATACCTGACTGTTGTGCAAAGAGAGCTTAAATAATATCATTGAACCTTAAAGTCTGACAAATACAATATTGCATAAAATGTTGTGGACTAGATGGCACTTCTTCAAATGCATGGCAGGTTAATCTCACAGAAAAGGCATCTACATTCACCAACATGCACACATGGACAAACCATGCTTTGGAGGTATTTGCATGTACATATTCATAATATTCCCATTCATCTGACATTTAAGCCACAAATAGTTATGCTGTAATCTGATACAAATAGTCCTACAATGAAACCATATTTGAGAGTCCCACAATTCAATCACTCAAGATATCCAAAGTTTCCATACAAGGAAAGCATATCCTCTTTGTGTATGTAACACAGGAAAATAAATTCCCCAAACTCTTTGGGAAAAAAAGTTATTCCATTCATTTACAGTTCCTTTCCTCAAAATTATTAAGGTTGCCCCTAGATGTGAGGCTTGTGAAGCAGATATCTTTGGGGGTGAGGGATGCTGGAACCAGAGGAAAAGAGGCACTTTTCTGTTTGGTGTTCATTGCAATTCATGCCATGTTTAGGTAGGTGAAAGCATGAGTGCTCTGGAAGTCATTTGCTTTCATAAGCTTTAAACCAGAGCTGAAGAAGTTTCATGTCTTGATTCCTTTCCAACAGTGCTCTCTCTCCCCCATTTTCCCTTTGTCTCAGCAAGGCACAGAGAAGCAAGCTGAGACATACTGATTGCCAGTAGAATCCTCCAACAAAAATTAACCTGTCTGATTCACTTAAACTAGGAATGAAAAGAGAAGTTCTGCCAGTTCTCGCCCATTGTGCTAAACCATGCTGGAGGCTCTCGAGTATTCCTGTTGGGAATGCAGTTTCTTTTCTTAACCAGTGTTTACGACTGACTATAATTAATGTGACCGTTGACTTTATACATTTTGTATAATGCCTTGTGAAATATTTATTCTTTGATGTGTCATATTGAAGAATAAAGGATACACACACACACAAATATATGCATGTCTCTGTAGAGAAGCAGAAGAATACACCACATATGTATTCATACAATATATTAAATGGCTAGAAAATAATTACTGTAAAATCTATGTAAACCCAAACTTTAGGCAGAATACTTCATTGTATAGATGAAGAAGAAGGAGAAGGAGAGAAAAAGAGAGAAGGCGAAAGGAAGGAAGAAAGAAAAAGGGAAGAGAAGAAAGAAAGAAAGAAAGAAAGATCACACAAAAAAGTGGAAGGAACATGAAATTGCCACTTGGTTGTCATAGATAAAAGAATAATAATAACAATCAAATATTCAGTTTAATTTATGCCAAACACAAAATGCTATCTTTATTCACAGTGTTTTTTAAGAGTTTGATTTAGGAAAGGGACATATAGATTCAAATCCCCCTCTCAGCTATGAACGCTACTTTTGAAAGAGTAGTTCCATTTAAAAACCCATCTTGGAAATATCTGAGGTCCCAAATAGCTAAAGTTAATAAATTTGCACTGAATCTTTGTGCTCTTCCTCCCAGATGCCATTTTGACATTTTATTTTTATATCTTCCTTCTTAGGGTTTCTTCTGGGCATGCTCATTTGATGCCTATTTTATCAATAGAGGATTTATCTTCCTTCTGTTGCGAGAAGCATTTTTTTTAATAGCCTGTTAATGGAGCTACCTGATAATATAAAAATAGTAAATTAGCAATGTCTGCCAATTGCTTTATAGATATAGTTTAGGTCGACTATTTCCTTTGCATCCTGGACCTCGGGGGTTTATTATTTTCTTGATAATGGCAAGGAACAGAGCAGAAACATTTATAAGTGAGCTAACTATATTTGGCAATGTTCTCATACAATCAAACTGTGGATAAATTATAAATGTGATTTCACTGATTATATTTTGTTTATAGATTACAAGCCAATAGTTTCAAGTACAAAAAAGGCAGAGATAGAGATTTTTTAATCCTTTGATCCAGAAACTGTTGCAAATTTGGTAGTGTGGTTAGAGTAGTCTGATTCAGTTGTATATTTAATTTCGCTTGCAAAACCCCAAATCCTAAAAACTTCAGTCCATTTGTTCTTAATGCAGATTGGACCGGGCTGCACAGGAATGTATCCTGCAAGAGATACATAGATAGACAATCTATGGGAAAAAAAACCTTTCATACATGATTTTGTACTGTGTGCATGTGTGTCTATATATGTATATGTATGTAGAGAGAGAATATATTGGTAGGAGAAGAATTTGGTAAATGTTATTTGCTGTGAGTCTATCAGATTCATTTCTGAGACAGCATGTAGAAAAACAATTTTTCAGTTCATGTCCTTGTCTACTTCTCAATCAACATATAGGAGAATAGACATGAATCTGAGGGCCTTGTTTATTCTGGAAGAAGCTTTGTCAACATTAATTTTGGATATATCAAAACTATAATGTGGTCCTCAAAGTCCCTCCTAGAACTGAAATGTAAACTATTCTCCACTTTGATGCAAATGTGATTAAGTAGAATAAACATCAGTAATGATGAGAATGCCTTGTTGGTGGATCTCTATGGTGTATATCCATTTAGGATTTGAGATACAGATTATGTGCTGGCTAAGAGAAGGAGG
>BLBF01000004.1:78554720-78581299 GCA_015471245.1 Laticauda colubrina
CGGTTCTCTGGAACTGGTCAGAAACTGCTGAATACCACCTCTGCTCCCATTACAATCCCCTAACAGTTTACATCAGTTTCATTCATTTCTGAACTTTATATAGCCCCTGTCTTAATACATATACATAATACCAATTCATAATTTTATATAAATTTTAGCCCTTTAATTCATACATAAATCTATATATTTACTATATTAACTCAGGGGCTATATAAAGTTCAGAAATGTGATATAGACCATAATGCTTTTTAATAAGGTGTATTGATTAAATTATCAGTCTCATGTCACCTGCAAGCTTCCCATGCTAGGGATGAGGACAATTCCAATCACTTAGGATCCATTTTGATCAGAATGCCACATATACAATCATACTCTTGCTAAGAGCATACTCTTGCTAATCTGATGATAGTCAATCATACATTTCTACCCCTGGCTGAGGGGACACAATGGCTCAGTGGCTAAGACACTGAGCTTGTTGATCAGAAAGGTCAGCAGTGCGGCAGTTCAAATCCCTAGCACCATGTAACGGAATGAGATCCCATTACTTTCCTAGCTTCTGCCAACTTAGTAGTTCGAAAGCATGTAAAAATGCAAGTAGAAAAATAGGGACCACCTTGGATGGAAAGGTAACAGCATTCCATGTGCCTTTGGACTTTAGTCGTGCTGGCCACATGACCATGAAAATGTCTTCAGACAATGCTAACTCTTCGGCTTTGAAATAGAGATGAGCACCACCCCCTAGAACCGGAAATGACTAGCACATATGTGCAGGAGGAACATTTACATTTTACCCCTGGCTGGGCAGGTGATGCTTAGTTAAACTTCTTTTTTAATGTTTAGTTAAACTTCTTTTTCATTTAAAGAAGTAGACACATGATGGACAGCACATGGATGGAAGTATGATCATTGTCATAATTAAATTTGTCATGCTTTTCTATAGGTATATTTTACTTATTTAACTATCAAATTTAAAATATGTCCATCTCCCTCACAGGGGGACTCTTGAAACTATTGATTTAATAACTAAGTTCAATTTGTTGCTTGTGAACATCTGCCCTTAAAACAGAAGACTGAACAGAAAAGAGCCATTTTAAAACTGTACATATGTTCAGTCACTGTTGCTCTGCTGATGTGGGAAATGCAAAAACCAATTTAAGTGTCACTTGTAACTGTGGCCTTTGTCTTTAATAGTCATGTTCTGTGGGAGCTACACTGAACCTGTCAAGTTAAAAGGTTGCTAAAAGGAGAAAAATATGACTCTTTCTTGGCAAAAGAGTAGAGCTGTTACATCTAACAAACAGTGGAGATGCCACAGAACATTAATCTTGCTATTCCCAGAAAAAAAGCCTGCAACTCAACTCTTTGACATTACTTTCCAAAGCTATGTTTACTTCAGAGGACAATGGAGAAAAAGGAGAAAGCCATCCTTGCCATAGTGACAAATTAAAAAATAGAACAAAATGATCAAAATAATTTTAAAAACCCTCTACTATTTGAACCAAGAGTCAAAATTAGAGGTGGTATTCAGCAGGTTCTGACCAGTTCTGGAGAACCGATAGCTGAAATTTTGAGTAGTTCAGGGAACCAGCAAATACTACCTTTGACTGGATATTTTACAGTATCCTTCCCCTGCCACACCCACCAAGCCACGCCCATAGAGCCTGTAGTAAAAAAATTTGAATCCCACCACTGGTCAAAATGGTTTGATTTGGGATGCTAAAATGTGGATAATATGCAAATACTTTATAGTTTATATAATGCATAGTTTCTCCAAATAAGTTTGTATATCAATATTTGACTTTATAGAAAAACTTTGATTTATCAAATAGAGTCACAAAATCATTGAATATAAGGTGGAAAGTTTCCCTAAAGATCATATAGTCCAATTCCTGCCCAGTTCCAATTGTTTAAAAGCTCCACCAAAGAAGATTCCATCAACTCCCAAGGCAGGTTATTCAACTGTTCAATTTCATTCAGATTATTTTTCCTGATGTTCTGCCTATACTTTCCTTGCATTTAAACCTATTTTTCTATTCTGTTTCTGAAACAACTCTGGATAATTCTGATCATTTTGTATTTCACAGCTTTCAGATACCGGAAGGTATAGAAGATAACAAAAAGTGACTGAACAATTTTATCATTAAATGGCTCTCATATCTTCCTGAATTTGAAACTACCCTATACAATTTTTGCTGTTCTACCTTATCTCGAGGTATTTGAGATATATCTCAAATACGTTATCTCTACAAATTTAATAATCATATCTTCTAACAAATTTTTATATACTAACATAATTGTAAAACAGTGTCCGAGGAGTTAACAAGAATCAACATTTTACAAAAATATTGAAAAACATAGGACTGTGATATACTAATCAATAGTGCCCTCCTGTTTGATTCACATCTATTCTTAATGAGCTATGGTGATGCAGTGGTTAGAATGCAGCACTGCAGGCTATGTTTGCTGCTAGCAGTTCAGCAGTTCAATTCTCACTGGCCGCAAGGTTGATTCAGCATTTCATCCTTCTTAGGTCGGTAAAATAAGGACCCAGAATTCTGGTGGCTATATGCTGACTCCTTGAACCACTTAGAGAGGATTGTAAGGCATTGTGAAGCAGTATATAAGTCTAAAGGCTATTGCTATATGTTTCATTGTTTTACTGACTGCCCAGCACATTTTTTTCACTTTCTGTAGATCTTTAAAAGAAACTGTCAATGTTTTTCTAAAGTTAAGATTATTATTTATTAACTAAACTCGTCTTTTTAAAAAAGGAGATTGGTTGGTTTGCCATGACTGAGTCTTGACAAACACATACTGGCTCATGTGAAGCAATGCCATCTTTACTTTTTGAAGATAATATTTGTAGTTCAGGATTGAACTGTGGGGTCCTTGGTGCTCTCTGAGCTTCGTGGTTTTCTTGCAGACATTTTATTTTCAAATTAGATAACATCATCATTGCACAGCAAGAAAACTACCAAGGTCAGAGAACACCAAGGATCCCACAAGGCAATGTTTTCTAAATGCTCACTAACTGACCAATAACTTTCCAGAGTTTTCCCCACTATTGATGTCAAGCTGACTCCTTTAGCAAACAACATTTGCACTTCATTGGCTGAAATTATGGCCACATTATGAATCACAGAGGATTTTAAGTTCCAAGCTCTTTCAAGACTGTTGGATGTCATTGGTCTGATTGGGCTACTGTTGAAGCATTTCTAGAATTACTTTGGGTTGCCATTGCCTTCTTTTTTTGAACATTTTACTTAGATGCACTTAAACATCTTCCACTGGAGAGAAAGACCAAAGGAAAATAGAATTTGCCCTTTTTCCACTATCTATTACTGTCCTAGCATCTTTTCCTACAACTTTTTCTTCTTTTTCAATTTTTTTACAATGGATAATTGTAAATTGTGAAAAA
Organism: Laticauda colubrina; assembly: GCA_015471245.1. NCBI lineage: Eukaryota > Metazoa > Chordata > Lepidosauria > Squamata > Elapidae > Laticauda > Laticauda colubrina. The sequence goes on from BLBF01000004.1 coordinate 78,558,139, forward strand.
TGTTTGCTTTCCACACTCTGTTACAATCACAGAAATACTGTGACATAATTTAGTTCTTCCCATTATTTTGTGTATTTATGTTCATTCATGCAATGTTGGTTTATGAGGTGCTATCTGTTTTCAGAGCAACAACAGATTGTTTCACTAGGTCCAGATTTTCCACTGAGTTCGTTCAATTCCAAAGGAAAAAAAAGATTCATAGGAGAAGCAGTACAGTAGTAAATGTGTCTGTTTAGTATGATGACTTTTTGACATTTATGTGTGTGTGCATGTGTCCAATTTTCTTTCCACTGTGTACATTTTGGAATGCAAAACCCTGACCACGTTCATATTTGATTTCAACCATTATAGAGTCAGTGTATTATTATGATTACAAAGTTGGATAATTGAATTTCAGTTTTATTCAGATATTTTTTTATCTCATGAATTTTTTATGAAAATTTAATCCACTTTAAAATCTTTTCTACTGTGAGTGAATTTAGGAAATGTTCAAGCTATCAGCTTCTCTATTTGGATGGTTCTCAGTTTATATTGGCGTCTTAGAGACAGTTGTGCTTAGCTATGTACGAATAACTTCCATGCATGAGAGCTTTTCTATAGGAATCCTGTTATCAGGGGGATAGGGTTTATGTAATATTGTAATGTGGTACATATTTTCAGAAAATATGACATCTGAACAGAGCTGTAGGCATAGCAAGAAATATGATTTTCTGACCCTACAGTCTCTGATTCTTTCGGAATCTCAAAACTGGATATATTCTTAGGGGGATTAAGCTACAAAAGGTTAGGGAAACCCAATCCCTTTCTGTTGTCACTGACAGGAGCAATTTCATTAATGGAATATGACACTCAAGTTTAGTAAAATTCTACAAATTAATATTTCTTCACTATAAAAGGTACACCATCTTGGATTATTCATGTTGCTCTAGGTATGAATTATTATTTTAATATAAACTTTAGAATGTCCTTCAACCTGATTAGGTTTGCATCAAAATTAAAGTCCAAACTCATTTTGGCAAAATTTGTAAATGGTTGACGCATGCCAAGAAATTAATATTTGATTTTAAAATATGAAACCCATGCAAAATGACAAGAATTCTCATGTATGGAGAGACAATATAGTAAGAGGCTGGAGTACATAAATTTAAAACCAAGCTTTTCTTGGGACATCATGATTTTATTTAGCATTGTTAATTCTGTGGAATTTGGTATCCTCATTTAAATTTACTAAAACACCCCGTTGTTTACAAACATACAAAGTTTCGGTCCAGATAGTAAATTACTATTTACTTTTGTATATATTATCTCAACCACTCTACATTTGACAGAGAACGTATTCTCAAATGTACTGGCACATAAAGTTAGTTTCCATCAAATGCACTGGTGCATACAGTTAGCTTCCATCTTGAGGAATTCTTCTCTAAAATTTTTTGGCATCTGAAAGATCAGTGGAAATAGCTGTGGTTATAATGATTTTAGAAATAAATGAATATATAATATTTCTTTTTAACACTTATATCAAAAAGAATGTCCCAGCTGCATGGCAAGTCTCCAAATGATCCACTTATCAACTGATTGTAGCACTTACCAACAGATTGTAACAGCTGCAGTTTTAAGCAATTTCCACATGAGGGAGTGACCCTGAAATCTACCTATCCATTCAATAAGCAATAACAATAAATGTTCTTATATTATCATTAGGCACATGCTTGATTTTTAAAAGTAGGCAGGTTGGTTTCTGGCTTTGATCCAGTGCATCTAATTGCCAGGCTGCATGCACAGTACTAGAGCTAAGTGAGGAATTGTAGGTGTCTTTCTCACAGGCAAATAATCTTACAGCTTCAGCAGAGCCACTTCTTGCCTGACGAATAGGAGAGACAATACACAACAACTGTGGCTTTCCTGCAATATAATAAAAATTATAATGGCTGTCTCTTTAGTAGGTGAATTCTGGAAGACATGCAATGTTTTTCAGGAAAAGAAAGGCATGCATGGAAAGAGATTATGGGTGTATAAATTGTATAGAAATTCACAACAATGGTGACTAACAGCCAACTTCTGCTGTGATTTTAATTCTTACCATCAAATACTCGGTGCAGATGCTAGAACAACATCTACATTAGCAACAACTTTTGAAGTAAGCATAAACTTGGTGTAGGTAGTTATTCTGAAATTAATGGTTATCTCATTCATCTCAAGATCACAATATTTTAAATCAGAATGGGTTCCTTCTATCTAGTCATTACCAATATGCTTCTTACCTTAATAAGGACAATAAATACACTCCCACTATATTATACAGGTATTTTTTTCTACATAGTAATTTCCTTCAGGACCAATATCAATGCTAATACAGCATTAATAAAGATAACAGCATAAAACAATGTTGCAATAAATTTATCTTCTTAGACATGGAGGCACTATTTCCATTTAAATTTACTTCAAGACAGTTTAATGTTTTCTCTTGCTAGAGTTGCAGAATTAGGGCACATTGCTAAGAAGACCTCTATTACAGCCATTAATGAGATTTATAAGAACATTAATAAGTAAATCTAAAGCTCTACTCTATCAGCACTAATGCAAATGAGTGCAGCTTCAACACCTTTAATACAAGTATAAATATCACATTTATTTGTACACATATATAACAAAATAATATTGCATATAAAATGCATATAAATATTCCTAATTGTTTTTATTTTTGTGGTATATGCATGTTGTTGAACAGATGTCAATAATTAGTATGGAATTAGCTGTGATTGCAGGGAAAGGTTATGTAATCTACCTACTTATAGAGACATAGCTTTGTGCTTTCTGGTTCAAACCTCACAGTACTTTGTACTCATTGGATAGTTATCTCCATTGTTTATCAGCCTCAGTGATGGACCTGTCCCATTTCCAATAAGTGTATACTAATACTATTCCCCCCTCTGTGGTGTTGATAGTATATGTGGTGTTGAGGTACAGTATATTAAGTGCTTTGGGGGCAAATATGTTTTATTCTCTTTTTATTACTACTATACTATAATTATCGCCAATATTATTATTATTTTTAGTAACAAACAGTTCAAAATTGCAATTTAAATATTTTTTTAAAAAATAGAGATTGGTTACAAAGTCTTATGAGAGAGGTTAAAGCACCAACCCAGCATGCTAGAAATGAAAATAATATTAATAATAATTAGGAATCCAGATGGTATCTATATCCAAATATTGGAAGAGTTGTCACACATGGAATGAGCAAGTTGTTCCTATAATTATAATGCAAAATGGTGGTGGGGCAGCAAAGAACTACACTTGACTGCTACCTCTTAGTAGTTGTAGGTAGTTGTAGGTAGCCCTAAGATGGTTACCTATGAAGAATATTAACTCTGCTAACTCTTAAGAGTATAATCATAAAGGTTTTATTTTTGCTTAACTGGAATATATATTTTCTACAAGGGTTTCTGTTAACTGAAATGAAGCATATGTGAGGTTTTCCTACCTGGGGCTTCAAGGCAATATCAAAATATTGGTTGTAAATCAAAGCTTTGGTATCTTCTCTGCTTAGAACTAAGCTGTATAAACAATGATAAAAAGGCTTCTTGAAAGGAAGAAAAGGCTGATCTATGCATCAAACCACCCAATCTTAGTGTCATAGTGTTTCAAATAGCTATCTCACTGCTGGGTATTTTTTCCTGAACAGAGCCTTAATGAATGAGCCATGTTGTTTACATTACTGATGAATAATGATCCTTAAGAATTATGGTTATGAGAAAGTGACTTCTTGACCCTGGTGCTTTTAATTCCCTTATGGGAGGCCCGGGTTATTTCTTTTCTAGGGAGAAATTTTAAAAGAAAAGACTAAATAATCTCAGGTGTTTATCTAAATGCATTGTCTTTATTACGGTCCAAGAAAGGAGCATCTATAAAGATTCTATATTACTCCTAACAGACAGCATTGATTTAAACTCATCTTGCAAGTTTATATTGCAGCAGTATGTCTTTATGACAAATTATCATTTTCAACTTTTTATCGTAGAAAGGACTATCCAAATACATAAGAATTATTATTATAACATAGACTTAAATCTCCTTCTTGCTAAGCAGGAAATATAAATTGAAACCAATAATTCTTTCTAGAAGTTAGTAGAGATAAATGCTGAGATGTTGTTATGAAATGCAAGATGATTCTTTAAACTTCATAATACTGATTTTACTAAATACCCCCAAACTTCTTAAAATAGCTGATTTTTGTGTGTGCATAATTCCCTATAACCCTAAATTTTTCTTAACATGCAAATGTAGACTTGTTTTATATTTAATAACTATTTTTCTCCTTCTGTAATATCATTAAATCATTTTCAATACCATTTCTCCAAGGCATCAAGATAATTCCAAACTGACACGTAGTTTCATGTCATCCGCCAATGTGATAAGTACGGTTGCCACTTTTTCATCCAAGACATTAATAAAATGACATACCTAATGTCTTGCTCCTTCACTCAAATTAAAAATAATTGAGTTTATGAAAAATCAATAACATTAATATGCAGTCCATTAAATTACATGGCATTTTTATAGTGATGAGAAAAATGTATTTGCGCTCTGTTAAAATGTGTTCATTGCGTATGGTTTTGACAGTGATATCTACTCCTCTGCATAGTCCCTGTAGGATAAAGCTTATTTTACATGGAATAGAGAAATAGTTCATAAGCTGCTCTGCAAAAGCATCATGGACATAGGTCTGGCCAAAAAAGGCATTATTTGAAAACCAATAGTAAGGCACTTCAAGTGTCTGGACTCTCTATTTGAACAGACAACAAGGTGGCTGTTTTTCAGAAGAGAAATTTCAAAGACCTGTTTCATAATTAATTGAACAAGCAGATATTCCTTATAATATTTACAACAATTTGTCAGGGATTAAACAGACAATAAATTTGATATCATACTAGTATATTAACCAGTTCATCAGTCCAAAAATGTATTGTATGTTATGATAACTATTACTGGGTTTGATCACCTTTAAGGCATGTACTGTCAGTATTTGACTAAGATATCTCTTGTCTCTCCTCCCTATTCCAACAACAGTTTGAGGATATGCATATACTATTTAGATTGCTAGTATAAAACAACATCCAATATATTGCTGATATAAAACAATGTGTCATGTTTTTCTGAAGACACAAGCCCGAATCCTTGATGACTTACACTATAATATGTAAGTTGTATTTAAGATGCTTCCACAATTAGCAAAGATTTATATGGATATCCATTTGAAAATTATAATCTTTCTAACAATTGTATCATTTTATCAATAAGATTGTATAATTAACTTTTTAAGGAAAACAACGGATGGATATATAATTACACATGTTGTTGCAGTAAATCAGTTTGTTTCTTTTGAATGTATACAGAAACATTTTTTCAGAACAGTCTTATATATTTATTTATTTAATATATATATTAAATTATTAGTCTGATAAGCATTGTATTTTTATTAGTGCAATAATTATGATAATAAAACAATAGACTTTTTCCTTAGTAGGAAAGGATTTACTTATAAAAGCATTCTGATCGTATCAGAATTATTATATAATTATTATTGGGTACCAGAGGTATGACTGATAATAAATTTAGGCATCAATCCTTTAAACTAATTTAGAATTGTTCATGATCATTATTTTGATAAATCATTTTGCACTAATTCAGAATATTTATCTGTCAACAGTTTTTTCTGATACAAGAAAAGATTTAGAAATCTATCAAATAAAATTACTACACTGAATATTGCTGCTTTTGCAATAAATTAACAATGCAGTTGATAAGAGAACTAATTCCATTTCTGATATTCATTGTATTCTTTTTTTAAAAAAGAACAAAGTTCTGTATATGAGTGGTGTAAATTAATGACTGGACCTGATATAGACCCTGGTTGGATCCACTTGGGAAGGAAATTTGTTACAACTTTCCTCGCTCAGGGGAAAAAGGAGATTTGAATTCAGAGGGACAGTGCTCAGTTGACCACTGGGCATTAATATGATGGGTGGTTGTCTCCTCAAGGACTCAAGAAGATTCATTATTCTTTTGATAATATTGAAATGAAAGAAAAAAATTAAATAAATAGTAGGACATTGGAATCAGGACATTTTCTTGATATCCTACTTCCTGCAGGAGAGAAAGAAGCAGAGCCAGGGAGGAGTAGAGCCAAGTGAGGAAGCTGCCTGGAATCATTACATTCCCACAAGTGATCCAAGTCCAGCTCCACTGAATTCTGTTAACCTTTATCTAGCGCCAGTTTAGTTCTATGAGTTGACTAGAGTCTTGGGTATAGACATGAGCAATAAATCAGCTTAGCTGGAACTTAACATGTGATTCTGATTCTTTGTGCCTGACACTTCTAAACCATTGATTTTTAAAATGCAAAAAAAGAAAAAAATCTAGTGACAGTTATAGAGTTGGTCCAAGACTTTTTGTTACCTATAGTGCTGGAAATGATAGCAATCTTCCTTTCAATGAATAAATCAATGAATGTCTTTTCACCAAACTCCAAACTCTGTTTGAGCAATGGATCATTATATCTCTAAAATAAATTGAACTGGAACAATTACCACTGATTTAGGAAGTAGAAGAAACAAATAAACATTTAACATTAAAAATAGAGCTTACATAAGTTATACATTCATCCAGATCTTGGATAAATCATTTGATGTCCTCCTGATGGTTTGAATTATTCAGATTGGGTTTGATCTAAAAAGTTTCCTGTCTCTGATAAAAAGGATGAAACAGAAGCAATGACAAAATAAAACCTGAAAAATTATAAAAGTTAATAGGCATTAACATAGGTAGTTCAAAACAAAATATTTACATATTTACTTACCAGAAATTTGGATAATTCCAATGCTTCAAACTACTACAGACAAATATTCACACCTCTGTTCTATAAAATTTGAAAATTTATGCCTTTTCCATTGCTTATACAACTAGTTTCTTAGGTTAAATTCTAGAATTCTTGGTCTTTAGCAATTTCTGATTTCAGCCTATTGCTATAAAATGAATTACATTCTTAGTATTTGGACTTGGTTATTCCTTTATCATAAAAAATACATATTTATAGATTTGTCTATTCACTTGAGGCTTTCTGAGAACGACATTTGATAATAGGCATCTATTAATAATTTCACAGCATGATCTTTCATTTCTCCCTTTTTTCTTTTCTACAATAATTCTATTTTCATTTGCCATTTACTATTGTGTATACCCCACTCCAAGCTGTTTTGCTCTTGGCAAGATCAGCACTCCAAATATCTTCTCTCTGAACTTCTGGTTCTCTTATGAGTGGCAAAAAATGGTAATTTAGCTTGTAGGATTGAGTTGTTGTGAGAATACTTAGTGAGATCATATAAAATGCACTTACAGCCACTTCTGTGTATTTTAATTCTTGAAAAAATGTGCAGAAAATAAAAGATGCTTAACATCTCTCTGTAAGCAATTCTCTGTATTGTCATCAAAGCTCAGTTGAAAGTTCATCCAGATGGATCAGATTTCAGGATGTAAAGGCTAGGTTACACTGGCTGACGGATGCAAAACGTATGCAAAAAGGACAAAGCGGCTGAGCAAAATTTCAGGGGTGGCTCCATCCGTTGTTATCCGCTCTCAAAAGTGCCCCAAATTTGCATAAACAGAATGGAAAACAACGGAAAGGAATGGACGTGGGTAGTACATAGTGAGGATGGTAAGTGGATGTTCGTAGGAAGCCTAGCGGATGGAAGCGGATGGAAGCGGATGACACATCTGCAGGGCTTCTGGGGGAGAATAGCGAAGTGGACGTGTAGCGGAAGGAGCGGATGGGTAGCTGATGACGCGGATGCATCACGGATGACTATAGGATGCATAGCGGATGCCTAGTGGATGCGTAGCGGATGCAAAGGGTTCACTATGCATGCGGGGAGGATGAATTGCGTCAGCTCCATGGATATAAAAGGATGCACCTCGCAAGCAGTCACCATTCAGAGGAAAGACCTGCTGCCAGAGACATCTTGAAAGAACACCATGGCTCGTCAGTCAGGGAAGAAGAGAAAGCCTGTTGCCTATTCCTGCCAGCCCTGGCAAGAAGGACAGAACCACCATCCCACCCCCTGGCACTGATTCTGAAGCTGCTGCTGCTGGTGCTGCTGCTGGTGGTGCTGCTGCTGCTGGTGTTGCTGCTGCTGGTACTTCTCCTGCTGGTGCTGCTGGTGCTTCTCCTGCAGGTGCTGCTGCTGCTGGTGGTGCTTCTCCTGTTCTGCTGGTGCTGCTGCTGTGCTGGACCAGCCCCAAGGCCCTCAAAGTCCTGCTGCTGAAGGCCCTGAAGGCCCTGCCAGAGGGAGGAAGAGGCAAGGCAAGGAGAAGGGAAAGAGGAAACAGTACTCCATTTCCGAGGACCATGAGGAGGAGGTGCTGGAATGGCTGAGGGAGAACGAGTACTTGTGGAGAAAGGGCCACAGAATATATCGCGACACCAAGAGAAAGCAGGCAGCGTGGAGAGACAAGGCAGAGAGCCTGGGCTACACTTCAGATGTACTCCTGGGATGGTGGAAGCATATGCACACCTGGAATGGCAAGCTGCAGCTGAAGAAATCTGGGCAGGCCGCTGTCAAGCTCACTGACTGGGAGACCTGTCATGGCCAAGTGCAGCTTCCTGGAGGGTGAGGTCCGCCACTGAGGAGCAGCCCCTCTGTCAACCCTCTCCCTCAGACAGCCCACAGACAGCCAGTCCTCTTCCAGCCAGGAGAAAGCTACCGTGTCCAGGCAGGTGTCTTTGGAGGGCCCCATGGCAGAGACCCCCCCGACAGCTGCACTCCCCATGCCAGAGAACGTGGAGGAGCCACTGTCTAAAGTGGAGCAAGAAGAAACAGCAACCAGAGACCAACCCACCCCCACCCCCAGCTCCACCTCCATAGAAAGCAGGCAGAGAGGCAGACTGGAGGGCTAGAGCCACACTGTCCTGTTGGAGATCAGGGACACAATCAAGACCAGCACAGATCTTCTATCTCAGCTGGTCCACAGCGATAAACCATCCTCGAACTGCAAGCCCTTCATCACATACGTGAGCCAGACCCTCATGGAACTGCCTGAGGCCCAGTACCAGGTGATGAAGGAGAAGATCACAGCACTGCTGCACCACCCTCCAGGCCCAGCTGAACCTGCTCCAACCCACTCCAGGACTGCTTCTCCACCCCAGGCGATGTCACAGCCCTTCCACGGCTTTCAACAGCCCCTCACCTAACAAGCCTACTACTACCAGGACTTCCCACAGCAGAGGCAGCCCTTCCCAGTCCAGGCCCAGGTACATCGCATGCCACAGACGCCTCACCTCACCCAGCTGCAGACTAGACAGTCCCACTACACTCCTCCTTCCTCCACCCCACAGCCAAGCCCCTCAACAGAAAATCTGTCATCAGTACTATGCCTGACATCCCAGGTCCTTGAGGAAGGGCCTCTCAACCTCATGGGATTGAGTCAGCTCTCTGAGAGCTTCCTGAAAACACCATCCCCTGTTGTACTCTCAGGGCCAGGCACACCAATGGCGCCTCAGACCAGCACTCCAGCCACAGCCACCTCCACAGTCCCTGGCCGCTTGACAGCTGAGACCATGGACATGCCTCAGAGTGACTGAGAATAGTGCCAGAGACTGAGTTGTTACTTGTTCACTTTATCTTTGCTTAAAGACACTTTACTTGGTTCATTTTGCTTTTTTAATAAAGTCATACAGTTTACTTAAGACAGTTGTTAATAAAGATTATCTTTGCTTCACACACTTGGTTCATTTTATTTACTTAATAAAGTGTTGGTGAAAACTTTGAAAAAATGGTTAAGCCTTTGCATGTTTGTGGGATAGGTAAGGATAGCTGCGGGATGGGAAAGGATAGCTGTGGGATGGGTAAGGATAGTTGTGGGATAGGTAAGGACAGCTGTGGGATAGATAAACCTCCAGTGCAAGCATAGTGGGACTCTATGGTCCACCCTCCCAGCTGCCACACATATGGCCCTTTCTTATCAATAACAATTTATTCATTGATCAACACATTTCAAAATAAACAAAACTCTTTATTAATGCCCTATTCATTGTAGGGCCATTCAACATACATGGCACAATCTCATCAGTGTTATGAGACAGGCTGAAGGAAGCATCCATTAAGCATCTACCATCCTGTCTTGCCATTCCACTGCTCCAGCTGGGGAATTGCACCAGTGTTTCAGGAGGTTGCGCTGCTTCTTCCCTTCACGTGAAGCTCTGTTGGGGCCTTGCACATCCACAGTGTCTATCAGGTTTCATCCTTGCCTCCATTCACCAGGCTCCATGTCCCCATTCCCTTGTTGATGGTCCACAAGCCTGTTCTGCAACACTGGGTAGTGGGTGCGCATGAGATTGTGCAGGATGCAGCAAGCTTCCATGATGCTCCTCACAGTCCCTGGGTGATGCTGCATGGTGGTGAGAAGTACCTGGAACCTGTTGGCCAGGATGCCAAAGGCGTTCTCCACCACCCGTCTTGCCGTGGACAGCCTGTAGTTGAAGATCGTCTCTTCACGGGTGAGGTATCTGGAACTGTAGGCCTTCATGAGATAGGTTCTGAGGGAGAAGGCGTCATCACCCACGATGAAGTAGGGCACATCTTGTGTGTCATTGGGTAGGGGGTCTGGATCTGGAAAACCCATGATGAGGTTGCATTCCAGCCCATCCTTGAGGTCACTGGCGTTGTATACCTGGCTATCTGAAGCTGACCCATTGCCTGAAGCATCGATGTACATGAACTTGTAGTCAGTATCAACCATGGCAAAGAGGATGATACTGAAGAAGCCCTTGTAGTTGTGATAAGAGGACCCTGAGTTGGCTGGAGCTTTGCAGGCCACGTGCTTCCCATCTATGGCTCCAATGGGTTGGGGAAAGTTCCACCTCTGATACCACTGTTCTGCAACTTTCCTCCAGCCTTCTTCAGTGGTGGGGCACTGGAGGAGCTCCTCCACATATTCTTCGATGATGGCCTGCACCACTTCTCTGACCACTTTGCTGATGGTGTTGTGTGACACCCTCCACTCATACTGCATGTTTCTGTATGTGGTTCCAGAGGCCAGGTGGTGCAGAGTCAGTGCCACCTTCAGTCCAGGGTCCAGGGTGGGACGGAAGTTGGTGCTCGGCTTGGTCAACCTGGGTCTCAGACGCTCAACAATTTTGTCAAACATGGATGGTGGCATCCTCATGAAGTGCTGGAATGCACGAGGGTCTTCATTCTCAGCTCCACCATCAGCTTGTCATAGAGTCCAAACTCCACTCTTCTCCCAATCCATCGTCGGACCCACACAGCTCTTGAACATCTCCTTCTTCTCCTTGCGTAGAAAAGGTGAAACAGTCTGAACAGGGCTTGGTTCTGGTGTTGAATGATGGCGGCTACCAAAAGGAGTGTGCGATGATCCATGGTGGACATCAATGGATGATGTGGAAGAGCAAGACCAAGGGTGAAGAGGTCTGTACACCACGGCTGCTGGACTGATAGTGAGATCCAGGTGATTTCCTCCCCTTTTTATAGGAAATTTTGGTTTTCTGCGAGGTGTCCTTCCACATACTCTAGGCATACTCCAGACATCCTAAATATCCGAGCTACGTCCCATATACAAACGTTTTGTCCATTTTAATGCTTTATATATGAGATGCATCTGCTTACATCCTTTCTATTTCCATGCTACTAACGCTGTGTGGACATTCCGTGTACCTTTCGCTTCCTCCCTCTTTTCGCTTTCAGCTGCAGCGGATGTGAGTTGAGGGGATGTCCAGAGGATGCCGAGAGGATATAGCGGATGTTTAACGGATGACAATGGATGTAGAACATTTGTTGCCCGTATGTGTTGCGGATGTACATCGTACGTGGTGGAAAGTTCATCCACTCAAAAAGTTTTGTGCAACTCAAAACTTTGTGAGCAGATGAAATAGCAGTAGATGGATGTTTGACGGATAGAGCGTATGAAACACGTATGCAGTGAGTACACAATGGTTGCATCACGTTTTCAAACGGATGGCAAGCTTTTTTGTCCATTTTACATTCTCTTTGCATCCGTTGGTGCAGTGGGACATGGGCTTAAGTTCCAGTGTTCTGATTGGTGGTTCCATGTGGTTCATAGAAACAAATGCAGCATTTATAATCATTCATTGTACTTTATATTACATTTAGTGTTTTATTAATATTATGGGACATTATTTTGCATGACAAGCACTGTAAGAAAATGTGCTTTGTATAAACAAATAATAAGAAATAAGAATTGATGGAAAATTTACATCCTCCATAATCTGCTACATTACAGCTTTCAGAAATTCTAGTCAACATGAGCACTTTGTCTTTCCCAATCCAAGTAATTATTTAAATATCTTAACAAAATAAAAGTATGGGCCTTAAGCCATTGGTAACCAAGGAATACAGAGCAGTTTTCCTTGTCTAATATATGAAATAGAAAATCTTGGGTTAAGATTAAAGTGTTTCTTTCAAAATATAAATTGTTTTATATTTTCATAAAAGTAATTTGTTACCCAAGTTACTCATAAGTAACAATATTGTTTTGTGATCATAATTAAATGTTGATGAATATATTTTAAATTTATTTTGTCTTTTTGCAAAAACCAAATAACACAATAATAACTATAACTTTAAATATAATTAATAGAATTCATTTAAGGTTAGATAAGTAATAATCCTGAAAAAATATCCTACAGTTTGTAGTTAACTCATTCATATGTGGGCCCCTGATTTGAAGAACTAGTCTTAGCAATACACTGGAAGAGAAGGAAGAATCCAGATTTTACCAATAGTTTTTGTTAAGAAGTTGTATTCAGAACAGGCTTTATTAGGATAATATAAGACTCCACCATACATTTGACTCATCAAAGTTTGCTTATCAGAAAAACAGATTGTATACTTCATCTTTATTTGGTGTACCTGGAAAAACGATACTTATATGTGAATGCTGTTTGTTGGTTTTTGTTCAGCATTCAATACAATCAATCCTCAACATTTAGTGAACAATCTGGGCCTGTTAAGTTTTAATACTACTTTATGTAACTCGATTTGTAACTTTATGCAACTTGATACTTGATTTTCTTATTGATAGTCCACTGTTCGTATGAGTTGGAAGAAAGCTTTCCAATTTCATCTAAGTGCGGATTCCCCACAGGGCTGTTTCTTGAATCTGTTACTGTTCCATTTGATGACCCATGACTACTGTGCCAAGTCTAGGAATCATATTATGAAGTATTCAGATGACACACCAGTGGTAGGTCTTATTCTGACATAACAGTAAAGAGTCTTATAGGGAAGAGATGAAGTCTTGGTGGATTGGTGCAATAAAAATAACCTGGTTCTGAATGTGAATAAAACAAAGGAGATCATTGTTGATTTTAGAAAGAGCTGGCATAATCATAGTCCACTTTGTATCAAGCTACAGCCGTGGAGGTAGTCAATAGTTTTAAGTATATGAGAGTACAAATAGCTAGCAATCTGACTTGGTCTCTTCATATGTTATCTTTAGTGAAGTGTGCAAACCAGCATTTGCATTTTCTATGTCGTATGAAGAAAGCACATCTTTCTCCTTCTGTCCTGGCCACTTTTTACAAAGGCACAGTTGAGAACATTTTAACAAACTGTATTACTGTTTAATTTGGTGGTAGCAGTGTATCAGATCGAAGGTCCATTACAGAGAGTGGTAAGGACAACTAAGAAGATTATAGGAAGCTTGCTTCCTGTTATTCAGAGTACTACTTATATACTATGTGCTTAGAGTTCTGTTTCAATCAGTTTCTATGTTTTACTTTTCCTTCCTGTCTAACAGATTTTTTTCCTCTGAGCTGATGTGACTTATTTTTAGAGCAATTCACAAATGCTTTAGGTGGCCACAAAGGTGTCGAAAGAAGACCAGAATATCTTCTGCCATAATTGAGCAGGAGTTGATAGAACTGCACCTGCAACGTTGCTCCCAGTTGCATAAAAATGTCTGAATTAAGATGTCTAACAATTTTGCTTGGTATAAAACATGTTCATCTTTTATCTGTCATTTTTGAAATACTATATTCTTTATTATACAGTATGAGGAATTATTTTCACAACAAGCCTAAACAATTGAAATCAAAAAATTTGATCATGCCAGAATATCTAATGCCGTCCTACATAACTGTCTACATTGATCATAACTCAGGTGAATGGATGAGAAAAGGAGTCTGTGCACAAGTGTTCTCAGAATTTGTTTTAATAATTTTCCTTGAAGTTCTTAAAATGTGTTCAAGCTTTGTAAATAACATCCTTCCCACAAATGCCAAATTCAGAAATGTAATGAGATACAGCAAGAAAATTCTCAATCAGCACCAGCTGTTGCCCAATTAAACTCAACAGTTCACAGGTGTTCACATGAGACTACACAGTTTTGCCAAAACCAATTTATATTTCTTAACAAAACCTTCAGACAGAGAAATGAAATGGATTCATAGGGTGCTCTGGATGGTTTCAAAAAAAAAAAAAAAAGAAAAGGAAAGAGAAAGACACATATTTCTTGCTTGTGTCAAGAATTTCATACACAACAAGCACATTTCAATTAATCCCAGTTTAGTTAAAACAGATATGTCAATTGTAATGGTTGAGATACCTGCCTTCTCATTTGCCTCAGAATATGTGGATTTTTGCTTAAAATTCTTTTTTTTTGTCATAAGTTTTTCTTTTATTTTATAGCAAATGAAAATTCCAATTTCAATTGAACAGTTGTGTGGCTACAAATCATTTTAGGAAATAATATTTACAATAATATTCATTGCATTAATATCAATTACATTAATATTAATAACAATACTATTTGTTTAACAAGTTTACGTATCTTCCTTATATCACTAATCCTTTCATATATTTCCCTGTTTCTCGCTCCTGTTTTTGTCAACTAACCATTGATAAAATAAGTCCTAAGTCAAAAAATATTCAGTTTCTTCCTTTTTTTTAATTGTAGGTATTAGCTTATCTATTTCTGCACATTCTAATATTTTTCTAATCACATCTTCATCTGTTGGGATATCTTCACTTTTCCATTATTGTGCAAATACTATTCTTGCTGCAGTCAATACATGTTAAATCAGATATACATTCCCTTTGTTATGCCTGTCTGGTAAAATGCCCAACAAAAACGTTTCTGGTTTCAAATCTATATGTTGCTTTATCATTTTTTCAAGCCATGTATGTCCAATATTTTTCACTTTTTACCATGTCCACCACATATGATCGTATGAACCAGGTATCTGGTGACATTTCCAACATTTTGCATTTACCCTTAAACATCTTTGCTAACCTTGAGGGCAGAAAATGCCATCTATTAAAAACATTTTATATTTACATTTTTCTTTGTATGCAATAGACATTGTTAATTTATAATTTCTAACCCATATTTTTTGCCATTGATCAAACTCAATCAAATAGCCAAAATTTTTAGCCCTCTTCCATATTGATACTTAAAAATAGCCATATATTTTCTTTATTAATATCTCATCTGTCCCTGTTAATATCTGAACTAGTTCTGTTAATTCTTTATTTAAACCATACATTTTAACATCTTTCTTATATCTAGATTGTATCTGTATATATGACCACCATGTTATCTCAATCCCTTGATTATTCAGTTCCTGTTTAGTTTTAAGTTCCCCCTTTTCATTTAAAATATCTTTATAACTGGTAACATTCTCTATATCAATAACATTCGGAAAATTAATGCCTCCATTGTGGAAAGCCAGATCGGTATTTTCAAATAATGTTCTTTAATTTTCTCCCATATTAATAATAATGCATTCCTAACATAGTGTCTTTGGGAATGGCTATGTATTTTGGTCTCTTGTTTCTCAGTTCAATCCATTCTTTCACCCATGTAAGTGTCAAAGCCTGATGATACAATTCCCAGTCTGGTAGCTCAAAATCACCTCTATTTTTAGAATCTTGCAACATTTTCAAGTCTATCCTTGCTTTTTTCCCTTGCCAGATATATTTTAATATTGTTTTATTTAATTCTTCAAAATATTTTTTCTCCAATTTTATTGGTATTGTTTGAAATAAATACAGTAATCTTGGCAGGATATTCATTTTTATGGTGGCTACTCTTCCCATCAATGATAGTTGTAGATTTTTCCACTTCTCCAAATCAGTTTTAATTTGTTGTGCCAATTTATAATAATTATCTTCTTTAATCGTTACACACCTTGCCATTAGTTGGATTCTTTAGGAGTTGTCCATTGTCATTCCCAGTACCATCACTTTATGCAGAACTCATGTGTTCATTGATCCACAGTTTGGCTATGCTTTCATCACAAACAGAGACACTTTCCAACATATGAAATGTTCTCCCATTAAATATATATTTCACCATTTTAGAACTTCAAAAAATATGAGAAAGTGTTTTTATTATTCATTCTTTATAGAAAGTCACTTTGAAAAAAGTTTTAATAACCACACCTGTTACAAAATAATTAGAACATTTCCAGCAGTGGATGATCTTCATCCTCCAAATAATTTATTTATTATAAAGAATCATATTTACATATTAAAAAGATTTCACAGTACCTACAATTAAAAAAATAACTCTTACAATTCACTTTTGTATATATACATTAATAATGCTGTAGTAGTAAGGAAAAAAGTTAAAACAGACACTAAAACAGTGTTTTATTTCATAGTCATATAAACTCAACTAAATCTATCTTTTCCATTTCTGGAGAAAGCACACTTTGATCATGAAATTACTATGATAGAAAAAAAATACCCTGAAGAAAATGCTGCTTTTATGCAGGATTTGAAAGTTTATGAGTCTATAAGTTTATGAGTTTGAGGTCTAACTCATTTTCCTTTAATCTTTTTTTTTCTTTTGTGTCATCCAGATTCATTTTGAGGATGCTCAGTGATAGTTAACAATAATATTAGTATATTGTATGATTTTAGACAGGAAACATGCAAACTTTACTGCAAGTCCTAAACTATATTTAATACAGTTTAAAAATGAACAAAAAACAAATCCCAAGTCTTTTCCCAAAATCATGGGAAAAAAAGAGAGAAAATCCTGGCTGTCCAGCCACTACTTTTCTTGTTCCAAAAAATGTCTTAAGAATAGGCCATTCATGCTCCAAACGATAGGCCAACAACAATAATTTGTGGCAAGCCAGAAATTGTATGTAAGCAACATAACATAACATTCACCTTCAGAACATTGTATGGCTGAAAAGAACATGCAGAAAATCAGTACCCATTCTCCTAGAAGAATGAAATATTTTGAGGAATATTTTAAAAAAGGCAGAATATTATATTTCCCTAAATGAAAAATGGAGAAACATGTTTTTTTAGAGGCAGGAAGCAGATTAAATCTTTCTTAATACCCCCCAGTAGATATTATGAAAGATTGGGCCAGCCTATTCAGAAACGCAGATTTGGTAATCCATTTAAGACAGGATATTTTGAAACTCACTGCAGCAAAGTCTGAACAAAGGCAGAATGGTAGGTTTAATCCCCAACTCAAGATCCAAAATAGGACAAAAGCCCTTAAGCCACAATAGGAATTGCCCAACACCCTTTCAGAACACAAGCCCATTCATTGCACTATCCCAGAGCAGTCCAAACTTCATTTGGGAGCTCATATAATCAGTAAGCCAGAGGCTGACCAGATTAGCTCAGAAAAAACATCTAGGATTTACATTTTGTCTTTTGCCTATAAAGCCAGCTATGACCCCTACACAACCCCTATAAGAATCTAACAACAGCCAATGAAATACATGTTCTTACATAGGAACTGGAAGTTCATGTGCAAAGCCCAAAGAAGCTATAGCCCCTCCCCACTCTTAATTCCATTTTAACAGCTGTACCAGAACCATAAACCCTGGTGGTTTTGTTCATCATTAAACCATCTTTCCAATCACCCTTCATATTTCCAGTGTCTTTCTCCCAGCTTGGAACAGAACCAGATGGATATTTCTTCTCACAAACACATAAAAATTGAGCAAACTTAAAGAAATAGAATCAAGAAACACTTTTATCCTAAATTTACAATCTTATCCTTGTCCAGGAACATCTTAGTTTAAGGATGTGGAATCAATCCAGAATTTAAAACAGGTGTCCAAACCTTAGAAAATTACCAAGTTTGTGATACATTAATCTAAGAGCTCCAAATTGCCTGAAAAGATACTGGAACAAACAGTTTAGCACCTTTACAAATAGAATAGATACAGAAAAAGGTTCTTTATACTTATTTATAGCAGATTTAATCTGAAGCCCTGGAGCCCTAATCATGCCGGGGGAGCTCCTGCTAACTGATCTGGAGCCCTCCTCTCTTTCCCCAGAGAAGTGAAGCTCTTTCCATCGAGCCCTATTAATCACACTGGTGGAGCTCTTGAACTGGATCACTTGGAGCCAGTGGAGCACAAACAACACACCTTCATTTAAATCTCCCACACAACTGATCGAAGTATCTTCCACGCCAGACAACGTGTCTCCATTAATATGCCCCACACAATTTCTCCGGAGCCACATCGGACAACTGGCAGGGAGAAACAAGGAGGGAGGATAGAGAGACCAAGACTTTGAGGAGTTTTTCAGCCCTTTCTTGATCAAAGTCAACTGTGTATTTTGCTCTTATTTCAGTGTGTTCCAAACCTACAGTTTTTACGACTGTTCCCAGTGGATCAGATAACAGCAGCAATAAATCAAAGCAAGGTTATAAGTAATCAGATTGCCCGAATTCTCTTCCTGAATTATTTTCTCTCTCTGAGCCACAAACTTTTTTAAATTCAAAGAGAAGTGACAATCAAGCCCACCCTGCCTGCTTAAGCACAAACAAAAGCCTAGCTGATATTGTTAAAAACTCAGATACATTCTTTTGTCGATGTTCATCATGTTTTCCTAAGCTAAACAAACTAAGTACCTTGCCTGACAGAGTTGAAAGCATAGAATCACTCATTCACTCAGTAGAAGAATGCTTAGCAATACGTTTTGAAACAACTATACAAGCAAGCCTAATCTCTCTTGAAAAAAAATACAGCACAGATAAGTGACTAGCTATCAGCTCAAAATCAAATCCCACAACTACTACAACCACTACCTCAATTATAATCACAACTACAACCAAAAATAACCACCAAACCACAGCCACAAACAATTACTATCCCATCAAATAGTTCCACAAATAATATCCCGTAACTCATCAGAGACATCATGGAACGTGAACAGAAATGTCCAAATGCCATCTTATTTCATCTCGAAGATGCCAACGAATCAGACAACATCACCAAAGTTCACAATATCATAAGCAACTCAAATACAACAAACATCTCTCCTGAAGATATCATTGAAATAACCAGAGATGGCCCTGGGTACAAATACAATGATGGGTCTGTGGCCTCAAGATTTTGTCGAGTTGTTTACAAAAATGAGTCCAGCAAATGTATATTATTCATACAATAAACGCCATTGCAAAATCCAATCCCACCCATAAAAAACTTCACTCAAGACCAGACTTATCCATACTGCAAAGAATCCACACCCGTGAACTCCACGTAGAAGTCAAAAAACCATCTAGACAATGGAGAAAAGGATCTGTACATTGACTACCATGCTGATTGCATCAAAAGAAAGTCATAAAACACACAACTCTGCATCCAACCCCATCCCATCCAATCCAACATCACTCAAAACTAGGCACATAATGCCTAGCTTAAATGCAAGCTACTCAATGCAAAAAGCCTTTTAAATAAAATACCTGAATTTTCCCCCTTACTACCTGTAAATACTGTTAAATTTGATATTATATTCATCTGTGAAACATGGCTCAACGCATCTCTCCTTGACTCCATAACCACAGTAATAGACTATCATGTTTACTGATCAGATTGTAAAATCCGTAGAGGAGGTGGTGTTGCTATCTTCTATAAAAAGTCCCTACATCTAAAAAACATCCAAGTTACCCAGGAGCTTGCTCTTCCTAAGACCATTGTCTGTGAACTGTCCTTAAGTATAACATTTCAGTTCTTACCATGTTACAGAGCCCCTGATCATGACATCAAACATGCAAACAAGCTGAATACACTGGTAACATGGGAAGCATCCATGGTGACTTCAACCTACCTCATATTAACTGGACCCTTAATGAATGTACAACTGAACACATGTAACCTTCTCCAATGCAGTAACAAATTTGGCACTAGAACAACTAGTAACCAACAACACTAGATTTAAAAACTGCCTCAATCTCATCTTCTGCAATAGTTTGAATTCAATTTATGGAATACAGATTAAAGAACCCTTTTCCAACAGTGACCACAACATGATTGACTTTTGTCTCAATCTACATCCATACAAAAATCATCACAATGACAGAATCCCTAATTATAACTTCAAAAAAGGCAACTATGATCTTATAGACAACAATCTCTCATCGCTTGATTGGCAATTTCTATTTACTGGTTAAAATACTGTAGAAGACCATTACTACATATTTTTACTTGAAGTCAAAAGAGTCATCAAACTATATATACCAATAACAATTCCCAAAACCAGAAAAAACAAATTATTCATAACAATAAGGAAGTTTCAATCCAAAAATAAATCACGTTGGCGGAAAAACAAATCTGGTCACGTTGCCAACTTCAGAAGTCAATACAAAAATTTATGCCACCAGATAAAGACTGAATGCATCAATTATCACATTAAACAAAAGGAAAACCTTCTGTGCATCAATTCCACCCACGCTTTCTACAATTTTGTAAACAACAAACAAAAAGACTCAAGGTCCATCCCACCCCTGAAAGGACCTAATGATAAAGACTGCAATGACGAACCCCATTAAAACCAACCTCTTTAACACATTCTTTGGCTCAGTATTTGTAAACAGCAATGGATCATGCCCAGTATTTCCTAGCCAAACCACAGAAAACTACAATGATCTAATACATATTGATTTTACAGAAGACAATATTGAAAAAGCACTACGCAATCTAAAACCATCTCTATCTATTGGACCGGATGGAATATGTGCCTACTTCTTAAAAAAGCTATCTACTGCCATAGCTGAACCTCTAAGCATAATCTTTGAAAAATCTTTCAGGACCAGCTCCTTGCTAAAACTATGGTCACAAGTTTTATGGGTCATCCCCATCTTCAAAAAGAGAGACCCCAGCCTAGATGAAAATTACAGACCAAACTCTTTATGCTGTGTCACCTGTAAAGTCATGGAATCAATTATTAACCAATCCATCATCCTCCACTTGGAGACAAACAACCTACTCTCAAATAAACAATTTGGTTTCAGAAAAAAATTATCCTGTAATCTGCAACTCTTACACTGCAAAAAACATATGGACTACACAATTTGATCAGGGCAAAGCAATAGACGCAATTTACTTAGACTTCTGTAAAGTGTTTGATTCAGTGGTACATGACAAAATACTCCTAAAACTAAAATCTTATGGTATCTTTGGACAGTTGCATAACTGGATAGAAGCATTCCTGTCTAACAGATAACAAATGGTCAAAATTGGGAGTGTCCTATCAAATTATGTACCTGTCAACAGTGGTGTCCCCCAAGGCAGTGTTCTAGGACCAACTATCTTCATACTCTACATAAATGATCATACTAAGAGCAGCTATGTTCTCTTCGCTGATGATGTAAAGCTATTCAACACCACAGACAATACTGCTACCCTTCAAAAAGACCTTGACTACATATCAGAATGGTAAAAAAAAAATGGCAACTTCAAATCTAAACAAATAAGTGCTCTGCCTTACATATTGGCAAAAAAATATATCAGAAAATAATATACAGGCTGAATAGTCAAGACCTTGTTGATGATCCAAACTCTTTCAAGGATCTTGGAGTACTCATCTCTAATGATCTAAGTGCTAGAGCCCACTGTAACTCTATAGCCAAAAAGGCGTGAAGAGTTGTTAACCTAATGTTATGTAGCTTTTTCTCCGGTAATATTACACTACTAACTAGAGCATGCTAGATCAATACTTGAATACAGCTCATCAGTCTGGAACCCACATTACGTATCTTACATTAACACAGTTGAGAAAGTCCAGAAATATCTCACAAGAAGAGTTTTCCACTCCTCTACTCATTGCATCATACCTTATACCACCAGACTTGAAATTCTATACCTAGAAAACCTAGAATTATGCAGCCTTCAGTCTGATCTAAATATAGTATATAAAATCATTCACTGCAATGTCCTACCTGTCAATGAATACTTCAGCTTCAACCATAACAATACAAGATCAAATAATAGAGACAAACTCAAGTTTAATTGCACCAAACTTGATTGCAGGAAATACGACTTCAGCAAAAGAGTGGTCAGTGTCTGGAATACTCTACCTGACTCTGTGGTTTCTTCCCCAAAGGGGTGAGGTCAACAGTAGAAAGTCTACTATTGACCTCACCCCTTTCCTAAAAGGGCTGTAGGGGGCGTGCATAAGCACACAAATGTGCCTAGGGTCCCTTCCTATTGTTTCTTTTATTTTTTTATTTTTCTTATAGATATATATATCCATGTATTCATAACTATGTTTTTACTTATACCTATTATCTTGTAAGCAATTGACAAACCAAATAAATAAACAAAATAAATGATGTAATACAACAGCTGTTATCAAGCTTTAGTTCTCTTCTAAATCCTTTAGATCATAATGCAATAGAACGGATTGTGTGAAACTGCATAAAACTGTTTGAACCTTGTAATGAGGTATGAAATTCTTTTTCAATAAACCGATGTAAAAAAATTAGAACTTTGATGAACTAATATTTATTATCTTTGCCCACTTCAAAATGTATCTTTGGTTTATAAGGAAAAAATATGTCACAAATTCAGAAATAATAAAAGCATTTATCAGTTATTAGAAGTTTGGAAAATACTTGCATCAATGTATGAAATGCAATATGTCTGAAAACATTTGTGTAATTATTACTAAATATAACTGCAGGCATTTGGATCATGTCATTGGCCTACAAGCATTACCAATTATTATCTTATTTCTCTCTTTGCGCAAGATAATTGGCAATTATTCTAAGAAATAATGTAGTATGTGAATGTACATATATACATTCACACGAACTAACTCTATACAGAAGCCTGAGGATGGCAGATGAGATTCTGCTGAAA
>BLBF01000004.1:78587931-78598372 GCA_015471245.1 Laticauda colubrina
ATCTATCTATCTATCTATCTATCTATCTATCTATCTATCTATCTATCTATCTATCTATCTATCTATCTGCATGGTTTAAAGGTGTGATATAATTTTTAATTGTACCCTAAAAAAATTAAATTATGGAGTTACCAAGTTAATAAGAAAGAAAATGTCTCATTTAGTTTAATACTATGTTTAAAAACTAAGTCATTTTTTAAAAATATGTATTTTTTGTTTTTGTTTTCTATTTTGCATCTTTCTCTTCTTTCTTTTGTATATGAATGAAATAAGGAAATGTTAAAAATATAGTTGTATAATCTGTAAAAATCCATGGTTTTATTTGCTGTTTAATATTACTGGACCATTTTATTTCCTGGTATTTTGAGAGAAAAAATCCTATTTTGCATTATACCTCTCTGGATAATGGCCAATTCATAAAGTGGCACAACTGGACTGACAAGAAAAATTATGAAGCTACAAAGTTATTTGCTGCATAGATGATGCCATAGGAGAAGATATAATTTACAGCATGTTTTGTATAAGTACTTAGTTTGGATCAGCATTCTACTACAGTCATGGAAATTTTCAGCAAAATGAGATTTTAGGTTTATTTGTTAGTTTGCATTTTTAAATGATTAAATTTAAAAGCAAAACAAAAGTACTATATGCTAAGGCCATATCTTCTTTAATAAGATATTTTTGTTATTTTATGCATATAATATTATTTTATATTATTTTATGTGCCATTGTTTTCTACCTTTTTTACTGCAGTTATAAACTTTTTCAAAAGAAATAGATTCTCCTAAACAAGAGGTCCTAGATTCTGTGAATTTTCAGAGTGATAGAGGTTTGCTCTGGGATAAATTTGCAGAGTAGAAAGGAGTCACTCTAATCTAATTATTTGTAACTGAACTTGTCTTCCCCTGATTTAGTATATTGGTCTGAACTTAACATATGTTAAAAAATATTTTGAATGTTGTTGCTTATATATAAATATAGGAAATAGATGTTAACATTTTTTGATATTCCATACATTAAATTGTTTTCATTTTGTGCATTAGCAGATGGAGACAAGAAAGGTTAATATTTAGTGTTCTGTTCTGAGAAGAAAGGTACACGAGACTGGTGTTCCAACAAACAGCTCTTTATTATAACAACTCAGTGACTTGTAACAGAACATTTGCCAAAGCCGTGGCAGCCTTTTTTATAGCGGCTGCTCACGGCTTGCAGCCAATGACAGTTCTTTAAGATTTCCCGCCATTAGGCGGGCCAATTGCAATGGTACTTTATTATCCAATCCTATTGAAGCCTGCTAAGCCAATCAGATTTAGGTATTTGGAGTATTCTAATTTCTATACACAACACCCCTCCCCTCTTGGTTTCGTCCAACGTGCGTAACATAGTCATGCAGGTAGGTGTGGCTTTTGCGGATCCTACTTGACCTGCACAGCTCAGTCTCAGCGTAGTCTTCCATCGGTTTGGTCAGGATCACCTTTTCTCCATGTCTTCTCCATGGAACCTCCTGGAAGGGAGAGTCAGCCTTGCCCCTCCCGCCTGGGTCTCTCAGGCTGGTTGAGGTGGCTCTGCCACTCCCTCCTGGTCTGTCTGGGTTGGTTGAGCTGGCCTGGCTGTCTCCTTCCTGGAAGGCCTCGCCTCGCTTCCCTGCTTCCGGTTCTCTTCTCCAGAAGTTGTCTATGGGTAAGTGCTCTTTTTGTCTTAGCGGGGGTTCTAATTCAGGTTTGTGTTGTGTCTTTTGTCATTTTTTGGGTGGTTCATCTCTCCCCTTTTTATTATTTTGTGTTTCTACCCCCCTCCTTGGTTGTTTTTGGATTGTTTGTTGGGGGTAGTATTTGCGGCGGTGCTTTGGAGCTAGGTAGATTAGTATTGTGTTCCAATGTCCTAGAGCAAAGCTGGTTGATGTGTCATTTCCATGTTCTGCCATCATCTTGTGCAAGCTGGTATGACCAGGGCCCTGTAATTTGTGTAACTGTGGCTGGAAGCCATAATGAGTCCCCGGTAAGATTTTTGGTATAGACTAGGTCTCCAGTGGTAAAGGAGCGATATTTACTTGAGGAGTCAGGGTTTTTTTCAGAGGTGTAGGTGGGGTGTAGCCTGTCTAGGTAGGAATGCAATTTTCTACCCATGAGGTGTTCTGCTGGACTTTTGTAAGTGGTTGTGCTAGGGGAGATATACTGAATTGTTAACAGTTTATTTAGGCTATCTTGGATGTCCCCAGTGTCTAGTTTGTCTAGGGCTTCTTTTGTATAACGAACCATGCGTTCAGCTCGTCCATTGGAAGCTGGATGAGCCGGCGCTGTTAGGGCATGTCAGATGCCTTGTGCAACTAGGTATTGTTTGAAAGCTAAGGCAGTAAACTGGGGGCCATTGTCAGATACTACTACATCTGGCAGTCCATGTGTAGGAAAAAGTTTGTTCAATTGTTTTATGACTGCTTCAGTAGTTGTGGACGCTATAAGAATAACCTCTAGCCAGTTTGAATAAGCGTCAACAATTATCAAATATGTGTTCCCTTTCATTGGCCCAGCAAAATCAATATGCAGTCTCGACCATGGGCCTCTGGGAGTTGCCCATTCCAGGACTGGTGCAAGAGGGGGGGTAGGCCTTGATTTCTGGCAGTCGTGGCATGTTGCCACCCATTTTTCAATGTCTTGTCCAGCCCTGGCCACCAGACGTAACTCCTGGCCTGGGCTTTCATTTTTACTATGCCCGGGTGTCCCTCATGCAACATGCACAATACTTCCTCCTGCAATTTTTTGGGAATTACCACCCTGTCCCCCCACAGTATATAACTTTTCCAGGGACAGTTCAGTCTGTCAGGTGTGAAAAGTTTTAAAAATCTTGCCTCTATCCTCATCCAGCCAGCCCTTACCTACTCAATGCAGAATTCGAGCTGTCAGCAGGTCTTTCGCAGTAGCTTTAGCGACATCTGCTGTGGTTAGTGGCAGATTCGGCCATGTCTCGATCTGAAGAGTGGGGATGGTGAGAGCTGGGTCACCTTCCTTGTTGGGCAGCGGGAAATGGTTTAAGGCATCCGTATGGGTGATGGTTTTTCCTGGGCGATGGATGAGTGTGTAATTGTATGCAGCGTGGAATTTTGACCATCTCGTCATTCTTGGCAATAGGATGTTCGGGGTTGGTTTGTTCCCTGTCAGAATTCCTAGCAGGGGTTTGTGGTCCATGATAATAGAAAATGTTCTACCATATAGGTATTCGTGGAATCTCTTGACGCCTGATATGATGGCGAGGGCTTCTCGGTCAAGTTGGCTGTAGTTCCTTTCAGATTTTGACAGCTTTTTGGAATAGAAGGTGATTGGAGCTTCTCTGCTACCTGGTAGCTTGTGGCTCAGTATGGCGCCAATTCCAAAAGGTGAGGCATCACAGGTGACCGTCAGTGGCAGGGTGTTCCTGTATTGTATTAAAACGGTTTTGGATGTTAATAAGTCCTTAATGTTTTGGAATGCTGCTTGTTCCTGGTGGCCCCAATTCCAGACAGTTTTTTTTATCTGATAGCCAATGTAATGGCTCTGCTACGGTTGCCTTTTGGGGCAGGAAGACATTGTAGGAGTTAATGAGACCTAAGAACGCCTGAAAGTCTGTTTTATTCTTAGGTCTGGGTGCATCTTTAATTGCTTTTCTTTTCTTTTCAGTGAGGTGTATCCCTTTCTCATCTATAAGGTAGCCTAGGAATTCGACTTGATTGGTGGCTAGTTTACATTTTTCTCTTTTGACCTTAAGCCCTGCTTCCCTGAATCTTCTCAAGACTTGTCTCAATCTATTTTCTAATTGGTGTTTATTTTTTGCTGATACTAATATGTCATCAAAATAGGGAACGACTCCTTTTAGTCCATTTAGAAGGCGCTCCATTAGGCTTTGGAAAATGCCTGGGGAAATGCTAACGCCAAATTGAAGTCTGTTGAATTTGAATGCCCCTCTGTGCGTGACTATAGTCTGTACTTCTGCAGTTTCGGGGTCAACCGGCAGCTATTGGTATGCTTGCGCGAGATCAAGTTTTGTGAAAAATTTTCCTCCCCCGAATGAATGCAACACATGTTGAACTACTGGAACAGGGTACACGCTTTGCTGGAGTGCATAGTTGAGGGTGGCCTTATAGTCACCACAGATGCGTACTGACCCATCTGGTTTGACAGGAGTTATGATGGGAGTTTCCCACCTGGCATGGTCGATTGGCTCTAACACCCCTTGTGCGATGAGTTCGTTAAACTGCTCATCTATTTTTGGCTTTAAGGCAAAGGGAACGCATCTGGCTTTGAGCCTGATGGGAGCTATCTTAGGGTCTAGGCTGAATGTTATAGGGGTCCCCTTGTACTTGCCTAGGGTCCTATCGAATATGTCCCAGAACTCTTTCAGCAGGCGAGACCGATTCCTCCCAATCGGTCTCGGCGACGCTGTTGATTCCTGTCACTCCGATTCCCAGGGGCGCGAACCATTCGATTCCCAGCAGGCTAGGGCAATCACAGTCGATGATTGTCAGAGGAAGTACTTCAGTGTGGTTTTTGAATTCTATTAGGAAATGTCCAAGACCCACTACCGGAATTCGGTTTCCCTGATAATCTTTAAGTATTAGCTTTTGCTGTTCCAGTTCTCTTTGTTTGATGTCTGGTGTCAGGTTTCTAATAGTGTTCCATGATACCATTGACAGGTATGATCTGGAGTCTACTTCCATCTCATAGAGCTTTCCTTCGATTTTCACATTTATTCTGACCTTTTTTGCGTTTGCTGCTCTGGCATTTCCGATGATTATTATTTGATGTGTTTCTTCTCTGTCGTTCATTTGCCGTTTTCTGTTCTGTCGGCTCCATCGGCTTCTGGCTTGTCTCTCTCTGTTTCTGGGAGGGGTGCCGCCACGTTTCTCTGGACTATAGCTCTTTTTGTTTCAGCAGACCCTTGCAATGTGCCCCCGTTTCTCACAAAATCTGCAAAGGACATCCAGGAATCTGCATTCGGAGTGCGGGTGATCCCCTCCACACCCAGCACACTGGAATTCTCGCCTCCTTCCTCTTTTTTCTGCCATTTTCTTTCTGACTGAAGCCTATGTATGTCTTCATTGTCATCATTGGTGTCGCTTGGGGAGTTGAGGTCTTCATGGTGGGCAGTTGCGGTGGGTTGTTTTTGTGTTCCTTCCACCTTCTTTTCTTGAGTTTGGTTCTGTGATTCTGGATTTGTTGAGTTAATTTGGTACATGGTGGCTGCAGATTTCTTGGCTGCTTCAGTGGCTGTGGCTTCTGTGATGGCCTCAGCCACTGTGATATTTGGTCTGTTTAGTAGCTTGCTTTGGAGTGTAGCATCCTTCAACCCAAGGACCACGCGTTCTCTCATGGCTTCGTCCATGTTGAGAAACTCGCAGGCTCCTCTGATATCTCTTAGGGTTGCTACGAAATCTCCAATGTTCTCGTCTTCTCATTGATCTCGCTTATAGAATTCGTGCCTTTTGATCAGATTGGAGACCACAGGTGCGTAATGGGCTAGTAGCATTCGATTTAATTCTGGCTATGCCATTAGTTTTACGTCTCATGGTTTGGCTAAAGGCTTGGCCATTTTGAAGATGGCAGGGCCACAGTGTGGCCTGAGGAATACAGCTCTCTTCCTCTGGTCAGTTATTTCTTGTAGCTCATTGCTTTCTAGGAACATTAGGAAGCGGTTAGTGTATGACTCCCAATCTTCTTCGGCTGGGTTGAACAGTGCGGGCGGCGCATTGTTACCAGCCATTTTGGTTGCTCAGTTCTTGTTGCCGTGTGCTTCGGTCTCGTTCTTCTACGATGATCCCACCTTCATTGCCAGTGTTCTGTTCTGAGAAGAAAGGTATGTGAGACTGGTGTTCCAGCAAACAGCTCTTTATTATAACAACTCAGTGACTTGTAACAGAACATTTGCTGAAGCCGCAGCAGCCCTTTTTATGGTGGCTACTCGCAGCTTGCAGCCAATGACAGTTCTTTAAGATTTCCCACCATCAGGTGGGCCAATTGCAATGGTACTTTATTATCCAATCCTATTGCGGCCTGCTCGGCCAATCAAATTTAGGTTTTTGGAATATTCTAATTTCTATACACAACATTTAGAATATTATTTCCAAGAGACATTTACTGACATATCTCTAATATAAAGCATATAGATATGAAACTGTGGACATGCTTCTTTGAGAATTCTCTCACAAGAATACTTGCCAACAGCCTCCTTTGCCAACCTGGCCAGAGTTAAGTTTTATTTTCTTTCTGAATACTGGAAAATATAAATAGTTGGTCTGCATTAACATGTATTTGTTTGGAATAGAGTTCTATGGTATTTCCTATATATAAACTGACATTTGCACATCTCCCCACAATGCAGTAATTCCCATTGAAACTATGGTTGCTATTCACAGTGATATCTGTAATTCAATTGATATTTCTGTAAAATCAAGCCAGATCTATGAAATTTTATACAATCCCAGATCATGTCTGGATTTAGTTTACAACATTCCAGGCAATTTATGAATCTATGTTGAAACTAGAGATATCCTTATGCAGCCAAACTTGTTTATTGGTTTGTTGATTTTTCATTGTAGCTGAGTTGAATATGGACCAGCTGCAAATTCCAGATCACTATATAATTTCCTAAATCTGAAAGAGCTTTTACAGTGCAATGTTATCTTGTGTTAACATTTCTATGCTATTACTATATAACTGTGTATCAAAGTAGTTGAAAATTAATATTTTAGTATATTTCCTAATTTGTTTTCTTGATTACCATACGTTCATGAGGTCAAAAATGTCCATCCAGAACAAGTTGCCCTTTATTCTGGGATTTATAATTATTACCTAGAAAACTAGTTTGGTGCAGTGGTTAATCTTTAAGCTAGAAACTGGCAGGCCTGAATTCTAATTCCACCTTAGGCACAGACCAAGCTGGGTGACCTTGGGCCAGTCACTCTCTCTCAGCTGCAGAAAATAGGCACTGGCATACAACTTCTGAAAAACCTCACTAAGAAAAAATTCAGGGACTTGCCAAGACAGTCTCTAAGAATGGGACAGAACTGAATGGAAGAAAAAAAATCTGAAGAAACAAGGAAACAAAAAAAATATATAAATTCTGTTTTTCAAGCACTTGAGCTGACTGGGAGGGAGTATGATATGAGTCTGGAATATTTTTTTTGACTAGGGTTCTAACTAGGAGGAAATTTAAAGGTATCCTTTGAAGTTTGAAGGTTTACTTGGCAATCAAATTGACATTCCGGCACCATACAATAGCAGTAATTATCTAAGAAAAGCTTTAAAATTAATCAGTGGAAGAACCATACTCCTACATGAATTAAATAAAGAAAACCTCTGATCTCTGTTTTTACAGAGTTTTTACAGGTACTATTATTATTCTTGATGTTCTTATAAGCTTCTGTTGTTACTACTTGTTCTGGAATAAAATGGAGTTTTAGCTAAAATGTCAGAACATATCAACAGAGAAATACAAGCCTTAACTTCGTATGCATAGCACTTTCTCTACACAATGCACATTGAAATTTGATGAAACATTGTTTTCAAAATGGCATCTTTCTGGATTTAAAAGTTATATTCCTTCTTGAATTATAACTAAAGCTCCTAAAGCTAAGAGTAGACATGTTACAGATGAAAGTGGCCTGGTGTCTTCTGGGTTGTTGGATTGAAATTCCCATAATGCCTTTGGCTTGCATATTACATATAAAATAGCATACAATTTAGGAAAGCTGGTTGAAAGATTTCTTAAATCATTTGATGTAATCTTTTTTATGGTACTTAGATGTTCTTCTTGTTGGAAACTGCATACCTCTCATTTTCACTGGTTCCTGTGTTATTCTTTCTACTTCCTAAGAATTATGGTGCTCTTTCTGGGTTGCTCTAGAAGCGATCAGTTCAGTTCTGTATTAAAAAAGTAGGCAGAATATTTTTTTCCTCCTAACATTTGCTTTGAAGCTGTCCAGGAAATCTTCCATAGACTCACTTAATTCTGGTATCCTGTTGGTGAACTAGTTTAAATCTCCCACTTATAGTTGAGTATATATATGATGGTTTTCTTCCCATGTGTTCAGCACATTATTATTCAGTGTGAATATGCAATATAGTGGATCTATATTCTTAAATAATCACACCAAGTGAATGGATCAATATACTTTTCAGTTGTATAAAGCAAAGTATTACAAAGGACTTCATGTTTCTGAAAAATGGAAATTGGAATATACATCTAGGAACTCAGTTAATAATAGTTCTTTCCTGGATAGAAAAGGCACTTTTAGTGCTCAGTTACTGACTCAGAAACTTTTACTTATCTGTTGGTCTTCAGTCCACATACAACATTATAGATGCAGAAGTTTATCAGTTTCATTAACCGCAAAGTTTATTTGCAGTTCTTCCTTGTAATTCTGCTTCACACCAAAATTCCAAGATACATGGAAAAACAGGATTATTGTGAAACAAAGGATCACATGTTTCAACATTTATTTTTATACATAACACAGTATAATACCAGCATATTTAATTGTGCTTCATAAATATTGACTTTTAGAAGACCTTCTGCCAGCAAAAAATTATGATGCTGAAAGCTCATATGGTGTTTTTCCTATGATTTTGAAACAAATACCCATCAGAGATGAGGAATGATAAATGCAAATATTAACATCAAATGGCAAAATCTTACTTGAAATCATCACATGTCTAGTTACTTCAATAACATATATGCTTAACATTAGCCTGTGTTTAGACATCAAAATGTCATCAATAAAAGAGCAGAACAAATGTACTCATGGGCAAAAAAGAAAAAAAAAGAAAAAGACACAAAGAAACATATGGATTTCTCTTTGCCAGTTACATGAACTCTGTGCATTTCCTTCTTGCCTAGAAATAGATTTTTTTTGGACTGGAACCATCAGCACATTTCCATGTTTTCTTGATAAAGCAAACCACATGTACAAGTCAATTTTCAACAAAACACAATCTCATTTACAAAGCTCTTCATGCAAAAATCCTCATATGGATCCATTTCTCCATTGGGTTAGAAAGACTAGCTTGCAATCACTCTGCAAAAGCAAACTATTAAAAAGAAAAAGTGCATCACAGGTTTGTTGAGCTGAGCCAATATACATTGGAAAGTCTTACAAGAAAGTTTAATATTCCGGGGCATCATGTGAAATTTCTAAATATAACTCTAAAATTATATCCTAGCATATAAGATGTTTAGACTAGCTGTGAGTCTATTAAATGAATGCTGACACTAATATATACTGTTTATTAAAATAGTGATAGATTAGCACTTAAATCTATTCCATATGTACACTTAAATAATCTTAAATCATCCACAAACATCTACTTTTATATATAGCATTATTAGAGATTAGAAGAGTAGTATTTTGAGAATAGAGTTGTATGTGTGAACTATCATTAATACAATATGATTTCTGATGTGTTAGATGTGGCTGGGTATTTAATATGTGTGCAAATTAATAAATAGGGTTCATGTCTTTATTGATGTATTTTGTTGGATTACTATGTTGGATTGCTGTTTTGGAGAGAAGTGGAATAGAAATCAATGACATGCTGACTTTATTTTTATTTTATTTATTTATTTGTGTCAATTGCTTACAAGATAATAGGTATAAGTAAAAACATAGTTATGAATATATGGATACATATAAGAAAAATAAAAAAATAAAAGAAACAATAGGACAGGGATGGTAGACATGTTGGTGCGCTTATGCACTCCCCCAACAGAGCTCTTAGGAAAGGGGTGAGGTCAATAGCAGACAGTCTTAGGTTAAAGTTTTTGGGATTTGGGGAAGAAACCACAGAGTCAGATAGAGTATTCCAGACACTGACCACTCTATTGCTGAAGTCGTATTTCCTAGAAATTAGCTTTTGATGTCTCTAATTTCTATTGTTTCATATGTAAAAAGAACCAAAAGCCCAGACACTTCACAATGTTGCAGAAACATTCTTTTAAAAATCAGATGTGCTTCCTCAATGATGTCTCTTCTGGCTGCAGAAGAGAGACAAAGGAAAGAAAGACAAAAAATTTCACTGAAGGCCATTTGGTCATCTGAAGAAGCCAAAATTTTTGGTTTGTAAAAGCTTCCCACTTTAAAACTGAAGGGTCAAAAAGCCTCAAAACTTGGTTTACAAAATGACAGAGGCAACTTATACTCACTAACTGATCATTTGGCTTAGTGTGCAGTGAAAATACTGTCTATATTTCTTTAATAAATCCTATACCAGATAAATGTACATATCAAGTAATAGGATGCTTTACATTTTAAAAAGGCATTATTTTATATTTATACACATATAATATGTATACACAATGTATAATTATAGGACACTATTTGAAACTTCTCTGTTGTAGAAGATGCTGTGAATGAAAGCCTCCTTCTTTCTTTCCTTCCTTCCTTCCTTCCTTCCTTCCTTCCTTCCTTCCTTCCTTC
>BLBF01000004.1:78607867-78625628 GCA_015471245.1 Laticauda colubrina
GTGATGAGACAGCCTCAAGGAAGCATTCGTTAAGCATCTACCATACTGTCTTGCCACTCCACTGTTCCAGCTGGGGAGTTGCACCAGTGTTTCAGGAGATTGCGCTGCTTCTTCCCTTCACGTGAAGCTCTGTTGGGGCCTTGCACATCCACAGTGTCTATCAGGTTTTGTCCTTGCCTCCATTCACCAGGCTCCATGTCCCCATCTCCTTGTTGATGGTCCACAAGTATGTTCTGCAACACTGGGTAGCGGATGCGCATGAGATTGTGCAGGATGCAGCAAGCTTCCATGATGCTCCTCACAGTCCCTGGGTGATGCTGCATGGTGGTAAGAAGTACCTGGAACCTGTTGGCCAGGATGCGAAAGGCGTTCTCCACCACCCATCTTGCCCTCGACAGCCTGGAGTTGAAGATCCTCTCTTCACGGGTGAGGTATCTTGAAGTGTAGGGCTTCATGAGGTAGGTTCTGAGGGAGAAGGCGTCATCACCAACGATGAAGTAGGCCACATCTTGTGTGTCATTGGGTAGGGGGTCTGGATCTGGGAAGGTTGAGGTTGCGTTCCAGCCTATCCTCGAGGTCACTGGTGTTGTATACCTGGGCACCTGAAGCTGACCCGTTGCCTGAAGCATCGATGTACATGAACTTGTAGTCAGCATCAACCATGGCAAAGAGGATAATGCTGAAGCCTTGTAGTTGAAATAATTGGACCCTGAGTTGGCTGGAGCTTTGCAGGCCATGTGCTTCCCATCTATTGCTCCAATGGTGTGGGGAAAGTTCCACCTCTGATACCCCTGCTCTGCAACTTTTCTCCAACCTTCTTCAGTGGTGGGACACTGGAGGAGTTCCTTCAGGTATTCTTCGATGATGGCCTGCACCACTTCTCTGACCACAATGCTGATGGTGTTGTGCGGCACCCTCCAGGCATACTGCATGTTTCTGTATGTGGTTCCAGAGGCCAGGTGGTGCAGAGTCAATGCCACCTTCAGTCCAGGGTCCAGGCTGGGATGGAAGTAGGTGTTTGCCTTGGTCAACCTGGGTCTCAGATGCTCCACAACTTCGTCAAACATGGCTGGTGGCATCCTCATAAAGTGCTGGAATGCACGAGTGTCTTCATTCCTCAGCTCCACCATCAGCTTGTCATAGAGTCCAAACTCCACTCTTCTCCCAATCCATCTTCAGACCCAGACAGCTCTTGGACATTTCCTTCTTCTCCTTGCGTAGAAACGGTGAAACAGTCTGAAGAGGGCTTGGTTCTGGTGTTGAATGATGGCGGCTACCAAAAGGAGAGTGTGATGATCCATGGTGGACTTCACTGGATGATGTGGAAGAGCAAGACCAAGGGTGAAGAGGTCTGTACACCACAGCTGCTGGACTGATAGTGAGATCCAGGTGATTTCCTCCCCCTTTTTATAGGAAATATTTGTTTTCTCCTAGGTGTCCTTCCACATACTCTTGGCATCCTCCAGACATCTTAAATATCCGAGATACATCCCACGTTTTGTCTGTTTTAATGCTTTATATCCGAGCTGCATCCGCTTTCATCCTTTCTATGTCCATGCTACTAATGCTGTGTGGATGTTCCGCGTACCTTTCACTTCCTCCCTCTTTCCGCTTTCCACTGGAGCAAATGTGAATTGCACGGATGCCCAGTGGATGCCGAGAGGATACAGCTGACGTGTAACAGATGACAATGGACGTAGAATGTTTGTTGCCCGTATGTGTCACAGATGTAGATCGTACACGGTGGAAAGTTAATCCACTCAAAAAGTTTTGTGCAGCTCAAACCTTTTTGAGTGGATGAAATAGCAGTAGACGGATGTTTCACGAATAGAGCGTATGAAACATGTACACACCATGAGTGCACCATGGATGCATTGCATTTTCCAACGGATGGCAAGCTTTTTTGTCCATTTTACATCCTCTTTGCATCTGTTGGTGCAGTGTGACATGGGCTTTAGTTTTAGGCTGGTTCTCTCCTTGATTAGTTTCCATCCATTGCTTCTTATAATGCCTTCAACTGCTTTGGAAAATAGGTTGACCACCTCTAATTTGTCATATTGCTTGTGCTTTCTCAGCCAGTCTGTGGGAATGGGACAGTTACTTAGGAATTATGAGCTGGTTCCCTTAAGGGAAGGCATCATGGTAAATATAGTTAAAGGTATCCTGAGAAATTTATTCCATATCATGTGGCCACATCTGTAATCCCGATTGGTCACTGTTTTGACCCTCGATGGGTTGGGAGAGTTTTCCTCACTTTTACCTGAACTCTCTAACTCATGGCAGCTGCTTTCTATCGCTACAAGACGGCTTAGGAGATAACCATCTTTTACTACACGGCAGATATAGAAAGGATTGGGCATTAAAGAACTTCATCACAAACATGTGTTATGATGAACCAATACATGTAATTTGTTATGGACGTCTTGTTGAGTTATCTTTCTGCATCTGTACAACTTCAAATCCACCTCTGTGCAGGAGACAGAAAACCTCTATCATGTCACCCTTAGTCCTAGTTTTTATTAGGCTAGACATACCCATTTTCTGCATCCATCTTCATATTTTTTTAGCCTCCAGACCCCAGACTCCAACATCTTTGTTGTTTTTCTCTGTTCTCTTTCTAAAGTCTTAACAGTTTTTTTTTTTATATCATGGCAACCAAAACTGGATGTGATATACCAAGCGTTTTATATATAAGCTGTCCAGAGTCATTGGATATGAGGTGAGTGACAAATAAATTTTATAAATTTTTATAAATAAATAAATTACAGTGATGAGTGTGTGTGTATTTGCATTTAATTCAAATTGACATAGCTAAGCATCTTACAAAGGGAGATTTTAGGCAGCAAATAACAAGTTACTATTTGATTGATATATTTGGATGTTATGTGTAGAAGTATGTATGTGTGTATGTGTGTGTGTGTGTGTGTGTTTTCTTAAGTTTTCATGGGTACTTACATATATGGTATTCAGCTTTGTTCGGTTATTTTCCCACATCATCATAGTTGTGCTTTTAAAGTTGTAGCAACATTTCGGCAGAATCTCATCTGCTGTCATCAGGCTTCTGTATTCAGTTAGTCTGTGAGTCAGACTTTTACAGTTGTTTCAGTTTTAAATTTGGGCTAGCCGACTGCTGTGCCAGAATGTTTTTTTCTTGATCCTGATTGATTGGAAGTCTTGGTCTGTGTTTATTGGTCTTGGAGTTTGCTGTGTTCTGCTTGATTGCTGTTTCTAATATCTTCTGTGTGTTTTGTGGCTTTTTTTGTCTTGATTGGCTGGCAACATTGTGTTCCTGTATTGGAGGCTTTTCATGCAGCTTGGCTCCGATAAAAGGATGGCTATCCTTCATGAGGAAGCTAGGTTTCACCTGGGTTCCTGGTTGGGGTGTGTTTGAGCTGGTGGGGGGGATCTATTTGTGCCCAGGTGTTTTTCTGGCTTGTGGTGTGGAGATTTATTTGTTTGTGAGTGCAGGCTTTCAAATAATTCACAGTCTGGTGGAATCATCTCTTCTATTCATGCTTTCAGGTCTTTTTTCAACTTCAATGGCTTCTCTGATAATTCTCTGGCTGGGGTTTTCTACAGTGGCTAGGGTTTTGGTGCCATTGAAGTTGATGCTGTGACCTATGGCTTTCATGTGTTGAACTAGTGAGGAAGTTTGTTCCAGCTTTTTTACTGCATTTTTGTGTTCATCCAGGAGGGTACTTATTCTTCTATTGGTCTGTCCAATGTATGTGGCCAGGCATGATGCACAGAGGACTTCATATATGCCTTGGTTTTTCAGATCAATTTTATCTTTGGAGTTTCTTAGGATTGCTGCTATTTTTCTGTCTGTTTTGAAGGCAGTATTAATGTGATGCCTGTGTAGTATCTTACTGATTTTGTCTGTAGTGTCTTTTATGTAGGGCAGGACAGCTGTTCCATAGGTCTATTCATCTTCTAGGTCTCCATTATGTCTCAGTGTGTTTTTGTGGATCAAGCCGTTGATTTTGCTTTTGTGGAAGCCGTTAGCTGTCAAGTACTTTAGTCAGGGTGCATAGTTCAAGCTTTATGTGTGTCTTGTCTGCCAGGCGTTTGGTAGCAGCATTATCATACTTCCAACAGACAAAGGGAATGCCACAGTAATAATGGATAGAAAAGACTGCGAAACAAAATTGACAGACCTACTCCAAGACTCCAAATACAAACCCATAAACACGGACCCAACCACATATCTGGAAAAAATAACCAAGAAGAAAATTATAACCAGCCACATGAGCAAAGAAATCCAACAGACGATCATCCCAAGAGAAAAATCTTCCAGATTCCGCAAACTATACGGCTTCCCAAAAATACACAAAGAAGGTATACCTCTCAGACCCATAGTCAGCTCCAGAGGAGCACCACTACAAAACCTAACCAAACACTTAGCAAAATACCTACAGCCCCATGCTGAAATAGCAGCTTCACATGTACAAAACTCATACCACTTCTTGGAAATGATCAAAGATCTACACATGGAACAAGAAGATGGGCTTGTAAGCTTCGACATGGTTTCACTGTTCACTCAAGTCCTGACAAAAGAAACTATTGAAATCATCAAAAATAAGTACCAACCAGATAAACACCTCATGGAACTAACAGAACACTGCTTAACCAACACATATTTCATATACAAAGGACAAAGATACAAGCAAATTAAAGGAGCCCCTAAGGGATCACCACTGTCACCTGTCATTGCAAACCTGTTCATGGAAGAATTCGAATCCAGAGCCCTGGCTAATGCCACCCACAAACCCAAACTATGGTTAAGATACATCGATGACACATTTGTGATTTGACCCCATGGAAAAGAAAACCTGAACAATTTCCTAACACACCTAGACAGCACACACCCCAAAATCAAGTTCA
Organism: Laticauda colubrina; assembly: GCA_015471245.1. Lineage (NCBI taxonomy): Eukaryota > Metazoa > Chordata > Lepidosauria > Squamata > Elapidae > Laticauda > Laticauda colubrina. Next base: position 78,612,752 of record BLBF01000004.1, read on the forward strand.
CTATGGAAACAGAAACAAACAAACAAGTACCATTCCTAGATGTACTAATCTACAAAAAAAGCCGATGGCACACTAGGACACACCATATACCAAAAAAAAGCACACACCAACTGCTACTTCAACGCCCAATCCCACCACCACCCAGCACAGATAAACTCCATGGCCAAAACACTAATTGCCAGAACCAAACGCCTGGCAGACAAGACACACATAAAGACTGAACTATGCACTCTGACTAAAGTACTGACAGCCAAGGGCTTTCATAAAAGCAAAATCACCAGCTTGATCCACAAAAACACACTGAGACATAATGGAGACCTAGAAGATGAACAGACCTATGGAACAGCTGTCCTGTCCTACATAAGAGGTACTACAGACAAAAAAGTAAGATACTACACAGGCATTACATCAAGACTGCCTTCAAAACAGACAGAAAAATAGCAGCCATCCTTAGAAACCCCAAAGATAAACTTGACCTGGAAAACCAAGGCATATATGAAGTCCCCTGTGTATAATGCCCAGCTACATACATTGGACAGACCAATAGAAGAATAAGTAGATAAGTAAATAAGTAAGTAAGTATAAATAAATAAGTAAATATATAGTAAATAAGAATAGAAGAAAAGGACCTGAAAGCATGAATAGAAAAGATGATTCCACCAGACTGTCAATTATTTGGAAGCCTGCACTCACAAACAAAAAAATCTCCACACCTAAAGCCAGGCAAACACCTGGACACAAACAGATCTCCCCTGATACCTCCAGCTCAAACACACCCCAACCAGGAACCCAGATGAAACCTAGCTTCCTCATAAATGATAGCTGTCCATTTACTTGGAGCCACACTGCACTAAAAGCCTCCAATACAGGAACACGATGTTGCCAGCCAATCAAGACACAAAAAAAGCCACAAAACAGACAGAAGATATTGAAACAGCAATCAAGCAGAACACAGCAAACTCCAAGACCAATAAACACAAACCAAGATTCCCAACCAATCAGGATGAAGAAAAAATCATTCTGGCACAGCAATAGGCTAGCCCCATATTTAAAACTGAAACAATTGTCAAAGTCTGACTCACAGACGAACACAATACAGAAGCCTGATGATGGCAGATGAGATTCTGCCAAAATGTTGCTACAACTTTAAAAGCACAACTAATGAAAAGATTTGCCTCAACATTATCCTGGGACACGAATATTGGCATCTCTGCTAACAATGTTTAGAAATGCAGTGACATACGCTAATAAATATGTATACAATTGAGTTCTTCACATGGGCATTTTCATACCATTATAATTGACCAGCATTGATTACCATTAATTATGTTGAATCCATAGTTGGAAGGAATAGAGTAGTTAGATAATAGGATTCTCAGGAGCACAGCTGGAAGTAATTTTTCTAGACAAAGTAGAATTACGGTAAATTGCTGAAATATGCTCATACTCCACAGTACTTGATAGAGAGAAGAAGCAATTCAAGGCACTAGAATAAAGACATAGTGATCATCTAAACGTAAAGGCTGACAAGATTTCAACTTTTTCAGCAGAATAATTAAGCAAGACCTAGAGAAAATAATTTGCACGTTCCTTTTAATTTTAATTGGCATAGCTTGCAACTGAATTCTTTCTATAAAGTCTTGTAATCTGAATGATGTATTAGGTCCTTGGACCAATTTGTGTTTACCTGTTCTCAATTACTTTTTGGATTAAATTGTTGCCACTGAGCCTTAAGGATGACCTGGCTACAAACTATGAAATATGCTATCTGTAAATAGTTATTAATCTTGGACAAATTCTAACATGTTTCCCTTTCCTTCACTGTTGCACTCCTAGACGTGTCATAGCAACAGAAATAATAAAACAAGACACATTATTTTTTTTTGGGGGGGGGGGAGGTATTTGTAGCTGTGCTTCACCAATAGCGAGAGAGTTATGAGATGTAAGCATATACGACAGAAATATAAATATTTTAAAATAGATTTTTAATCTACATATCTGTAAACTATTTTTATCAGATATGGTGTATTTCCTGTGCTGAACACAATCCTGCATAATATTCCTACATTTTCAAACTCCCTGAATAGATCTACTATATAGATGTTCAACAATTTCCAAATCAGATATAGTTAAGGACAATTGGTAGCACAATGTTATATCTTGAGATCACCCTTAAATGTTAGGCAGTGTTTGATCATCAAATGTTATGCTCACCTGGAAGCAATCTGCAAAAAAATTAAATATATATGAAAGTTTACATGGAACCCATGCACCATGTATTGAGTACACAATTAAGACTTCACAAAATCACTTTTACTGGGCTCTCAGTTGTGTTTTAACACCAAACCTTTATGGACACACTGACTAAAGAATTCTATAGCTTTTAAGATTGTCAGTTATCCCACTACAATTTCTCTGGATATTTACTTCTATGAAATTCTTGACTTGATGCTATGAAAGATCAGGACTGTTAAACTCACAGCCTGCCAGCTGGATGCATCATTCACTGGCCATACCCATGCCCAGTTTTGTGAAAGGAAAAAAGTCATGAAGCATCATGTGATTATGCCATGACGACCAAGTTTGAAACCCCTGGGCTAGATACCGGTAAAGCATCTTCTGTGTCTATGATATAGTCATTCTTGAGAATTGTTGTGATTTCCATATTTCAAAGTGATTAACACAAATAAAAGGCATATCAGGACTCATATTACCATATATATTGATCAATATCTTTTGTCTTTCCTGAGCTGTGAATGGTATAATTCTCTTGAGGTGAAAAGATACCCTCTATATAAATCGAGCATGTTGTGTTGGATAATCAGCATGTTGTGCTTTGCCTTGAAACAAAAATTGACAGATTCAGAGTGGCATCCCAGATATATTGTGTCCAAGACTCACAGATATGAGGAAAAGCAAAGGATCAGGAGCTCAAAGAAGATGAGAGAAACATTTGTTGACTTTGATCTTAAAGCTATTATCATTGAATTTCAGTCCTGTAACCAAGCAAATAGAATTCTATTTTTTCAAAGATTAGATTTTAAAATAGTGGGATGGATCACCACATAATGAAATCCCTGATTGTGAGCATATATTATATGCCATTCTGATCAGTGAACTGTTTTCTGTGTATAGATATTTGCCCATGTTATCTTTGCAAGTTTATAGTTGGTTTTTTCACTCCTGAATTACTAAATATCACAGATGCGGATATGCAGAGAAATCAAAATAATCTGCAAAGCTCTGGATGACCATTTGGTTGCAAAAAAAATAGCAAGAGCTGTTACTATGGTTGTGTTGATTTTTTAATCTGGCTATAACAACCCTCTGTTGCATATATTGTATTGTAATTCTAGTTGATCTAAACTAGAATGACAATACAATATTTCAAGAATATGCTTTTAACAATTGTAGATTGTAAATCAATTAAAGGCCTGGTCCCACTGCACTTATGGATGCAAAGAGGATTTAAAACGTAAAAAAAAGCTTGCCATCCGTTGGAAAACGCTATGCATCCGTTGTGTTCTCACTGCATAAGTGTTTCATACGCTCTATCCATCGAGCATCCATCCACTGCGATTTCATCCATGCAAGAAGTTTTGAGCTGCACAAAACTTTGTGAACAGATGAACTTTCCGCTGTGTATAATGTACATCCGCGACATATACAGGTAACAAATGTTCTATGTCCGTTATCATCTGTTAAATGTCCGCTGTATCCTCTCTGCATCTTCTGGCCATCCCCTCAACTCACATCCACTGCAGCTGAAAACAGAAAGAGGGAGGAAACAAAAGGTACATGGAACGTCTACACAGCGTTAGTAGCACGGAAATAAAAAGGATGTAAACGTATGCATCTCGTATATAAAGTATTCAAAACGGACAAAACGTTTGTATCTGGAATGTATCTTGTATATTTAGGATGTCTGCAGTATGTCTAGAGTATGTAGAAGGCCCCATAGTGGACAACCGATATTTTCTATAAAAAGGGGGAGAAAATTATCTGGATCGCTGGGATGGTAGACCATATAGTCCCACTATGGTTCCACTGGAGGTTTATCTATCCCATAAATATCCTTATCTATTCCACAAGCATGCAAAGGCTTAACCATTTTTTCAAAGTTTTCACCAACACTTTATTAAGTAAACAAAATGAACCAAGTAAACTAAGTGTCTTAATCAAAGATAACCTTTATTAACTTTCTTAGGTAAACTTTATGACTTTATTAAATAAGCAAAATGAACCAAGTAAACTGTATTAAGTATCTTAAGCAAAGATAACCTTCATTAACTTTCTTAGGTAAACTTTATGACTTTATTAAATAAGCAAAATGAACCAAGTAAACTGCATTAAGTGCCTTAAGCAAAGATAAACTTTCTTAGGTAAACTTTATGACTGTATTAAATAAGCAAAATGAAGCAAGTACAGTGTCTAAAGCAAAGATAAACTTAACAAGTAAACAATTCAGTCTCTGACACTATTCTCAGTCACTCTGAGTCATGTCCATGGTCTCAGTTGGTAAGTGGGCAGGGACTGTGGAGGTGGCTGTGGCTTGAGTGCTGGTCTGAGGCACCGTTGGGATGCTTGGCCCGAGGGTACAACAGGTGGTGGTGTGTTCAGGAAGCTATCCGAGAGCTGACTCAGTCCCGTAAGGTTGAGAGGCCCTTCATCAAGGACTTGAGATGTCAGGCCCAATACTGATGACAGATTGTCCATTGACGGGCTTGGCTGTGGAGTGGAGGAAGGGTTGGGAGGAGTGTAGTGGGACTGTCTGGTCTGCAGCTGGGTGAGGAATGGCGTCTGTGGCGTCCGATGAACCTGGGCCTGGACTAGGAAATTCTGCTTGTGCTGTGGGAAGTCCTGGTAGTCATAGCCTTGGTAGGTGAGTGGCTGTTGAAAGCCGTGGAAGGGCTGTGACATCGCTTGGGGTGGAGGAGCAGACCTGGACTGGGTAGGAGCAGCTTCAGCTGGGCTTTGAGGGTTGTGCAGAAGTGCTGTGATCTTCTGCTTCATCACCTGGTACTGGGCCTTGGGCAGGTTCCTCAGAGTGTGGCTCACGTCGGTGATGAAGGTGTTCCAGCCCGAGGATGCTCTGTCCAAGTGGACCAGCTGAGAGAGAAGTTCTGTGCTGGTCTTCATTGTGTCCCTGATCTCCAACAGCACACTGTGGTCCTGGCCCTCCAGTCTGCCTCTCTGCCTGCATCCTCTGGAGCTGGGGGTGGGGGTGGGTTGGCCTTTGGTGGCTGCTTCTTCTTCCTCCATTTGTGACAGCAGGGCATCAACCTCCACGGGATCTTCCAAGTCCGCCAGCATGGGGAGTGCAGTTGTCGGGGGGCGGTCTCTGCTGTGGGGCCCTCTGAAGACACCTGTCTGGACAGGCTCACTGGCTCCTGGCTGGAAGAGTACTGGCTGTCTGTGGGCTGTCTGAGGGAGAGGGATCTCAGAGGGGCTGCTCCTCGGTGGCGGATCTCACCCTCCAGGAAACTGCACTTGGACATTATGTACATCTCCTGGTCAGTGAGCCTAACAGGGCCTTCAGGGGCTTGAGCAGCAGGGCCTTCAGGGGCTTGAGCAGCAGGGCCTTCAGGGGCTTGAGCAGCAGGGCCTTCAACGGCTTGAGCAGCAGGGCCTTCAGGGACTTGAGCAGCAGGGCCTTCAGGGACTTGAGCAGCAGGGCTTTGAGGCCTTGGGGCTGGTCCACTACAGCAGCAGCAGCAGCAGCAGCAGCTTCAGAGTCAGTGCCAGGGGATGGGATGCTGGTTCTGGCCTTCTTCACCTTGCCAGGGCTGGCAGGAGTAGGCACAGGCTTCCTCTTCTTACCTAACTGACAAACCATGGTGTTCCTGCAAGATGTATGTGGCAGCATGTCTTTCCCCTGTATGCTGACTGCGTGCATGCTGCATCCTTTTATATCCACAGAGCTGACGCAATTCATACTCCCCGCATGTGCAGTGAATGCTTTGCATCCAATATATATCCGTGCGGCATCCCCTTTGTTTCCTATAGGCGTCTGTGATGCATCCGCTTCCTTCACGATGCATCTGCCCCTTCCACTATGCGTCTGCTTTGAAATTCTCCCCTGGACCCCCTTCAGAGGTGTCATCCACTTCCATCTGCTTTCATCTGCTAGGCTTCCAATAAACATCCATTTAACATCCCAGCTACATACTACCCACGTCTGTTCTTTTCCGTTCTGTTTATGCAAATTTTCGCCACTTTTTGGAGTGGATGACAATGGATGGAGCCACCCCCGAAATTTTGCTGTGCCCTTTATGCATACGTTTTGTGTCCGTCGGCCAGTGGGACTGGGCCTTAATATAGAACAAAGTTTTAATCTTTGAAAAATCACCATCAGTCAAGTGCAAAAGGCAGCTTATATTCTGTGATGACATCTTTAATACCATCAAACAACATTTCCTTATCCCAGCTATTTGGGAAGGACTTAATGGCTTAATAAAAGTGCCAAATGTAATCTGAACATCTGGCTGACTTTGGATACCTGCTTGTTCACACATTCCAGGAAGATAACCGAGGAGAGTCCATGGGAAGAACGCCAACAAAGATAAACCTCATCCAAGGAAAGCACTAATTTGAATCCAGCTTCTGTGAACACGCAGTTCCAAACTCTTATACAGAGCTCACAGCTGCAACCCATGAGGAGGATCATGGCCCTCTCTTCCCGAGTAGATCACGCTTTTCCCTGATCCTCTCCTCCCTGCATGCCCTAGGATGGATAGGGGATGGCCCTGGGTCCTCTTCTGACTGCTCAGCCAGCCTCTGCCCTTCCCCAGCCTCCTCCACCACTTCAGGAGCCACACTTCCACTCCCTGTTGGCTGTTCCTCCTCTTCCTCAGAGTCAGTATCCACCAGGGACATGACATGAGCCTATTTCCAGATTTCCTGAACTTCATCCTCCCTGAGCCTCCACATGCACCCTGTACTTACCTGCATCCAAAACAGACCATGTGGGGACTCCTGGGAGGGGAGAGGTGGGATGGGCAGGGCTAGCCAAGAGTGAGATATGGGGGTTCTCTGAACTGCACAGAATCTTAGCTAGGGGCTCTCCCAAACCCCTGCAAAGCCCCAGCAGCCTTTCCCTGAGAAAAGCATATACAGCTTAATGATAGTAATTTGCAATGGGAATTCCAGTGCTAAGTAATATGATCATAAAGTGCAACATCACTGACTGCTAACTTACAGTAGCACTAGTAGCAGTCCCAGGTGCTGTTGTTGGGTGAATTCCACATAATCTCAGTATCCTGTATCCTGCTATTTGAAGCCTCCTGACAACTTCCCCATTGACTTTGCTTATGACTTTGCTGGCAGTGAAAGTTGCAAATGGCAATCATATGACCATGGGACACTGCAACATTGTAATTGCCAGCTAGTTACCAAGTGCCTGAATTGTGATCATGAAAATGCAGGGACACTTTGATGGCCATAACTATAAGGACCAATCATAAGTCCACCTTAGTCAGTGCCACTGTAACTTTGAATAGTCACTGAACAACTGGTCATTCAATGAGGATAATTGGGACTTTTGTATTGTAATCAGGACTTTTGACCTTTCAAACATTTTCAAACGTTCTTTTCCATTCTTTTCCATTCTGTTTATGCAAATTTTTGCCACTTTTTGGAGCGGATGGCAACGGATGGAGCCACCCCCAAAATTTTGCTCGTCCGCTGTGTCCTTTATGCATACATTTTGTGTCCGTCGGCCAGTGGAACTGGGCCTTAATCCAAGTAAGCTTCACTAATGAACTATATTTGCACAAGGGTTTATCTGAACATAGGAAGTTAAGGCCCTGTCACACTGCCCAATGGATGCAAAACATTTGTAAAAAGGACACAGCGGATGAGAAAAATGTTCCATCCATTGTTATCCGCTCTCAAAAGGGGCAAAAATTTGCATAACCAGAGCCGATAACACGGAAAGGAACGGACGGGGGGAGGACGCAGAGCGGATGGAAAGCAGATGCGGAATGGAAGCATCCTTTTGCATCCTCTAGGCATCCTCTAGACATCCTTAATAACCGAGATAGAACATTTTTTCCGTTTTAAATGCTTTCTTTGCGTGCTGCATCCGCTTTCATCATTTCTCCATCCGTGCTACTAATGCTGCACGTCCGTTCTGCATCCGTTCTGCTTCCTCCCTGTGTCCGCTTTCTGCTGGAGCGGATGCGAGTTGCGTGGATGCGCAGCGGATGCCAAGAGGATATAGCGGATGCGTAATGGATGACAACGGATGCAGAACGGATGTCCCCCGTATGCCTAGTGGATGCAGAACGGACGCATTTGATACATTTTCCTCTCAATAGTTTTGAGCAGCTCAAAACTTTTGAGCAGCTCAAAACTTTTGAGCAGCTCAAAACTTTTTGAGCAAATGAAATGTCAGTAGATCGATGCTGGATGGATAGAGAGGAAGCAAAACAGAGGCAGTGAGTACAGAATGGAAGCATCGCGTTAACCAACGGATGGTAAGTGTTTTTCTCCATTTTACATCCTCTTTCCATTCGTTGGTGCAGTGTGACAGGGGCTTTACAAAGACTGGAAGGAAAATTAGTGAAATAGGTTTTTCTATGTGAATTTTCACATCAAAGCTGAAGTCTTTAGCTTTATTTTTGTTTTTATGATGGGGTTATTTTTTTTACAATCATATCATCAAGTTCTTTTTCTTTTTAATGAGTAGGCTGAACCAATGACATACAGCATATTGTAGCTAGACATTAAAGACAATCATAGTTTATGTTTCAAGTGAGGTTAAAATTGTTCCTATTGTGATTCTTGGCATAGCAATAATTTAATTTATGACTTTGTTAAGTGCTGATTAGTAGGAGCGAGCTATTCCTCTCTCTGAACTACCTGTATTTCTTTCTTTTTGTTTTGCTTTATTAAAAAGAAATGGACTCCTGCTTGTTCCAAATCCATTAAACCTCTCATAGCATTTATATTCAAGTTTTACACCATTTGATTTTTCTCTCGTGGGTTCATTTAATTATGATGATTATGCATTTATTTTTATCAGATAAAATTTAGATATAAGTGAATAGATGCTGGTTATACTTTCCTGTCCGACTTATAATAAGTTTAACATTCTGATTTTCAAATAGCTGTGAACATATATCAATATATGAGTTAAAGGCATGTATAATTTCTTCATATCTTCTGAGATGTGTAGGAAATACAATTTTATGGGAAAAAACAATAGCTTTGTGGGTAGTTTTAAATGAATAAACTTTATAAAATCTTTTCAAATTTTTGTGTACTCTAAAACAGCTGAGGATATGTGAATATGTGGTAAAGAAGATTTGGGACTTCATTTGCGAGTGCTTTCTAGTTTAACCTGGTTTACAATATGTTTTTGTTCAATTCCTGCATGCAGCTATTTTTTCATTTAAACTAATTAGCCCATCCCATTGGTGTTGGAAGTACTGTTTAAGGCAATTTTGGGTTGAAAGAATTAGCTAGTGACATTACCATTGGCCAGAGGAAACCTGTGGTACCATCTGCCAGCAACTCACATTTGGAGGGTCCTAAGCAGCAGGACTTCTTTGCTGTGGCACGCATTTTATGGAACCTTATTTCCTCCCAAAGTTTAGCTAACTCCATCCCTGTAGCTATTTAGGAAGTCCCTAAGGATCTGGTTATGCCATTATACCTGTGAGTTGATTTAGTGGCTCCACTATTGAGGTGGATATATTCATGATCTCTCTCTCTTGGGCTTTGTATATATTTCTAAACATCTCTATTTTAATGCTAATATTTCTATTTTTATATCTTTGTTCTGTCCGGAAAGAAGCGTGTGAGACCGGGTTTCAAACAACAAGTCTTTATTTCAAACCGCTAGGCAAAAGATACGGAACATAGACCAAGCCACAGCAGCCCTTTATATAGCGGCTTGCCTGCCGGCTTGTGGCCAATGACACTTGTTTAATTCTTCCCGCTGCTTGGTGGCTTCCCGGATTGGTTCCTAGCGAACCAATCCATAAGTGGCCTTTTCGGCCAATCAGAATGAGAGACTTGGAACCTACCAAGTTCCATACAGAACATCTCTGTTTTCATATATCTATTCTTTTTTACTGATTGTTGTACTCTGCCACAGTCACTTCTTGTGAGATAGGAGGTTATGTAAATTTGATAAATAAATAAATAAATATGCAGTTAAAAAAAAAACACTTATACATTGCAGCTGAGTCCTTGACTTTCTATGAGAGCTCTTGAAGACAGTTTGATTCTTAAAGAGAAAGAATTATTGCAATATCCTGGGTGCAACCTTTGATAGCTCTTCACAAGTCTACTGATGAATTATAACACCACTCCCAGAAATTAAAGAGCACACTCTATCAGAATATAAGCTTGAATCATAAGTAGAATGTTCCTGATGAATTGTTCCTTGAGATACACACTAGCTTATAAAACTGAATTACAGGTAATATGTGTGATATCACAACTGACAGGATGAAATCCCATCAAATCCTAAAGATATCTGAGCATCATCCTTAAAAATGTTCCTTCAGAAATTGTAGTGAGCAGCCTGAAATTTTGTGACAGTTTTTAAAAAAATAAAAAGGGCATTGTGGCTTACATATTATTTTTCCCACCTGCATACATCATTGTAATGTAACACAAATTACACATTGTGCTTGTTGTATACTTTATGACTATATTTTGATGCTGTTTCCTTTTGTATTATTAGATTATTTGATCCTCTTCTTTGGTTTTCTTCAAAGAGAAACGTCTATATATACCAGAGTGAATGATGTTTACATGATGCCGTCAAAATATTCTTTAATCCGTGTTTGATTTTTAAGATGAAATAGGAAATATGATTGGTAGCTTTGAGACATTAGAGAGTTCACTAGTCAATACAATTTATTTTAGTTCATGTGAATATAGTAACCCAAGTGGTTTCAGGAAAATCAATATTTTTATTGATAGGACATAATAACTTTATTATATATATTGATGAGAGAGTCTAGCAGCACTTATTCTCCTTTCCTTCACCTTCTATCTATCTACTGCTAGAGCACATATGTAGATCTTTATAGTGCGCAGTAATTTGAGAGACAGCTTGCCTAACATATACAGTTAATTGCTAATGTAAAGAAAATCTTTATAGGATATGTATATAAATGAACTGGATGTGAAATAGACTGCTTTTCAATCTAACAAATAATAGCAGCTTCTTGTGTTAGGCTAGGTGATGCTTTTAACTTACATGGCTCAAATTTATGTTTTCCAAGAAGAATGTCAATTTTTCTTAATGTTGAAATTCTGCATGCAAATATAACACAAAATCTGCTGCCTGTATATCAAGAGCTAACCTATCTACAAAATATCCTGCCTTAATATGTCCATTCACTTTTTTAATGGTGTTGACTTCTTTCAGTTTCATTGTTTTGTTTTCTTGACTGAATATTAAGCCTATAGAATTATTTTGCAGCCCTGAAAAGGTTGCTTACTAGTTTATGATCCTTTAGTTGATCTTTTGAAAAGGAGTGAACGAATGTGGAGTTTGAGTTCTTGTAATGGGTCTGCATATCTTCCAGCCATTTTTGACAGCAGGATTTGACATAAGCTATATTTTTTCCTGATCTCATCATAGGCAGATCTCATCATAAGCACATGTTTAAATGTCAGTTCCAGTGATATGAGCAAAGGTGGAAAAGAAAGTTAAAAAACTACTATTTCAGTTAACTTGCCTCAAATAATATAATCAAGTATTGGTTTTGAAAGGCAAATATACCACTCCCAGATGTTTATATTATAGAGAGTAGAAAATGCTTTTAAAAATCATTTCAAAATATTACTTTCACCAATTTAGTCATAAACTTACATGCAATATCTAGCACTTTCGGCCTTGAAATTTAACTTTGCCAATATATACACTATAGCTTAAATGGGAGGCAATCTTTCCCTAAAAGGCAGCTTATCCAGATGCACCTCTTTTATGTATTCAGAGACATGATTTTTTTCCTCATTTGTGGAGTAGATTCACTCACTCATTTGTGAGTGAATCTACTCTTTCACTGTATCTCTGCCACCATCTACTCCAATAGATGAAATGAATGTTGAAGCATGGACATATTGCACATTTCATTTATATGGAAAGCCTACGAGCTGATTGTTCCTCTCCATAGAAGAGAAAATAGTAAAGAATGAGAATTACATGGAGGAAGTGTGATTAAGGTGTTAACATCAACGATGGCTAACAGCAGATGGTTTACAGATGTATTACCAAGTGTGATTCCTGATTTCTGCTCCTAGACTGGATAGCATTAACATTATCTACATGCCTGAATATGCAGTCTGTCCCATTCAAAAGAAAGAAATACTTGTTAGAATTTTGCTGGTGACATAATTTCATTCCAAATAAATTTTGGTAACAACATTTTAAACACAAAGCCTTGTCTTAGAAGAACCAAATACCAGAAAACTGACCATTGATGACTCTGCTGAAAAGGATAGACATTTTCCAGTTGACTCTGGAAGCAGAAGCACAAAAATGATACTTAAACTGTAGATATAGAATTATGTACTCCATGTCTCTGCCTATTTAGCTTTTCTACAACTTCTCCAGGTAACTGTCACATACAAAGAGATTTTTCTGAAATGCATTACTGTACTTTTCTGGTCTTGGGATTATATTCAGAGTTTCACATCTTTATTTATCCATTGAATTTTAGTGCATGCTTTAAATGTATTGAAAATCCTTTAAGGAATACCTGGCAAACATTTCTTGCTTTTTGAACAATACTCTGTACCCAAGCCAAAATGATTGCCACCTTCTTTAAAGAAAAATCAATATATATATCATTCTCTCTCATATAGTATATGTATATGTATATGTATATGTATATGTATATGTATATGTATA
>BLBF01000004.1:78656411-78683110 GCA_015471245.1 Laticauda colubrina
GTATTCTTCGATGATGGCCTGCACCACTTCTCTGACCACAATGCTGATGGTGTTGTGTGGCACCCTCCAGCTGTACTGCATGCTTTTGTAGGTGGTCCCTGAGGCCAGGTGGCGCAGAGTGAGTGCCACCTTGAGCCCTGGTTCCAGGCTGGGCTGGAAGTTGGTGTTTGCCTTGGTCAATCTGGGTGTCAGGCGCTGCACAACTTCGTCAAACATGGCTGGAGGCATCCTCATGAAGTTCTGGAATGCCCGAGTGTATTCGCTCCTGAGCTCCACCATCAGCTTGTTGTACTGTCTGTACTCTGCTCTTCTCCCGACCCATTTTTGGACCCAGACACTTCTTGACTGCCTCTTTTTCTTCCTGTAGTAGAATTCACAGAGCCTGTAGATGGCTTTGTACTGTTGCAGAAGGATGGTGGCTGCCAAAAGGACTTTGGTACGATCCACGGTGGACATGACTGGATGCTGTGGAAGAGGAAGAGTCAGATGAAGCCTGCAGAGGTCTGCACAGGTGGGCTGCTGGTCTGAAAGTGAGATGCAGGTGAGTTGCTCCCCCTTTTTATAGGCAGTATAGGTGTCCCTTTGCATCCTCTAGGCATCCTCTAGGCATCCTCTAGACATCCTTTATATCCGAGATAGGTCCTCTCTGCGAACGTTTTTTCCGCTTTAAACGCTTTGTTTCCATGCTGCATCCATTCTGCATCCATTCTGCATCTGTTCCGCATCCGTTCCACTTCCTCCCTGCGTCCGGGCAGATGCGAGTCGCGCGAATGCGCAGTGGACCGCCAAGCGGATATCGCGGATGCGTTACGAATGCGTGATGGATGTGTAGCGGATGCAGAATGGACGAACTGGATACATTTTCTGCGCAAAAGTTTTAGGCAGCCCAAAACTTTCGGAGCGGATGAAACATCAATAAATGGATGCTGGACGGATAGGGAGTAAGCAAAACGGAGGCAGTGAGAACATCACGTTTTCAAACGGATGGCAAGGTTTTTTGTCCGTTTTACATCATCTTTGCATTCGTTGGTTCAGTGTGACATGGGCTTTACATTATTATTGAAAATAAAGGGACATAGTTGTGGCACCTGGGTGGGTGGACCATCGAGTCCTACTATGCTTGCACTGGAGGTTTATCTATCCCACAGCTATTACCCATCCTAAAAGTATCCCTGCCTATCCCACAGCTATTACCCATCCCAAAGGTATCCCTGCCCATCCAACAGCTATTACCCATCCCAAAGGTATCCCTGCCCATCCCATAGCTATTACCCATCCCAAAGGTATCCCTGCCCATCCCAAAACTATTACCCATCCCAAAGGTTTCCCTACCCATCCCACTGCTATCCTTACCCATCCCACAAGCATGTAAAGTCTTAAACCATTTCTAAAAGTTTCCACCAAGACTTTATTTAATAAAATAAATGAAGCAAGTGTTTGAAGCAAAGATAATCTTTATTAATAACAAGCTGTAAAAATAAAATGACCCAAGTCAAATGTCCAAAGCAAAACTAAAGTCAACAGGTAGCTACCCGGTCTCTGGTACTCTTCTTGGTCACTCTGAGGCGTGCCCAGTCTCAGGGGTGAAGGGTCCAGGTGCTGTGGAGGTGGCTGCTGCTGGAGTGCTGGTCTGAAGCGCCACTGGGGTGCCTGGCCCCAAGAGGAGAACAGGGGACAGTGTGTTGAGGAAGCTATCAGACAGCTGGCTCAGCCCCGTGATGTTGAGACCCCCTTCCTCTATGCCATGTGGTGTCAGCCCAAATACCGCTGACAGATGTACTGAGGCCAGGCTTGGCTGTGGGGTGGAAGAAGGAGCAGTATAGTGGGGATGTCTGGTTTGCAGCTGGGTGAGGACTGGCGTGGGTGGCATCTGTGGCATGGGTGGCATCTGTGGTGTGGCTGGCATCGGTGGCGTGGGTGGCATCGGTGGCATCAGTGGCACCGGTGGCATCTGATGTACCTGTGCCTGGACTGGGAAGGGCTACTCGTGCTGCTGGACCTCCTGGTAGCCGTAGCCTTGGTAGTTGAGGGCCTGTGGAAATCCTTGGATTGGGAGTGATATCACCTGGGGTGGAGGAGCAGACCTGGACTGGGTGGGAGCAGGTTCAGCTGGGTCTGGAGGGTTGTGAAGCAGATCGGTGATCCTGTCCTTCACCACCTTGTACTGGGGTTCTGCCATGTCGATGAGGGTCTGGTTGACATAGGTGAGGAAGGGCTTGCGGTTGGAGGATGGGTCGTCAATGTGTACCAGCTGAGAGAGGAGATTTACGCTGCTCCTGATGGTGTCTCTTATCTCCAGCAAGACAGTGTGGCTCTGCCCCTCCGGTTTGCCTCTCTGCCTTTCTGTGGAGGTGGAGCTGGGGGTGGATTCAGGTTGGGCTGTGTTAGAAGTGCCGTCTCCTTTCTTCCACTGCATCAGGGGGTCCTCCACGCGATCCGCCACGGGTAGTACAGCTGTCGGGGGGGGTCTCCATCATGGCACGCTCCACAGATACCTGCCTGGACACAGGAACTGACTCTTTGCCAGAAGAGAACTGGCTCTCAGCAGGCTGCCTGAGAGAGAGGGTTGTGAGAGGGGCTGCTCCTAGGTGGCGGATCTCACCCTCCAAGAAGCTGCACTTGGCCATCACATAGGTCTCTTTGTTCATCAGCTTGACCACAGCCTGGCCAGATTTCTTTTTTTTTTTGAAAGAATTTTATTAATTTTTAACAAACAAACATGTACAAACAAAACACAAAACATAAAAAACATAAAATATCTTTTTGGACGGCAGTTTGATCCCGAGTTACATCTTTTTGTACAGACATAAATTCAGGTTCATGCTTACTTTTATATAGCATTCCATTTCTTATTTACTATTTTACATTTTCTATATAGCTTCTCCCCTCTTTTCACACTCTTAATTCTATTATATTTATTTCATCTCAATTTAAATCATTATACTTATATCCTTTGTCTGTCCTGTTTCAGCTGTCTATTATCTTTTCTCATTAACACAAAATTTCTTCTGTAATGACTGATTGGAGTATAATGCCTTGTCATACTTATCCTTCCCCTAGTTTTAAAGCTTAACATAAACACATAATTTTCATTCGGATTCTGCGTAGTACATTCTAAAGATAGACTCAATATTTTAAAACAAGAAAAAATTTTTTTTTAAATATATAATATAATTAAAACAACAATCCATAGCAATTGAAATTATATTATTAAAATTAATATTCATTTAAGTCTTAAACATTTTACACAATCCTTTCTAAATAAGTATCATGCTTCTATGGGAACACTTATAGATTTTGCTTAGTTACTTCCCCCTATTTCACTTATATTTTAAAATATTATACAATGACAATGTTCCCATTTTTCTTTATTTCAATTCTCTCATATTTGATTTCATTTATTTTATTTAAAAAAAAAATTCGCTAAGTTACATTAAATATTTTGTCCCATTTTATAATCATATATTATTCCAATTTTCTAACATTATTTCAAATACAAATACAACAACACAGTCTTATGTACCTTTGCAGAATCTCTTTTTCAGTTATATGTTTACCCATTATCTCTAAATAAATTCTGTTTCTTTACATCTTGTTTCAAACCTTTGTAGCTTCTCTTCCCTTCTTTCCTCCCTTACTTCTCCACTCTACCCTTTTTACCCCCTTGTCTCTTAATCTCCACCCTCTTGTGTATTCCTCTTTTCTGTTGCTTTCTGATGTTGTGTCCACTTTTCACCTTGTTTTTCCCTTTTTTGGTTGTTTTTTTAAGTCTTAAATTCTCCATTCTCTTTCTCCCCTTTCCCCTTTCTTCCCCAAATAAAATTGCTTGTTCATTAAGGATGGTTTCTTCTTCATCCCAATTTTCTTGTTCTTGTAGTTTCTCATATGTAGAAATTGCCATTTCTAAAAAATGAAAAACAGAGCCAAAAGAATCCTTCCCTTCTTGTTTCTCTTGTTTATATTTTATAAATTCCATTTTCAGTTCATCCATAAGTAATGCCATTGTAAAAAAAAAAAAAAAAAATTAAAACGACCCAAATGATTTTAATCATTCAAATAAGAATTTCCAAAAGTCCCAAAGTCACCAAACAATCCAAATACACACAGTCTATTTCATTTAACACTTTCTTCTTTTTTTCACTTTTTTTTTCATTTTAATGCTTCAAAAAACTTCAAATTCTTTTTGACCTTCAATCCATCTGATAGAGTTGCCAATTATGATCCAAAATGGAAAAATCCAATAGTAAAAAGGCCCAAAACCAAAGAAGAAAAAGGATAAAATAAAAAGCAAAAATAAAAATATTACCAGAATTGAAATATACAAAAAGGCTGGCGAGTAGAGATTTCACAAGTATGTATATATATATATATATATATATGTATATATGGACTGCACACTGCACTTTATTTATTTATCCAAGGCTCTTATTATGACTCTCTTCTCCAGCAGCTTCAAAGCCAAGCCTCAAGTGTTGAAATATTGATAAGAGTCCAGGAAAACACCTGTAATAATATTTTTCTGTGCTTTCCCTCATCTAATCACATTAAAATGTCCTTGAGAAGGAGTGTTTATACATTTCTCCCCAATTCAAATAAAATACTTTCAAGCCTCTAGTTGGCAGTGTTGCAAGGTCTCTTAATACTTCCCCCCCCCTCCAGAAAGAAGAGTAATGTATACAAAACTCAGAGGAAAAGAAAACAAAAACAAAGGGCGCTTCTATCCTAAAGAAAATTAAAAAATCAAAAGAAGCATAAAAATATATATAAGAAAAAATTCAATCTAGTTACCTACAAAGTCACATTAAAGTCCTCAGAAAAAGAAGTAGTAAGGAAAGAATCCAAGCCTCAATTTGACATCACTTTAAAAAACGCCGCTCAAACAATTCCAGTCAAACAAAAATAAAGTCACAGGTTTCTTCTTTGTTCAGGATATCCTTTCAGGTCTCAACCAATTTACAATACAAAAGAGGTTTCTCACCCAACCGACACACATTCGCTCAAGCCACTTTCTTTTCGGAGCTGTCCCGACTTCAGCAGCTTTGGAGGCTGCCTTTCCACCGCCAGCAAAAGGGCTTCTCCCAGATCAAACCAGAGATTTTGCGATATCTCTCGGATCCTGGGACTGTGCCCTTCACAATCCCCGTCTCTACAGGACGGTTTAGGTCCGTTAGGACTGACCAGGGGCGAAAATATCAGCTGCGATCTCAGAGCCCCGAGATCGCAGCTGTAGCACCGAGACGAAGCTCCGCCTTCTCCAGCCTGGCCAGATTTCTTGAGGTGCAGCTTCCTGTACCAGGTGTGGATGTTCTTTCACCAGCCAAGGAGCACCTCCGAAGTGTAGCCCAGGCTCTGCGCCTTCTCTCTCCAAGCAGCCTGCTTCCTTTTGGTGTCTCGATAGAGCCTGTGTCCCTTCTGCCATAGATACTCATTCTCCCTCAGCCACTCCAGCACCTCCTCCTCATGTTCCTCTTCTATGTTGTATTGCCTCCTCTCCCGTTCACACGTCTGCCTCTTCCTCCCTTTGGCAGGGCCATATGGGCCCTCATGAGAGGGGCTTCGAGGTTGTAGGGACTGCTTCTCCATACCACCACCACCATCAGCAGCAACAACAACAGTAGCAGCAAAAGCAGGAGCAGCAGGAGCAGCAGCACCAGCAGCACCAGCAGCACAAGCAGGACCAGCAGGACCAGCAGGACCAGGAGCACCAGCAGGACCAGCAGGAGCAGGAGCACTGCCAGCAGAGTAAGCACCAGCAGGACCAGCAGGACGAGGAGCAGCGCCAGCAGAGTAAGCCCCAGCAGAAGCCCCAGCACCAGGAGCAGCGCCAGCAGAGTAAGCACCAGCAGAAGCACCATTACCAGGAGCAGTGCCAGCAGAGTAAGCACCAGCAGAAGCACCACCTCCAGAAGCAGCATCAGCAGAAGCACCACCACCAGAAGATCAAGCCCGTGCAGCAGAAGCCCCAGTAGAAGCAGAGTCAGGGCCAGGGGCTGGGAGGGTGGCCCTGTCCCTCTTGCCAGGGCTGGCAGCAGATGGCAGAGGCTTCCGTTTCTTCCCCAATGTTGTTCGGTTGCTGGCTGGCTGGCTGGCTGGCTGGCTGGCTGGCTGGCTGGCAAGCTGTGTCTGGAAGCAGGTCTTTCCTCTGAATGGTGACCTGCTTGGGAGCTGCTTCCCTTTATATCCGCGGGGCTGATGCAATGCATCCTCCCCGCATGTGCAGTGAATGCTAGGCATCCGCTAGGCATGTGCTAGGCATCCGCTAGGCTTCCGCTAGGCATCCACTCGGCTTCCACTAGGCATCTGCTTCATCCGCTCAGCATCCGCTCAGCATCTGCTGTGCATCCACTTCATCCGCTCGGCATCCGGTCTTTCTGTTCCGCGTCTGCTTTGGTGCGCTCCCCTGGAAGCCTTGCGGATGTGCCATCCACTCCCATCTGCTTCCATCCGCTAGGCTTCCGTGGAGCATCCGCTTTCCATCCGCCCTATGTCCTCCCCCCATCCGTTCCTTTCTGTGTTGTCCACTCTGGTTATGCAAATTCGGGGCACTTTTGAGAGTGGAAAAAAATGGATGGAACATTTTTCTCGTCCGCTGTGTCCTTTTTACAAACGTTTTGCATCCATCAGCCAGTGTGACAGGGCCTTTAGTTTAGCTGTGAACCAAGGTTTATTGTTATTATGTATTCACAGGTTCCGTGTAGGTACACATAGGCCTTTGCAGAAGCTGACATATGATGTTACAGTATCTGTGAGCTCATCTAGGTCTACAGAGGTCTCTTCAAAATCATTCCAATCAGTGCAATCAGGGCAAGCCTGAAGCTTCAGCATTGCCTCATCAGACCAAGTTCTCACTGATTTAATTGTTGGTTTCATGGTTTTAAGTTTTTGTATGTAGGCAGGTACAAGATGAATCATGCAGTGATCCCACAGCTGATCATGGTAAAGACCTATAAGCATCTTTTACTGTTGTGCAGCAGTGGTCTAAAGTATTTTTGACTCTGGTGGGACAATTCACATGCTGGAAATATTTTTGGAGCTTTTTCCTTAAATGTGCTTGATTGAAATCTCCTAAAATAATGGGAAGGGAATCTGTATGTTTGTCTTCAGCCTCCATAATTTCTTCAGCTAGTGTTCATCATGCCTTGTTTATACAAGCTTGTTAAGGAACATACACAGCTATTAGGAGAAATGACGAGAACTCACGTGGTGAATAAAATGGCTTGCAGTTGATATGTAAAGACTAAATTTTCATCACAGAATTTATACATGAGAGTTATATCCTGAGACCAGCTGTTGTTGATATATAAACATAATCCTCCACCCTACATTTTACCTGATGTCTCTTCAATTCTGTCTGATTTAAATATTTGAAATCTTGGGATGTATATGTTGTTGTTATCATGAATTTCTGCATTAAGCCATGTTTCAGTAGAACTTCTGACTTGTAGAAATCAGAATTGCATCTATTTAAAAAGAGTATTTCATCCATCTTGTTAGTAAGTGAGCATAAATTAGTCAGAAAGATTGAAGGGAGAGGGTTCTCCCCCCTGCCCTTCCTTAGTTTATTTAAAATTCCTGCCTTTAACTTCAAAATTTAAAATTTAACTTTAAAATTCCTGCCTTTTGCTACTTCTTTCATTTTTCTGTTGTAATCTCTTCCATGTTTGCAAAGGCGTAGTATGTGAGAAAGCTGCTTCTTAAAGAAACATTGCCCAATTCTTAGCAGATGGTCTTGTGAGTATGAAATCCATGGTAGAATTGCAGAGAATAATAAAGAATAAAGAAATCATTAGAGAGCATTTCACTGAGGCAGCCGTCATTGGTGCCATCTTGGATTTTTTTTGCCATTATTTTTGTCATGGCATATTATATCCATTGTGCACATATTCTGAACATCACTGGTCTGGTAATATATTAAACACATTTATTATGGAATAAGTTTTCACAGAAAAGGTAAAAAAGGCCATATGCACCTATTGCTGAAAGCAGAAGAAATGTATAGTCTTTATCATAATTTCTTATTGCCAATCTGCTTGTTTAGAAAAAATCTCTGCAAGTCATTATTGTTTCTGGCCATATCAATGATAATTGAATTTACACTGAATCTGCAATTGAAAGTCAACCTTACTAATTTGCTCCTTAGCTTTTTGAAGTAAGCTTCCTTAACTCTTTAGAATAAATTTTAGAAGACAGATGAGGCTGCAGTGAAAAAATCTCTCTCTCTCTCTCTTTGCAAATGGGAGCAAAGATCATATCATTATTGCCAATTCATTCTAGAAATGAACTATGTTTCTAAGTAGGATTGTGATATTCACTAAATTTGATCAGATACACTTTCTTGTGAGGAAACTATCCTACTGTCAATCACAGTACTGATTAAAATACTGTGCTGAAACACACATTTAATAATTGCTGGCTGAAAACTTCTGGTTTGCAGGGCTTTGGTAATGGCAGGAATCTACGATCATGTGCAGTTCCTGCTGCACTCACCGCTGGAGTGCCCCCGATCCAGCTGGATTTGGGGGCTATAGTTACCCCGTAGAGGTAACTGAAGATAGGGGAGACTCAGCAAGGGTCCGGGAGAATCGCAACCCCCCCTCCTCAGCTGGCTTAACTCCTTTTTCGGAAAGTAGTGGAGCGACGGTCAGTAATGGCCATCACAAAGAATGGATCATTTCATCCAGATAAGAATGTGCAGGAGGAAGCTGAGAAAGTGAAAGTTTTTGGCTAACCTGGATGACAAGTAATATTTAAGTTTTATTAAAGATACATCGTTCCCTATGAAGACGGAAAAAGCGATGGATGAAAGTAAAAAGGGAAAGTTTGTTTTTTCTCACTCTCCTTCCTTACGGTGATAGCAAATGAATGGAGAAATCAGAAAAACCCGTTTTGGCATCAGCAGGTAATCAAATTGAAAATTGAAGCTAAGGGGACAATAAAGATTTCTGAGCATTGAAAAAAAAACTTTTTTTGCTATAAGTGGGAAGGGAGAGGAAAAGAACTAACATTAAGATTTTCTTGGAGGAGGCTGCTTGGAATTTATAAGATTAGAGCGAAATTGTAACAAAATTTCTAAAAGATATATTTCAGCTGGTGCTTTATAACTGAACTATAACCCCAGGTTATCATTATTATAAGTTTTAATTATATTATAAACTTATTATTCTTTTTTATTTTATAATATAGTATGTAGCTTTAGAATGTACTAAGCAGAATCAGAATGAAAAATATATATTATTTTAAGTGATAAATTTAGGGGAAAGATTTAAAGGCGTCATACTTTAATCAGTGATTACAGGAGAAATTTTGTGTTAATGAGAAAAAATAATAAAAAATTGAAATAGAACAGACAAAAGAAATATGCATAATGATTTAAATTGAGATGAAATAAATAAAATAGAATTAAGAGAGTGAAAAGAGGGGAGAAACTACATAGAAAATGTAGAATGGTAAATAAGATATGAAATTGGATAAAAAGTGAGCATGAATTTTGAATTTATGTCTGTATAAAAAGATGTAACCCAGGACTAAGCTGCTTTCCAAAAAGAAGTTTTATGTTTTGATGTTTTGTGTTTTGTTTGTATATGTTTGTTTATTGAAAATTAATAAAAAAATTTTTAAAAAATAATAATTGCTGGCTAAAAAAATACAGTGCACTTTGATTATCCTTCCTAGCTTTCTTCTATTTAATTGATTTCTGGCAAGTTGCAGAATATGCTTGCCTTTTATAGAAAATCAGTTTTATATTGTTAAAGGTTGATATTTTATATTGTTAAATGTTCAGATGTGGAAAAATATAGTATCCTGACTTTTTTTTTTTTTTTTGGTCTTCTGTTCAGTTGTGTCTGATTCTTGGAGACTGTCTGGACATGACTCTGCAGTTTTGTTGGCAAGAATTTTCAGAAGTACTTGGCCATTGTCTCATTTCTAGGGCTAAGAGAAAGTGACTGGCCCAATGACACCCAGCTGGCTTTATGCACAATGTGGGAGTAGAACTCCTGGCCTCCCAATTTCTAGCCTGATGTCAAATCTCTACACCCAAGTGGCTTTCAGTATCAAGATAAGAACATTCATTTACAAATCTAACAGAAGCATGACTTAAAACCTTTGAGGCCCATCATTTGATAATAATTTATTCATCTTACAGAATTCAAATTATTGAAGTATGTTATGAAAACTTCAATTATTATTAATTATAATAATTGTTAGATTTTCTAATGAATAGATCACTAGAGATTCCATAAAGTTTTGCATGTTAAAAAATTCAGTTATTTTTTTTGAGTCTATTGGAATGTTTTTTCACTGGTGTCTGTAAAACTGACCCCCTGCTATTAATTTATGGAAAACACTTTATGAAACATATTTTTTTTTGCCCAGGTTGGCATTACAAATTGCAGCATGACAACTTGGTGGCATTTTGAAGGAGAACCTTCTTCCCCTGAGGAATTTACAGTACATATGAAATGATTGTTTGCTTTCAATTTTAAGGTAATCATTTGAATTGTATTTACAAAACTAACCATGATTTTGGACCCATTCTCTAGTCTGACTATAATCAAGCAAACAGTGAGAAATTATTATTCATATTTATTAGCTTGCTGATAAAGTCTAATTATCCTGTGATATATTTTTAATTTCCCTATATTGTTAAAATCATTAACACATTCTTTTAAACTCTACTATATTTCTTAAAGCAAATTCTGCAGTGAGGACACAAGTTACAGTTCTTTCCTAAGCCACACTGTCTTGGTAGCTGGAGAAGATTACAGTCTGTATTGGCAGAGATGATTAGCCATGGCTGAACTCTCTTTCTGCCTTTGACAGCCACCATAGAGAGTTTCACTAATGAACTGCTCTACTAGCAGTCTTTCCATCAGCTGGAACAAGTGAGTAGCTTGAAAACAGTTCTGTGACTGGCCTAGAGACAGATTTTTATCAGGAGAAGTTCTGGAGGATTCAGAAAAGGCTCTGATGGGTTGCTGATGACTTGTGGCCAGCAGGTTTCCTATTTATTTTGTGCATTGAAGGGTTACTTCACAAAATTGTCTTAAGGATTAGAAGCTGTGTATCCACAAGCTAGTGGGGAAGACAAAAGATGAACCTAGACTGAGAAACATATTTTTATAAATTGTACCCATAGGTTTAGCCCTTCCACAAGGCCATCCCAACTTAAAGATTAGCGGTGGATAAGGCTGAGATGCATAAGAAACATGAGGGCTGCCTATACTTCTTAGGTCATATTTAATGCACTCGTTGTTTAAACCTTTAGTTGCTGGCTGTAATCACTGAGCCATAGTTTATGTTCTGTGCTGGAACAAGAATAGAAACACTCTGGGAGCAGAAACTGGGAAAAATACTTGCAGCAAAGATAAAAGGTGAAGGACAAGTAAAATAGAATTGTCTCAATTGCTACAGAAGGAGAAGCTAAAAGCAGCAGTTTTACAGTGCCAGATTACAACCCCAGATTGTGTTCTGAGGCATGTTTCTGATTGGCTGACATGCTGTTTTGAAAATACAAGTACCCAAGCTGTAGAATTACTGCCAAGATTGTTTCAGCTTCTCACCAACAGAAAATACATTAGATTCTCTTCATGTTTAGACATTTTACTCATGCTACTCTGTGGAGGTAACATTTTAATGCAAGATCAACTCTGAGGCTGTTTTTCTTGGTCACATTGATGTATGTTCTTCCTCTCTTTGAGTCAGCAGATGAGAATGCCAGCATATTTTGCACTGTCCTGATGGCTCAACTCTATTCTGCCTCACTGATATCAAGATGCATCTTATGAAGATGGGGAAGAAAGTTGGTTGGCAGGCACCTTCTCTGCCTCATCAGGAGGGTATTAAACTAGAACAAAGAAGTGAGACAAGCAAAAAGCCAGAACTCAATATGCAGCCAAGAACTGGAGCCAAGAAAGCAGAATGGAAAAGGACAAACAGGATGCCAGGTGGAAAATTTGCGTTTCATAAGAAATTACAAGATAGAGCCCTCTCAAAATGTCAGATATGTCTAAATCAATACACAATGTATGAAAACTAAACAGGAAGATCCTAACTGAGAAAGACAAATATTATGTGATAGCATCATGGATATTTGATAGGATGTTATTCATGATTAGCACCCAACACTGGAGGGTTACAATTTATTCAAAGGAAATGGCAATGAATGAACCCAACAGAAAGGGTGCGGTTATTGCATGATAAAAAAATATACACACTTGTACAGAAATTCAGAAATCACAATGGACAAGTCCATTTGAAAGTACTTGGGTAAGAATATAGAGAAACAAAAATAACACTGTTGTGAAAGTTATTGTAGATTATTTGAAGAAGTAGAAGATGCAGATGAAGTCTTCATCTGTCAGTCTTTTAGAGACATGCAGTTATGGCAAAAGGGTATTTCATTTATTTTGATGACCATCAGGTATCTAGAGGGTTTCTACTGGAAAAAAATCAGAAGCTCCAGAAAATGTTGTCTGCTTTGGCTTCATTGATCCAAACAAGATCTAATCTCTGAGCTTAATTCTCACCAAAAAAGGGAAGAATTGTTTCAAGAAATGAAAGCGCTGGCACCTTTGGGTAAAGTTATCATATTATTTTTAATTTGTGACTTTCAGAGGAAGAGAACTGAGAAAATTAAACTTAAATAATAAGCATATAGAAATAACACTGAACACCAAAAGAAGGCATATGACGTCCAATGGCTTGAAATCCTTAAAGCCCATGTCACACTGCCCAACGGAGGCAAAAAGGAAACAGCGGATGAGCAAAATGTTCCATCCGTTGTTATCCGCTCTCAAAAGGGGCAAAAAGTTGCATAACCAGAGCGGATAACACGGATGCATAGAGGATGCAGGGCAGATGCAAAGCAGATGCGGAACAGAAGCCTAGCAGATGGAAACGGATGGGAGTGGATGGCACATCCGCAGGACTTCCGGGGGGTCTCAACAAAGTGGACGCTGAACAGAAAGAGCGGATGAAGAGCGGACACCGAGCAGATGAAGCGGATGCACAGCAGATGCACAGCAGATGCACAGCGGAAGCCTAGCGGATGCCTGGTGTTAATTGCGCATGCAGGGAGGATGCATTGCGTCAGCCCTGCGGATATAATGGAAGCAGCTCGGAAGCAGGTCGCCATTCAGAGGAAAGACCTGCTGCTGGACGGATTGGCTGCCTTGCCTGCCCTGCTTGCATGTCTGCCTGCAAGCCTTGGAGCCAGCCTTGGTGCCAGCCTTGGTGCCAGCCTTGGTGCCTGCCTTGGTGCCAGCCTTGGTGCCAGCCTGCCTGCCAGCCTTCCTGCCAGCCTTGGTGCCAGCCTTCCTGCCAGCCTTCCTGTCGGCCTTGGTTCCTGCCAGCCTCCCTGCCAGCCACCAACCCCACAACCATGCGGAAGCACAGCAAGCCTCAGCCATCTGCTGCCAGCAAGAGGGACAGGGCTACCATCCTGCCCCCTGGCCCTCACTCTGGTTCTGCTGGGGCTTCTGCAGCATGGGCTCACTCTTCTGGGGCTGGCACTTCTGCTGCTTCTGCTTCTGGAGGAGCTGATGACAAGCAGTCCAGCACCAGCCACCTCCACAGCACCTGCACCCTTCACTCCTGAGACTGAGCGACCAAGAGGAGTGCCAGAGACTAATTTTTGTCTTTTAGCTTGTTGTTAATAAAGTCTATATTTGATTCACACACTTGTTTCATTTTTTTTTTTTAATAAAGTCTTGGTGGAAACTTTTAGAAATGGTTTAAGCCTTTGCTTGTTTGTGGGATGGGTAAGGATAGCTTTGGGATGGGTTAGGATACCTGTGGAATGGGTAATAGCTGTGGGATAGGTTAGGATAGCAGTGGGATAGATAAACCTCCAGTGCAAGCATAGTGGGACTGTATGGTCTACCCTCCCAGGTGCCACACCTATGGCCCTTTATTATCAATAACGATATAATCAATCATCCACACATGTCAACATAAACACAACTCTTTATTAAATGCCCTGTTCATTGTAGGCCAACCAAACATACATGGCCCAATCTCATCCGTGTGATGAGACAGGCTGAAGGAAGCATCCATTAAGCATTTACCATCCTGTCTTGCCACTCCACTGCTCCAGCAGGGGAGTTGCACCAGTGTCTCAGGAGGTTGCGCTGCTTCTTCGCCTCATTTGAGGCTCTGTTGGGGCCTTGCACATCCTCAGTGTCTATCAGGTTTTGCCCTTGCCTCCATTCCCCAGGCTCCATGTCCCCATTGCCTTGTTGACAGTCCACAAGCCTGTTCTGCAAGACTGGGTAGCGGGTGCGCATGAGATTGTGCGGGATGCGGCAAGCTTCCACGATCCTCCCCATGGTCTCTGGGCGATGCTGCATGGTGGTGAGAAGTACCTGGAACCTGTTGGCCAGGATGCCAAAGGCATTCTCCACCACCCGCCTTGCCCTGAACAGCCTGTAGTTGAAGATCCTCTCTTCACGGGTGAGGTATTTGGAGGTGTAGGGCTTCATGAGATAGGTTGTGAGGGAGAAGGCGTCATCCCCCACGATGAATTAGGGAACATCTTGCTTGTCGTTGGGCAGCGGGTCTGGATCTGGGAAGCCCACCATGAGGTTGCCTTCCAGCCCCTCATTGAGGTGACTGGCATTGTATACCTGGGCATCTGAAGATGAGCCATTGCCTGAAGAATCGATGTACATGAACTTGTAGTCAGCATCAACCATGGTGAAGAGGATGATGCTGAAGGAGCCCTTGTAGTTGTGATAAGTGGACCCCGACTTGGCTGGAGCTTTGCAGGCCACCTGCTTGCCATCTATGGCTCCAACGGTGTGTGGGAATTTCCACTTCTGATACCACTGCTCTGCAACTTTCTTCCATCCTTCTTCAGTGGAGGGGTACTGGAGGAGCTCCTCCAGGTATTCTTCAATGATGGCCTGCACCACTTCTCTGACCACAATGCTGATGGTGTTGGGTGGCACCCTCCAGCCGTACTGCATGCTCCTGTAGGTGGTCCCTGAGGCAAGGTGGTGCAGAGTGAGTGCCACCTTGAGCCCAGGTTTCAGGCTGGGCGGGAAGTTGGTGTTTGTCTTGGTCAACCTGGGTGTCAGCTGCTGCACAAATTCGTCAAACATGGCTGGAGGCATCCTCATGAAGTTCTGGAATGCCCGAGTGTCTTCGCTCCTGAGCTCCACCATCAGCTTGTTGTACAGTCCGTCCTCTCCTCTTCTGGCAAACCATCTTTGGACCCAGACTTTTTTTGGGTGCCTCCTTTTCTTCCCATAGTAGAGTTCACAGAACCTGTAGATGGTTTCGCACTGTTGTTGAAGAATGGTGGCTGCCGAAAGGACTTTGTCACAATCCACGGTGGACATGACTGGATGCTTTGGAAGAGGAAGAGTCAGATGAAGGCTGCAGAGGTCTGCACCGCTGGGCTGCTGGTCTGAAAGTGAGATCCAGGTGAGTTGCTCCCCCTTTTTATAGGCAGTATAGGTGTCCCTTTGCATCCTCTAGGCATCCTCTAAGCATCCTGCAGACATCCTTAATATCCGAGATCGGTCCCGTCTGCGAACGTTTTTTCCGTTTTAAACGCTTTGTTTCCGTGCTGCATCCGTTCTGCATCTGTTCTGCATCCGTTCTGAATCCATTCCGCTTCCTCCCTGTGTCTGGGCGGATGCCAGTTGCGCGGATGCACAGCGGACGCCAAGCGGATATTACGGATGCGTAACAGATGTGTAACGGATGCGTAGCGGATGCAAAACGGATGAAATGGATACATTTTCTGCGCAAAGGTTTTGGGCAGTCTAAAACTTTCGGAGCGGATGAAACATCAATAAATGGATGCTGGACGGATAGAGAGGAAGCAAAACGGAGGCAGTGAGTACATCGCGTTTTCGAACGGATGGCAAGGTTTTTTGTCCATTTTACATCCTCTTTGCATCCGTTGGTTCTAGAAAGGATTGGAAATTCTATGACATGATATAATGAAGGTTTAATATTCTTCATAATATTGGGGAGAAATCTAAAAATTCTATTCTAAAATGCTGAAGAGAAAATTGGACATTTAGATGGCTTGGAAGGAGAACTTAATTAAAGAAAAATATCTTTGGAAGAAGATCATGAGGAATTCTGGAAAGATAGTTCATTTAAAATTATGAACAGTGAACATGGACATACATCCTGTTTATACTGTAAGTGCAAGATACAACTGAAGAAGTACATTCCACCCAGTAAAAGGATTTTTTTTAAAAAAAAAATCTGTAAGCAATTTCAGAAACAACATTACTGTTCTGCTTTCAACCTTCTAAGAAAAAGATACACTGAACTTATTTTGCAATAAAATAAGATAGTATTGCAATCCTAAACATTATAGAATTGTCCTTGTTGAACTTCTTTTTGATAATTTGCAGTTTTTTCAAAATATATTTAGGAATTTATAATATCTAACAAAGAAGGGATATGCAGCCATAACTATATGGATCCATAACCATATTGATTTTCCAACACTAGAGTCAATCTTTCAGAGTATTAAAATAAAATCTGATCAAAAAAGTCTAGACATGATTTATGACCTAGCTTTATGTTTGCAGCTATCATGCAGTGAATAATAGATGGAAGAATGGTAGTCAAGAATGAGATTTTATGTAAAAAAAACTAACAAGCCCATATGAAAGAAAAAAACATTCTACTTTCCATCTAACAAGGAATCTGTACTTTGCTAAATATGGAAGCAGTTTTGACTTTAACAAATATACAGGATTGTATATTTGAAAAATGAAAGAATAATTATTTGCTCAGTTTTTTTCTTTCCATCATGCCTTGGATATAACCTAATACCAATATTAAACCTGATAAGGTTCACTTTGCATGTTTGAAGATGCCATTTCACTCAAAGAATGTAATCTACTACAAATATCACTACAGATATTAAGAAGATAATCTAATACAGTTATTTAGACATTTGTCAAAATATTCCACTCCCTTTATTTCTTGAATCATTTGTATGAAAAACTATTGTTCAACATTCAAAAACAATTAATTATTTCCTAAAGCCCATGTCACACTGCCCAACGGATGCAAAAAGGACACAGCGGACAAGCAAAATGTTCCATCTGTTGTTATCCACTCTCAAAAGGGGCTAAAATTTGCATAACCGGAGCGGATAACACGGACGCGGGGAGGACGCAGGGCAGATGCAAAGCGGATGTGGAATGGAAGCCTAACGGATGGAAGCGGATGGGAGCGGATGGCACATCCACAGGGCTTCCGCGGGGCCTCAGCGAAGCGGACGCAGAACGGATACAGCGGATGCAGAACAGACGCTGAGCGGATGAAGCAGATGCACAGTGGATGCACAGCGGAAGCCTAGCGGATGCCTGGCATTAATTGCGCATGCGGGGAGGATGCATTGCATCAGCCCCGCGGACATAATGGAAGCAGCTCGGAAGCAGGTCGCCATTCAGAGGAAAGACCTGCTGCTGGACGGATTGGCTGCCTTGCCTGCCCTGCCTGCATGTCTGCCTGGCAGCCTTCCTGCCAGCCTTGCTGCCAGCCTCCCTGCCAGCCTACCTGCAAGCCTTGCTGCCAGTCAGTCTGCCTGCAAGCCTTGGTGCCTGCCTTCCTGCCAGCCTTGGTTCATGTCTGCTGCCAGCCTTGGTCCTGCCTGCCTGCCAGCCTTCCTGCCAGCCTTGGTGCCTGCCTCCCTGCCAGCCTTGGTGCCTGCCTTGGTGCCAGCCTTCCTGCCAGCCTTGGTGCCTGCCTTGGTGCCAGCCTTCCTGCCAGCCTTGGTGCCAGCCTTGGTGCCTGCCTGCATGCCTGCCTGCCTTCCTGCCAGCCTTGGTGTCTGCCTCCCTGCCAGCCTTCCTGCCAGCCTTGGTGCCTGCCTCCCTGCCAGCCTTCCTGCCAGCCTTGGTTCCTGCCAGCCTTCCTGCCAGTCAGCAACCCCACAACCATGCGGAAGCACAGCAAGCCTCAGCCATCTGCTGCCAGCCCTTGCAAGAGGGACAGGACTACCATCCCCCCCCCCTGGTCCTCACTCTGGTTCTGCTGGGGCTTCTGCATCACGGGCTCACTCTTCTGGGGCTGGGGCTTCTGCTGCTTCTGCTTCTGGAGGAGCTGATGACAAGCATTCCAGCACCAGCCACCTCCACAGCACCTGGACCCTTCACCCCTGAGACTGAGCGACCAAGAGGAGTGCCAGAGACTCGTTTTTGTTTTATAGCTTGTTGTTAATAAAGTCTAGTGTTGATTCACACACTTGCCTCATTTCTTTTTTTTAATAAAGTCTTGCTGGAAACTTTTAGAAATGGTTTAAGCCTTTGCATGCTTGTGGGATGGGTTAAGAGAGTAGTGGGATGGGTTGAGATAGCAGTGGGATGGGCAGGGATACCTTTGGTATGGGTAATAGCTGTGGGATACATAAACCTCCAGTGCAAGCATAGTGGGACGGGATGGTCCACCCTCCCAGGTGCCACACCTATGGCCCTTTATTATCAATAATAATGTAATAATTATCCACACATGTCAACATAAACACAACTCTTTATTAAACGCCCTGTTCATTGTAGGCCAACCAAACATACATGGCCCAATCTCATCCGTGTGATGAGACAGGCTGAAGGAAGCATCCATTAATCATCTATCATCCTGTCTTGCCACTCCACTGCTCCAGCTGGGGAGTTGCACCAGTGTCTCAGGAGGTTGCGCTGCTTCTTCCCTTCAGGTGAAGCTCTGTTCGAGCCTTGCACATCCACAGTGTCTATCAGGTTTTGCCCTTGCCTCCATTCCCCAGGCTCCATGTCCCCATTGCCTTGCTGGAGGTCCACGAGCCTGTTCTGCAAGACTGGGTAGCATGAGATTGTGCAGGATGCAGCAAGCTTCCATGATCCTCCTCACGGTCTCTGGGCAATGCTGCATGGTGGTGAGAAGTACCTGGAACCTGTTGGCCAGGATGCCAAAGGCGTTCTCCACCACCCGCCTTGCCCTGGACAGCCTGTAGTTGAAGATCCTCTCTTCACGGGTGAAGAGTCCGGAGGTGTAGGTCTTCATGAGGTAGGTTGTGAGGGAGAAGGCGTCATCCCCCACGATGAAGTAGGGCACATTTTGTGTGTCATTGGGCAGGGGTTCTGGATCTGGGAAGCCCACGATGAGGTTGCCTTCCAGCCCCTCATTGAGGTGACTGGCGTTGTATATCTGGGCATCTGAAGATGAGCTGTTGCCTGAAGCATCGATGTACATGAACTTGTAGTCAGCATCGACCATGGCAAAGAGGATGATGCTGAAGAAGCCCTTGTAGTTGTGATAAGTGGACCCTAACTTGGCTGGAGCTTTGCAGGCCACGTGCTTGCCATCTATGGCTCCAACGGTGTGGGGGAAGTTCCACTTCTGATACCACTGCTCTGCAACTTTCTTCCATCCTTCTTCAATGGAGGGGTACTGGAGGAGCTCCTCCTTGTATTCTTCAATGATGGCCTGCACCACTTCTCTGACCACAATGCTGATGGTGTTGGGTGGCACCCTCCAGCCATACTGCATGCTCCTGTAGGTGGTCCCTGAGGCCAGGTGGTGCAGAGTGAGTGCCACCTTGAGCCCAGGTTCCAGGCTGGGCCGGAAGTTGGTGTTTGTCTTGGTCAACCTGGGTGTCAGCCGCTGCACAAGTTCGTCAAACGTGGCTGGAGGCATCCTCATGAAGTTCTGGAATGCCCAAGTGTCTTCGCTCCTGAGCTCCACCATCAGCTTGTTGTACAGTCCGTCCTCTGCTCTTCTGGTGAACCATCTTTGGACCCAGACTTTTTTTGGGTGCCTCCTTTTCTTCCCGTAGTAGAGTTCACAGAGCCTGTAGATGGTTTCGCACTGTTGCAAAAGGTTGGTGGCTGCCGAAAGGACTTTGTCACAATCCACGGTGGACATGACTGGATGCTGCGGAAGAGGAAGAGTCAGATGAAGGCTGCAGAGGTCTGCCCAACTTGGCTGCTGTTCTGAAAATGAGAAGCAGGCAAGTTGCTCCCCCTTTTTATAGGCAGTATAGGTGTCCCTTTGCATCTTCTAGGCATCCTCTAGGCATCCTGCAGACATCCTTAATATCCGAGATAGGTCCCCTCTGCGAACAATTTTCCCGTTTTAAACGCTTTGTTTCCATGCTGCATCCGTTCTGCATCTATTCTTCATCCGTTCTGCATCCGTTCCGCTTCCTCCCTGCGTCCGGGAGCATGCGAGTTGTGCGGATGTGTAGCAGATGCCTAGCGAATATAGCAGATGCATAACGGATGCATAACGGATGCCTAGCGGATGCGTAGCGGATGCAGAATGGACGAACTGAATACATTTTCTGAGCAAAAGTTTTGGGCAGCCCAAAACTTTTGGAGCAGATGAAACGTCTATGAACGGATGCTGGACGGATAGAGAGGAAGCCAAATGGAGGCAGTGAGTACATCGCGTTTTCAAATGTATGGCAAGGTTTTTTGTCCGTTTTACATCCTCTTTGCATCCGTTGGTTCAGTGTGACATGGGCTTAAGAAAGGATTTGTTGTGGTGTACTGTTTTAAAATTTAAAAAGTGAGTAAAGTTGGCTATAACAATCCATGTGTTTGGTTATGTGTCCCAGTCTCATTAAGGAAGTGCTTTATATTTTTTAATAGTCATTTTATCTGTAAAAGGGAGTTTTCTGAATTCTTTTCATCTAAGAAAAAGAACTTTCTCGTTTATGAACTATTATGTATAACATCATTCTTGGTTTCAGACAATAATGATTCAAAAACATAATAGACAGTGGTGGGATTCAATTTATTTTACTAATGATTCTGTGGGCATGGCTTAGTGGGCATGGCAAAGGAAGGATACTATAAAATCTCCAGTCAGAAGTGGTATTTGTCAGTTATCCAAACAACTCAAAGTTTCCATTACCGGTTGAACAGAACTGGTCAGAACCTGCAGAATACCACCTCTGATGATGGGGCTCTGTAAGGGACAACAAGAACAACTTTTGTTTGTTGGTAATTTTCTTTGGTTGGAGTTTTGCCTCCTGAAAAATATCCTGGTCAGTGATGTTTTTAAAGCATAACAAAGTTTGAAAAACTCTAGTTCAAGATATGGCTTGTTCAAAAGCTGTACAACTCTATGTAACATTGAATACAAAAGACTACTAATTTTAAAAATGACATTTCAAGTAGATTCCTGGATATTTCTAAAGTAACCATCACCATGATGAATCATGTCTAGCCCTTCAGGTTTCTATTAAAGGTACAACGTAAACTGTCAACTTCTCATTATGAAGAAAGCAAAGACAATAATTTAACTGAGAAAACCAGTACATCTTTTTGTCTTTGCAAATATCTGACATCTTTCAGCATCTGTGTCCATGATCAATTAATGAAAGCTAAAATTTTGCCTATATTTTCCCTATGTAAACTTTTCTGGAAGCTTTTAAACTACAGTTTACACAACTCCATGTCCCCCCCCCCCACCCCACAAAAAAAAACACCAAACAGTTGATTGCAGTATATTCAGTACAGGTAGAAACTACAGAAAAAACATTTAATTCCATTATTCCATGAAAATAATCTGCAACAAAATTGAAACACACACATTCATGCTCTTATACTCATGAACTTTCTTTATACAAAATAAGTATAGAAAGAGAAGTTACAGTATCTATTATCTAGAGAAATCAGAGGAAAATGAGGCAACTAACCTCAGACAATCATTTGTAGCATAATGATTCCAAGGCCATTGATTTTATTTTATTGCATTTTCAATTATTTACCAGATAGGTAATTCATCTGATAAAAAACCACAGCTGTAATTTAAAAAATACACATAGCTATATGACCATCTTTAATTTAGAATAAATGGAAGCTGTGATATCATCAGGAGATTTCCAAAAATCCTAGATAAATTAAGGGAACACTGTAGAGATCAAGACTGCCTGAGCCTGAAGACAGCAGGAGTTCAGAAAAGCCAGAAATTTTGTTATCCTATGTGCTCATATCAAATAATGAGATTATAATCTACAACCAGCTTGTCTATAGCACTCTAATTGCTTTTATATGTTTATTCAGAAGTAAATGGATTGTGGGTTACAGCCTGAAGCTAGAACTCAACAAAACTTTAACAAGATATGCCACAGTAAGTTCTTTGTGGATCATACCCTGAATTTAAATGACTTAGACCTAATTTCCAAAGCTATTGGCAACCTCACTGAAATCTCCATCTTTCCCTGGAGTTGCTAAAGCAAAATGTGAACTATAGTACAGGTAGTCCTCATCAATTCATTTAGTGACTATTCAGAGTTAGAATGGCACTGAATAAAGTGATTTAGGACTATTTTTCACATTTATGAGTATTGGTCATTTGATCAAAATTCAGACTCTTGGCAACTGACTCAAATTTATGATGGTTGCAGTGTTCCAGACTCATGTGACCATCATTTGTGACCTTCTGACAAGCAAAGTCAGTGGAGAAGCCAGATTTATTTAACAGCCATATTATTAACTTAACAACTGTGACAAGTGGACAAAAAAGCTCTACAGATAACTATTAAAATTGCCTAGAATATCATCGGGCTCCAGCTATCAGCCCTGGATGACATCTTCATATCTCACTGTTTGAGGAAGTCGCACAACATTCTCAGAGACTCTCCCCATCCTGCTTACAATCTTTGTGAGCTGTTGCCTTCTGGATACAGAACAATTAAAACTTGGACCACACTTTTTCTGAACAGTTTTTATCCCAGAGCTATAATTGCACTTAACAATTAACTTAAGGACCACCATCAGTGAGCTGTTGGACAGTATTACTTGGTCTGTTGTGTGATTGCTTGTGTTTCTAGGGTGTGGGGAAATTTGGTGGGTGGGATGTGAGTTTGGGGATTGTCATGTGTGTGCGTGTTGGGTCTGGTGTCTGGGTGTTATGTTAATTTCATTGTATGTGTATACTGTGTATATACGTACCATGAAAAACAAAATATTAAATAAAGAAAGGCCATAAAAATGGGGCAAAAGTCACTTAACAAATGTTTTACTCAGCAACAGAAATTTTGGGCTCAATTGTGGTCATAAGTGAAGGACTACTTGTACATTTGTCCACCTGGACAGACTGCACTATCCAGTGATATACAGATGGCATAGACTAACAGCTATATTTCTCATTAGATTTTTTTCTCATTAGGTTTTTTAAATTAAAAATTATGCTGTTTTAGCTACAAATAACTAAGATCATGTACAAATAGAAAAAAAAACATATTTTAATGTCATTGTTAAAACAAAAGAAATCCCAGATGAAAACCTCCAACAAAGTATCAGAACCATCATCACACCTTCATCAGAAAGTTAGCTCTTACCACTAGATAATGCTTTAAAGCACTGGCTGAAAAAAAAATCAGAAAAGTTTCCATTCTGTTTAGTAGTTCTGTTATTGGTAGTAAATAGCATAATTTTTGCCTGGCCTTTCCTTGTGCTTGTATGCCAGGGTGCCACTGTATAATTCTGAAATGTAATCAATAACATTGAGGAGTATTGAAGTTCCTAAAAATAAAATAAGCTGATTTCCAGAAAAGTGCACCTTTCTTAAAGGAAAAGAGAGAGAGAGAGAGAGAGAGAGAGGGAAGGAGGGAGAAAGGGAGGGAAGGAGATATCTTATCTCATAAAGGCCGTGTCACATTGGCCAATGGATGCAAACCGGACACAACGGAAGAGAAAAATGTTACATCCGTTGTATCCGCGCTCAAAAGGGGTGAAAATTTGCATAATTGGAGTGGACAACACGGACGCGGGGAGGACGCAGGGCGGATGCAAAGCGGATGCAGAATGGAAGCCCAGTGGATGGCGCGTACGCAGGGCTTCCGGGGGGCCTCAGCAAAGCGGACACGGAACGGAAAAAGCGGAAGCAGAACGGATGCACAGCGGATGAAGCGGATGCACAGCGGAAGCCTAGCGGATGCAAAGCGGAAGCCTAACGGATGCCTGGCATTAATTGTGCATGCGGGGGGGATGCATTGCGCAAGCCCCCCAGATATAAAGGGAAGCAGCTCGGAAGCAGGTCACCATTCAGAGGAAAGACCTGCTGCTGGACACTTCGAGTTCCTTGCCTGCATGTCTGCCTGCAAGCCTTGCTGCCAGCCTGCCTCCAAGCCTGCCTCCCAGCCTGCCTCCCAGCCTCCTGGGCAGCCTCCCTGCCAGCCTTGCTGCCAGCCTGCCTTCCAGCCTCCTTTCCAGCCTTGCTGGCAGCCTGCCCTCCAGCCTCCCTTCCAGCTTTGCTGGCAGCCTGCCTTCCAGCCTCCCTGCCAGCCTTGCTGCCAGCCTGCCTTCCAGACTCCCTGACAGCTTTGCTGCCAGCTTGCCTTCCAGCCTCCCTGCCAGCATTGCTGCCAGCCTGCCTTCCAGCCTCCCTGCCAGCCAGTCTGTCTGCCAGCCTTGGTGCCAGCCTTGGCACCAGGCTTCCTGCCAGCCTTGCTGCCAGCCTTCCTGCCAGCCTTCCTGCCAGCCAGCAACCCAAAAACCATGGGGAAGAAGCGAAAGTCTCAGCAACTTGCCACCATCCCTGGCAAGAGGGACAGGGCCACTCTCCCGCCCCATGTCCCTGACTCTGCTTCTGCTGGGGCTTCTGCTGCTTGGGCTCGCTCTTCTGTTGCTGGAGCTTCTGCTGTAGCTGCTCCTGGTGGTGGTGCTTCTGCTGCGTACTCTGCTGAAGCTGTTCCTGGTCCTGCTGGTCCTGCTCGTTCTGCTCGTGCTCCTGGTCTTGCTGACCCTGCTGCTGGTGCTTACTCTGCTGCTGCTCATCCTGGTCTTGCTGTTGCTGCTGATCCTGCTGCTGCTGCTGCTGCTTATGATCCTGCTGGTGATTATGCTGCTGCTGCTGATGATGATGCTGATTATGATCCTGCTGGTGAGGATGCTGCTGCTGCTGCTGCTGATGATGATGCTGTTGGTGTGGAGGAGCAGCCCATACAACCTCAAAGTCCCTCTGATGAGGGCCCATATGGCCCTGCCAGAGGGAGGAAGAGGCAGACGCGTGATAGGGAGAGGAGGCAATACTTAATTGAGGAGGAACACAAGGATGAGGTGCTGGAGTGGCTGAGAGAGAACAACTATCTGTGGCAGAAGGGACACCGGCTGTACAGGGACACCAAGCGGAAGCAGGCTGCTTGGAGAGAGAGGGCGGAGAGTCTGGGCTACACATCGGATGTGCTCCTCGGCTGATGGAAGCACATGCACACCTGGTACGGGAAGCTGCACCGCAAAAAATCTGGCCAGGCCAGGGTTAAGCTGACAGAAAGAGAAAAGTACGTCATGGCCAAGTGCAGCTTCCTGGAGGGTGAGGTCCACCACCGAGGAGCACCAGGAGCCCAAATCTCTACCCTCTCTCTCCGGCAGCCTGCTGGGAGCCAATCCTCTGGCGGCCGAGAGTCAGTCCCTGTCTCCATGCAGGTTTCTGTGGAGTGTGCCATGGCGGAGAACCCCCGGGCAGGTGTTGAAAGCATGGTGGAGAGCAAGGAGGACTCCCTGGTGCAGTGGGAGAAAGGAGACATCGAGTCCACCGCTGCTGAAGCCGCATCCACCCACACCTCCACCACCACAGTAAGGCAGAGAGCCGGACCGCAGGAGGGGCAGAGCCACAAGGTCCTGGTGGAGATCAGGGACACCATCCGCACCAGCATAGGTCTCCTCTCTCAGCTGGTCCCCATCGAATCCTCCTCCTCCAATCGCAAGCCCTTCCTCAATTATGTGAACCAGACCCTCAAGGAGATGGCGGATCCCCAGTACCAGGTGGTGAAGGAGAGGATCACCATGCTGCTTAACAACCCTCCAGACCCAGAGGCACCTGCTCCCACCTAGTCCAGGTCTGCTCCTCCACCCCAGGTAATGTCCCTCCCATACCAAGGCTTCCCACACCCCCTCACCTACCAGGGCTACAGCTACCCCGAGGTCCAGCAGCACAGACAGCAGCCCTTACAAATGGAGGCACAGAGTCATCGGGCGACACCGCTGCCACCGGTTCCAATGATGCCACCGATGCCAACCTCGGCAGTCCTCACCCCACTGCAGAGCAGGCAGCCCCACTACACTGCTCCTTCCTCCATCCCACAGCCAAGCCCAGCCTCAGTACATCTGTCCTCAGTACTGGGGCTGACACCCCATGGCATGGAGGAAAGACCTCTCAGCATCGTGGGGCTGAGCCAGCTGTCCGACACCTTCCTCAACACACCATCCCCTGTTGTCCTCTCGGGGCTAGGCACTCCAATAACACCTCAGACCAGCATTGCAGCAGCACCCACCTCCACAGCACCTGGTCCCTAAAATCTTAGCCTGGGCACACACCTCCGAGTGACCAAGAGGAGTGCCAGAGACTGGCTGCCTGGATATTTGTGGACTTTATTTGGACACTTGACTTGGGTCATGTTTATTTTACAGTTTGTTGTTCAATAAAGTTTATCTTTGTTTCACACACTTGCTTCATTAATTTTTTTCTATAAAGTCTGGGTGGAAACTTTTAGAAATGGTTTAGCCTTTGCATGCTTGTGGGATGGGTTAAGATAGCAGTGGGATGGGCAGGGATACCTGTAGGATGGGATGGGATACCTGTGGGATGGGAAGGGATACCTGTGGGATGGGTTAAGATAGCTGTGGGATGGGAAGGGATACCTGTGGGATGGGAAGGGATACCTGTGGGATGGGAAGGGATACCTGTGGGATGGGTTAAGATAGTTGTGGGATGGGTTAAGACAGCTGTGGGATGGG
>BLBF01000004.1:78683120-78705317 GCA_015471245.1 Laticauda colubrina
ATGGGTTAAGATAGTTGTGGGATGGGTTAAGACAGCTGTGGGATGGGTAATAACTGTGGGATAGATAAACCTCCAGTGCAAGCATAGTGGGACTGTATGGTCCACCATCCCAAGTGCCACCCCTATGGCCCTTTATTATCAATAATAATGTAATAATTATCCACACATGTCAACATAAACACAACTCTTTATTAAATGCCCTGTTCATTGTAGGCCAACCAAACATACATGGTCCAATCTCATCCGTGTGATGAGACAGTCTGAAGGAAGCATCCATTAAACATCTATCATCCTGTCTTGCCACTCCACCGCTCCAGCTGGGGAGTTGCACCAGTGTTTCAGGAGGTTGCACTGCTTCTTCGCCTCACGTGAGGCTCTGTTGGGTCCTTGCACATCCTCAGTGTCTATCAGGTTTTGCCCTTGTCTCCATTCCCCAGGCTCCATGTCCCCATTGCCTTGTTGGAGGTCCACGAGCCTGTTCTGCAAGACTGGGTAGCAGGTGCACATGAGATTGTGCAGGACGCAGCAAGCTTCCACGATCCTCCTCATGGTCTCTGGGCGATGCTGCATGTTGGTGAGAAGTACCTGGAACCTGTTGGCCAGGATGCCAAAGGCATTCTACACCACCTGCCTTGCCCCGGACAGCCTGTAGTTGAAGATCCTCTCTTCTCGGGTGAGGCATCTGGAGGTGTAGGGCTTCATGAGGTCGGTTGTGAGGGAGAAGGCATCATCCCCCACAATGAAGTAGGGCACATCTTGCGTGTCATTGGGCAGCGGGTCTGGATCTGGGAAGCCCACCATGAGGTTGCCTTCCAGCCCCTCCTTGAGGTGACTGGTGTTGTATACCTGGGCATCTGAAGATGAGCCGTTGCCTGAAACATCAATGTATGTGAACTTGTAGTCAGCATCGACCATGGCGAAGAGGATGATGCTGAAGAAGCCCTTGTAGTTGTGATAAGTGGACCCTA
The DNA here is from genome assembly GCA_015471245.1 of Laticauda colubrina. Taxonomy (NCBI): domain Eukaryota; kingdom Metazoa; phylum Chordata; class Lepidosauria; order Squamata; family Elapidae; genus Laticauda; species Laticauda colubrina. The sequence continues at coordinate 78,684,089 of BLBF01000004.1, forward strand.
AGTTCGCTGGAGCTTTGCAGGCCACGTGCTTGCCATCGATGGCTCCAACGGTGTGGGGGAAGTTCCACTTCTGATACCACCGCTCTGCAACTTTCTTCCATCCTTCTTCAGAGGAGGGGCACTGGAGGAGCTCCTTCTTGTATTCTTCAATGATGGCCTGCACCACTTCTCTGACAACAAAGCTGATGGTGCTGGGTGGCACCCTCCAGCCATACTGCATGCTCCTGTCGGTGGTCCCTGAAGCCAGGTGGCACAGAGTGAGTGCCACCTTGAGCCCAGGGTCCAGGCTGGGCGGGAAGTTGGTGTTTGTCTTGGTCAACCTGGGTGTCAGGCGCTGCACAACTTTGTCAAACATGGCTGGAGGCATCCTCATGAAGTTCTGGAATGCCCGAGGGTCTTCGCTCCTGAGCTCCACCATCAGCTTGTCGGAAAGTACGTACTGCGCTCTTCTGGTGAACCATCTTTGGAGCCAGATTTTTTTGGGGTGCCTCCTTTTCTTCCTGTAGTACTGTTCACAGAGACTGTAAATGGTTTCGCAGTGTTGCAGAAGGATGTTGGCTGCCGAAATGATTTTTTCACAATCCACGGTGGACATGACTGGATGCTGTGGAAGAGGAAGAGGCAGATGAAGGCTGCAGAGGTCTGCACTGTTGGGCTGCTGGTCTGAAAGTGCGAAGCAGGCGAGTTGCTCCCCCTTTTTATGGGCAGTATAGGTTTTCCGCTAGGCATCCTCTAGGCATCCTCTAGGCATCCTCTAGACATCCTTAATATCCGAGATAGATCCCCTCTGCGAACGTTTTTTCCACTTTAAACGCTTTGTTTCTGCTAGGCATCCATTCTGCATCCGTTCTGCGTCCGTTCCGCTTCCTCCCTGCGTCTGGGCGGATGCGAGTTGCACGGATGCACAGCAGATGCCTAGCGGATATAGCGGATGCGTAGCGGATGCCTAACGGATGCGTAGCGGATGCATAATGGATGAACTGGATACATTTTCCGCGCAAAAGTTTTAGGCAGCCTTACTTCCTCTTTGCATCCGTTGGTGCAGTGTGACAGGGGCTTAAGCATTATATGTTAAAAAATATATATATATTTTGCTATTGGCTAGGCTAGCTGGGAAATTTGGAAGTTTTAGTTCCAATAATGGGAAGATCTGAAGATGGGAAGTCCCATTTTTACAAGAAAATATGGGATCCTATCTAGCTGTATTTCAGAAACATCAGATGCAAACTCCTTGATATTATCTATGATCCTCTGAAATATCAAAGCATGAGCCGTGGTGGCACAGTGGTTGGATGAGTATTGCAGGCTAATTCAGTTCACTGCCAAGAGTTTGAGGAGTTTGGCTCAAGGATGGCCCAGTCTTCCATCCAGATTGTTAGGGACAATATGCTGACTCTGTAAATCACTTAGAGAGGGCTGTAAAGCACTGTGAAGCAGTATATAAGTCTAACTGCAGTTGTATATTTCAGCTCAGAGTGGTCCATGGTGATTGTTGATTTTAAAAATGTCATGATGGAGATTATGAGGAGAAAAGAAACCCCATCCTTTTTTCTTGTGTTCCATGACAGTCATGTGTCAGGGACAGGGCTTCCTGTGATTGCATCATTTGACTTTTTTAAAATTCCTCCTTATGGTTGCCCTGTTGCTGCTCGACCAACTTGAATTGGCTTCCCCAGTTTTCTTCCTGTTAGTCTTCATCCAGTTTATTGCAATGAAGATTATTATTTAATTTCATAAGTAAAGTATAAATTCCAATGAACTCATTTTGCAACATGACCTAGAATTTCTTTCTGATGGAATATATGCCAAATTTTTAAAGGTTAATTCACTAAATCTGCAATACCTAAATATCATTGAGTAAAATGGAACCTCATTCTGAGTGCACAAAAAGTGTGTATGTGTGTGTGTATATACATCACTTTGGCTTTTTTTTCTTGCTATGTTCCATGATTTACTGATATAGAAAAAATATATATATTTATTTCATTTTAACATTGCATCAGTCTTTGGAAACTGTCTAAATGTATTCATATCCTGTTCAGTCACTTTTTGTATTTCATCACATTAAATCTACCATTGTAAGATATTGTCATTAAGATGTCAGAAGCAATTTTTCACTTAACCTTATTCTAGATACTGAATTTTTTAGATTATTATCCATATCCATTGGTCTTCTTTTTTTTTTTTTTGCAGTTATAACCGTAACTTCAAGAGTATTCTTATATCTTTTTCTTTCAGAGACTGGAATGTTTAAACAGATCTCATCAAAGAAAGTAATGACAAGTAATCAAATCTCATGTTTCAGAAAAAAACCCAATCTGTTCTTTGATGTTTGTTACCTTGCTTTCATTTAAAATATTCATCTATGATGGTTGCTGAAGACATGATGTAAGTCTCAACAGATCAATTATTACATCTGGTATGCACATGAAATTCTATAGGAAACATTCTGAATTTTCCCCCAAAAGTGGAATTCCAATTATAATCAGTTGTCGTTTAGTGTACAATTCAGCAACTATCTTCTTAGACATGTTTCCTGACAAATGTCCAGTTTTGAATTCAAGATAACAACAGAACAAAGGAAGAGCTCCTTTTGGTCATTTTTAAAAAATCAGATGAAGAATGCAGATTGCCAATAATAAGGAGCAGATGAAGTCAATGATATTTAACATTATTTAAAAGTTATAAAAATAAGAACAGCAGCAGCCTTTCATGTAGGCAAGCAGAATGGCATGAAAAAGGCAACTGATTCTCTTCATTTCATTACTCCTCTCTGACTGGGTTAAAAAGCTGCTAGCCAGAGCTTCCTTTGTACATGATTCATCCTGACGAAATGCACAATCAGGTTTCCAAATCCCATTCAAGTGGGAGCTATTGAGCAGGGTCATGAGATCATTCCAAAGTTTTTCTTTTATGTCTTTTCATCTGAAAATATACTGATCATTTTTGGCATATCCTGTTTTCTGCATGTTCATTCTCCACTGAGATCACCAAAGGCCAATTATAGGTTTTAATAATATATTTTGTTGTGATGATGGTTGTTCAGTTGCTAAGTCATGCCTGGCTCTATATGATCCCATGGATCATAGCAGGATAGACCCCCCCCATCCTCCATTATCTCCTACAGTAATCAGTTTATGTATAGAGAATGACTTATTATTCCAGTCTCCAGCAATAATTTCCCAAGACAGGACCACAATTTGCAAAAAGGCTGAAAATATCCATCATTTCCTGTGCTCTCTAGTAGACAGGTTAGGGACTCATTACTTTCACTAAACTTTGTTCTCAAAATTTCATTTCTCTTTGGATATCCACTTCTAGATCCCATGTTATTGTGGACTGTGAGCATGATCTGTTCAAGAATCATACAGCATTGAAGGTGGGCACCTAAGACTTCCTGAATCACAGTTTTGTTTTTTTAAATAGTCAGCCTGCACCTGTTTTTGTTCCTAAGTATGTTAAGTGTTCTTGACAATGGATATGAAATAAAGCTGAAGAACAAAGGAATTCTCATAGGATTTGAACACCAGTCTCACCTGAAGTTGAAAACCTCTCCTTTTGGATATGGACCAGATGGCTGGCACATTAAAAAAAAAGAAAAAAAAGAAACAGTTTTGATCAATAGTCTGAGGTTCAGTAAAAAGAACTCTAAAAAATGCCTGGAAGGCCAAGACAGCATGAGAACTGCTCTCACTAGCATTCTCAACTCTTCATTGATTGAGACACACATACTGTTTTGGTCATTAACAGTCTGTGTATTCAGTAGTCACTGTGACTCAAGGGGACACTTTGGCCTGTAGGAAAGCCCTAAAAGGTCAAGGCATCATCCTGTGAATGTTGTGCTTAATATTGTTCCTGAACATTCAGAACAACAGCTTATCTGTTTTCTTTTCATGCTGTTTTCTTTCCTTTTGTATAGCAATGTAAAATATGCTCTTCTTCTTGCCCTGGCTATTTAGATTTTCTATTTTAGACTTGGGTTGGGTTGGCTCTACTCTGTTCTGAATTCTTTAAATCATGAGGCTTCCTTAAATCTTAAAACATCAAAGGAGTTTCAAGTGCATGTAGTTCACCTCTAGTATTTAATAAACCATGATATATGCTTATGGCTTAACCATGCAATGGTTAAAAAAATGGGGCATGATTCTGGAGCAGTCTTGAACAACAGGAGGAGAGGGAGAAATCCATTTTTAACTACTTATACTTGCAAAAAACCCCATATAATCCTGCCATACTAGTTACATAGGTCATTACGCTGTAGATACACTCTGTGAGTTCTGTAATGAAGAAAGGTAAAGTGCAAAATCTAGACAAATGTCATTTATTTACTTACATGTTTATTGTGGGAAATGCTGCCTCTATTACTGAGTGAAATTTGATAGAATAAATGTTACTTCTTGGAAAAAATGGCCTGCAGAAAGTTTTTCTTCCTTACTTTAAATTTACTCATGTTTGCATCATGTTTTCATCTTTGTATAAATAGTGAAGTCTGGGATTCTTTGAATCCTGCAGGATTATTAATTTGCAGTTTTAATAGAAGGAGTCCCATTTGAATATCTGACCTTTGTAGCCACTTGGTGTTGAACTCTTGACTAACTCTTAGAAATTTCAGGTTCTGGGGTTGAATTATTGGTATATGTTTACTGACACTTGACCTGACACTGATTTAATTGAGAAACCAGGGGAATAAGAAAGCAGAAAGAAATGATTGTAGAAAAAGTTATTTCCATCAAAAGCTGCTCTAATGCTACAGTTGCAGAGACAGAGTTTTGTTGTGGGGCCTAGAGAAGTGTCCAGTGTCCTTTTCAGATTTCTTTGCCTTTCATCCTGACATGAATATGTATGATGCCAATGCATCTGTATGCAGCATAGACATTTGTATACTTTCTTTTCCTTCTTGTGTAAGTTAACAGAAGTTCCAGTTAAGTTTTCTTTAAAGATTGAGTTTAGAATTTTAGGGTTTTGCTTCAGATTACCGAATGAGAACTTTCTGAATAAACAGGTGTCCTGAAAGATCTGAACCACTGTTCATAGTAGAGCAGGGCAATCCTATATTCTTTCTTAGCATGCTGTGACATTAGAACTATTGGGACTTGTAAAATTTTGCAAGTAGAAAATATTTTGTTTAAAAAATGTTTATTATTTATTTATTCATGTCTGTCTCTGTCAAAGTCAGCATAAAATTCAAAGACTAAAACAATAGCTACAAACAATGATCTCTGATGCCAACATAGCCGAATTACAAATCATATTGGTACCAGAGTTTCCTTAACCTGGCAAAAACCTAGTCCAAATGTAAGTCTTCACAGTAACAGGGTCAAGCCATCCAGGAGGAGGCTGGTCCAATGTTGTCACCAAATTAGGCACAATTCTTGGGTCATTGCTTGACAGAGGGGGCCTGGAGCGTGCATTCTTTGCTGGATCTGGTGGAATGAGCAGAAACAATTAGACAAGTACAAACAGCCAGACTGCAGTGATAAGTAGCACCCTGGATTACATCTGGAAGCTTCCTGGCAGCTAGCACTCCTTGCAAAGTGGCAGTGTTACATATGATTTCTTTCATATCAGTGGAAAACTCATTCTATATATTAAGTCCAAGAAAAAGCCATAAAGCTATTTCTGTGCTCCAAGCCACTCTCTGTGTTCTCAATTTTCCCATCCTGAATAACTTAAATCTGACATCACATACGTGAGGGCTCTAGAGATTATAATGGTGCTTTCTCCTCTGTGGTTGGTGCTGATTTTGGATAGGAAAAAAATCTGACAATACAATGATCCCTGGGGCCTCAAATAGACATCCCCCTTTCTCAAATGGCACTCTATTATGTGGCCACTCTTTGCAATAGATAAGGTGTCATGAACCCATTTACATTAAAATGTAATGGAGTTCTTTTAGGTCAAGTTTTTTTTATTTAGTTAGTTAAATTTTGTATTGAACAAGCAACCATAGTGTAATGTATGGATTCTTCTTTTCTTAAAAAAGTCCTAGGCTTTTTTTTCTCATGAGCATTACTTGTAGAAGAATATTTACTTCAAAATGCATTTGACTTATCTTGTTAAATGATCCTTTTAGGCATACAATGAGATATTATGCAAAGCTGTTCTTGATGGGTTTAAAAGATGACTTCCTGACACCACTCTATAAGCAGAAAGTGTAATCTGCCCTTCTCTTGCTGGAAGTACCAAGACCTATCAATCGATTGGTATCTGCACACTGTCATTTGAAAACCTGTGACTAATTGTGGAAAGGTCAAGTTCATGAGTCAATTCAGAAAGGCTGCATTTCTCTGATTTGTTGATTTGATGTGTCCATGTGTCATGTTGGATTCAATGCTTTCTGTAAGGATATCTTATAAAACAATGTGGTAGAACACAGTTTGAATTCATTTTTCTCTTTCTAAAATTTGTAGAAATACAGCAGTTGAAATATTTTCTGGAATCTATTTCCAAGCATATATAAAAAAAACATCTACACATGCCAATGATATCATCAGCTCACCCAAGCACACTGTGGCCTCCCAACATCAAAGATCAGATTAATCTTATCTATACTTTATACTGCACTAATGCATTTTTTAAATGGGCCAGATGTCATTTGAAATATACATGTCTTGAACTTATTCTAAATATTGTTACATTCCAGTTAAAAACCTTTTGGCACTGTTAGCAATTAAAATTTGCCTCACCCTTCAATCTCAGTTCATATATGTCAAGGTCTTTAACTGAACTAATTCTGTTTATGTATATATGCTGTGATCACAGAAGCATTCCCAAGTACAACCCTACCAAAAATTAGGTCAATAATCTGTTGGTGGCAATGATTGTTTAGTAATTTCCTGTAATTCAATTAGAGTTTGAATGCTAGCCTGGGAATTTGGGACATGCTGATGCTATCTTACTTTTTAATTTATTAATGTTTTAATTATGCTAATTATTTACTGAAGAGGTGGTTTTATATTATTCAATTGAATAGACAAGAGAATGTTCAAGCTACCTTTGTCAGTTTTTTGATGGGATTGGCAATCAGACAAGAATATATCATTGTTAAGAAGCTAGAAATTTAAGAAGAATGAACCAACCATGTTCAGAACCATTTATTTCCCATACTATAGACAATATTACAGTGGGAACCACTAGAACTTATATTTATCAGGGGACTGAATGTATAAATCACCACTCAAGTTTTCCAGAATGCCTTGAATTTACACAATATTAGCTATGTGAGAATTCTACAAGATCTGAAATTTTCCCCTCAAATTATCAGTATATTGGTACAACAGCTCTCCTGGTTATGCTGAAGAAAGTCTGCACAGATACTACAAATATGTTTTCCATTGGAGCTAATCTGACCCTTCAAAACTTGGAGCTGATCCTTGTCTGACATTGCTAACATTTGGTTCTGAATTTTTTGAGGTAAGTTTAAAAATAACAATATTTGGTTTGCTATTTCAAAATATTTCCAATTATATTATTGAACATTCAGAGATTGTCTTTTTTTTAAAAAGCCAAGGAAGATGGTTTCTTGGCTTTAAAAAAAGGCAAGGAAAATGTGCAATTGGCAGGAAAGAATTCCCTAGATTTATGTTTCCAAGGTTAGAAAGTGGAAGAATTATTTAAGAAAATATTTGCTGTATTAAAAAAAACAGCAAAGGGGACTTTGACCTCTATTGCTTGCACAGAAGCAAGTTGTTCAAACACTCATTTTCATTAAAAATATGTTGTGCAGAGTGAAGATATTTAAAATTATTTGTTAGAGACTTTGCTAATGGCATTTCTTTCAGGTGACCAGGTAAAGAGAATTGATAAACCCCCAATTTTGAGGAGGTAAATGGATATATGGTTTGTTAAGCAGAATTGTGGACTACTAACCTCTGTGGACTTATTTGAAAGTTTGTTTTGATGGTAGGTCCAAGCTCTTCCACCTTTCTACTAGAAATAGGTTTCTATTTACTACCTGTACATTATTCAATTCATGGGATAACAGGATTCTTACTCACATGAAGGAAAATGAAGCTTCACTTTCAAACAAAATGGAAAAGTACATCCCCAATTTTGTTGCAAATGTCAAGTTCACAACCAGAAACTGCTTCTGAGTGCATTTTTAACTGGTGTGAAGTGACAGATTGAAGATATCACTTTTGGAAATGCTATAGGGCTCTAATTTTACAATAGTGAATGGCTCTTGTGCAATTGCTGAGAGTTAAGAGTTTTTCCTTGAACTTTTTTTTGTATCATTTGTTGGCACTGAAGACTTTTGCCCTTGGTCACAAAAAAAAAAAAAAAAAAAAAGAGAGAGCTGAGAGATGATAACTTCTCTCAAGATAATTGCACTGGCTTTGCACATCCTAAAAGGGAGTTTTTTCCAATCTGTCTCTCTGCTTGGATATTTCTTCTTCCCAATATTTTTGTCAGTGCCTACTCATATCAGTAAGTCTATAAACAGAGTATGTCAAAATAAAATTAGACACAGTCAATAGCATTCCCCTGCCTTCCAAACTCATGGTTTTGTTTTGATAGTCTTACCTATTTTGATAATTTTACTGGATTATTTTAATTTCCATTTTCCAGAAAAGAATGAACTGAGACCTCTACATTCTAGTTTTAGGCTCCCTTCCCCAAAATATGGGACTTCTACTTTAGATCATGGATCCTATGTATTATATTTTAACAAAAAATAACATAATTAAGAGCATCATGTCCTTAGAATTGTCACTAATATCTTCCTAAACCCATTTCTCTTAGTCTGAATTTTATTTATTTTATTTTTATCCTGCCCATATTATTTTTTATAAATAACTCAAAACAATGAATATACATAATATTCCTTCCTTTTCCTATTTTCCCCAAACAACTCTATGAGGTGCACTGGGCTGAGAGAAAGTGGCTGGCCCAAAGTTATCCAGCTGGCTTTCATGTCTAAAGCCCATGTCACACTGCACCAACGGATGCAAAGAGGATGTAAAATGTTAAAAAAAGCTTGCCATCCGTTGGAAAACACTATGCATCTGTTGTGTACTCACTGCATACGTGTTTCATACACTATCCTTTGAGCATCCGTCCACTGAGATTTCATCCGCTCAAGAAGTTTTGAGCTGCACAAAACTTTTTGAGCGGATGAACTTTCCGCTGTGTACGATGTAAATCCATGACATATGAGCAACATGTCCGTTTGTCATCCGTTAAATGTCTGCTGTATCCTCTCGGCATCCTCTGGACATCCTCGCAACTCACATCTGCTGCAGCTGAAAATGGAAAGAGGGAGAAAACAAAAGGTACACGGAACGTCTACACAGCGTTAGTAGGACGGAAATAGAAAGGATGAGCAGTGAATGGTTTGCATCCTATATGCATCCTCTAGGCTTCCTATGAACATCCCTTTAACATCCCTGCTACATACTACCCACGTCCGTTCTTTTCCTTTCTTTTCTGTTCTGTTTATACAAATTTTTGCCACTCTTTGGAGCGGATGACAACGGATGGAGCCACCCCCGAAATTTTGCTCGTTCGCTGTGTCCTTTTTGCATCCGTCGGCCAGTGTGACCTAGCCTTAAGGTGGGATGAAAAGCTCATGGTCTCCTGGTTTTTACCCTGATTCATTAACCATCAAATTATACTGGCTCTTTGGATTGTAGTGACAAATGGTCACTATTTTGACTATTTGTGATATAAACAAAACAAAACAGAATACCTCCCTCCCTTTCCTCTCTGACTAACTTCGCACATAATCAATTGGTAGTACTTATTTTTTTTCAGTGAGGAAAAGAATAAAACATGTGATTTCATAGTTTAGCTCATATTCATACGGTACTTACCACTGACATGACAGCTCTCTATCTCCATTTTTGTTTATCCTTACTATTTAAAATGGTGTATATACTTTGCATTTTAGTCAATTAATTAAATCTAATTAAAATCCACTAAAGTGCTAAATTTGAAATTTAAAGAGTTAATAAAACACTGCCATATGAGAGATAATTTTAGATTGAGGAGATTTTTAGATTTTGCTCCAATTTCTTATTATATTTTATTCAGCAGCCGTGACTATCACTAGGAATAGCTTTATACTCATAGTGATAAAGAATGTTAATAGTTCCACAGTCTCTCTTCAACTTCTCCTTTGATGATACTTAAAGAAGAGCTTTTCAGTCTGAAAGAATTACTGCCTGAAGCTCTTCCCTTAGAGATATAGCAGTTACAGAGCACCCATGGATTTGTTCTTTCTATGAAAATAAGTGGAATTTAATGTACAGAAATTGAATTTGAGAATTTTGAAGCTCTGATTACATAAATAACACATGTGAATCCATTTGTTTTTGTTTTTAACTGTTTGATAGATTTGCAAAAAACTTCCACATAATATATTCCAGGGTATGATACAGCAGATGAAATTTTTTCTGACTTATCTTTCTTTCTCTCCTTTTTTTTTTAAAATAAAAACAACTTCTGGTTGGAATCATGTACAAGATCTCAGAAATAATTTCTGTTTAAGTGTGTATGGAGAAGATGATTTGAGGAATTCATAAATGAGAAAAAAAATTGAACTGAGAAAGGAGAAAGGATTTTAACAGTAATTAATTTAAAATATTCAGTCAAGGGGCTGCCCAACTCCTGATGACTTTGCTGCTCAAAAATGTAACAATTAAATTCAACCTGAATGGTGATCAGAAACAAAATAAGGACAAAACTGGAATACAAGAACAAGATAGTGATCCACAACAACATACAGAACACATCTAATACAGCTTCATCTACCTACCCTCATCTCCTAGGAAAATAGCCAGGTTTTTAAGGCCTTCTGGAAAGCCATCAGAATTGGAGCCATATGAAGAGAGACTCATTCCAGAGAACTTCTCCATAAAATTATTTTATCTGCTATATTATGTTATTATCACAGGTTAGGGTTAGTGCTAGTGAACTTTTTCTTACAAACTAAGCTCTATCTGTTTTTTATTATGGCTATTTAACACTTTCCTACAAAACAAAATTTAGTGATTTTATAATGGCAAGTTAAAAACACCATAACAGGATAATTTAAAGAGAAAATAGGTTAGAATAGGTTGCTGAAATCCTTCTAAGAATTGTTACGTTGGGTCATATTGCTCTACTTTTCCATTTTTTAGTTTTTATTTTCTGGAGCACCCATTTGAAAATTACAAAATCTACTTTAAAGTATGCATGCAGATTTAGCCTAGCTAAGTTCATATACCTCTGCTTCCTTATACTCTCTCATAGTCTTCCACAGCTTTGTGCTGGGCATGGTCAAAACAGTTGAAATGTTGGCTGCAACAGTGAAATTATATATCTGACTGTTTTTATGTGCAGGTATGAATATTTTTCCCATTTTCTTTAAAATACATAAAGCAAAGACTTAGCTCTCCCTCCCCATGTAAGCTTGAGTTAAAATAACATTTATAGCAAGGTATGAAAGAATCTTACATGTTTGTGTAAAGTCACCCAAAGGTGTTGAGATAGGTACTTAACATTAAAAATAATGATCTTCTATTCATTGATTTTTTTTCACTAATTGTAAAAAGCTGCAATATGCCAAGTCTCCTCTGTCAGAATAGCTTCATGATTGCAAGATAACTTGTGTGTATTATGTTTTCATAAACAAAGGTAAATATTTTTTCATAAACATAAGGAAAAGTATGTCCTCTCATTTTAATTAGTAGAGAAAAATATGAATCACTTTGGGAGATCAAGAACAGAGCTTTAACATGAATTGTGAACTACCTTTGAACAATTACCAAATTAAACACACTGTTAGTTTCAACATTACAAATTGGAACAGGATTTGCAAGGGTCTTTATCCCTCATGGGAAAAAAACAGCTTTATTCCTTCCCCTTTCAATGAAAGAATTCTATAAAGAATCCTAAAAGTTACAAAATCATCAAATATTGGTCAGTGACGCTGGATTTACTTAGTTTTCTGTTTCCTTCCAAAAACATATAGTGATCCTGGAGATATCTCTATTTTGTGTGGCCCATTTTTTAAATTTTTTTTTTTAAAAATGGCAAGTGTCCATAGAGATTAAACTTTTATTAAAAAAACAGAAAAATGCATTGTCTACCAACAACGTGATCTCTTCTTCCTTCTGACTAATTTCTAATTTCTTCTAATTTTTTCTCTTGCTTTTATTTCATTTTGCTTTGAATTTGCATCCCCCTTCTTCTGTGTGAACAGGGCAATGTTGAAATAGAATGGACAGTTTCGAAAGCACCACAAATCATATGATTTTAATTTTATTCCTCTTAGATCAACACAGAATTTTCCTCCCTTTTTGTCTGTATCATGACTGATGGTGTAAGCTTGTTATTCTTTCTGCCATTATCATAAGCCAAACACTGGTTGAACAGATATTTAGTGCTTCTGATGATTGAACTTTCCTCTGTGCAACATCTGGTGTTTCCAGCAATTCTGAGTTGCTCCCTAGAGATATCTTTACTCATTACAGGGGCACACTAATTAGGCATCAAGAAAAACAGCAACCACAGAATCTGAATAAATGCAACCAAGTGCTTTTAATACAGTACAAATTTATATTCTGCTTCACTCAAGAACTTTCAAAACCAAAACCTTTTGTTCAGAAACAAAAGTTATACAGAAGTTATAACTTATACAGAAGTTATCAATTCTTGTTTCTTACAACTTGCCTCGTGGTGTAACCAGAACAATTTAGAACCGAACACACTCAAAACTGTAGAAATGGTGGTAGACTTTAGAAGAAACCCTCCCATACTATCACCTCTTACAGTATCAACAGTAGAGACCTTCAAATTTCTCGGTTCTATAATATCACATGACCTAAAATGGACAACTAACATCAAAAACATCATAAAAAAAGCACAACAAAGAATGTTCTTTCTGTGCCAACTCAGACAGCTCAAACTGCCCAAGGAGCTGCTGATACAATTCTACAGAGGAATTATTTTTTTTTCTAAAAATTTTATTGATTTTCAATAAACAAACATACACAAACAAAACACAAAACATCAAAACATAAAACTTTTTTTTGGAAAGCGGCTTAGTCCCGGGTTACATCTTTTTGTACAGACATAAATTCGAATTCATGTTCACTTTTTTTCCCATTTCATATCTTATTTACCATTCTACATTTTCTATATAGCTTCTCCCCTCTTTTCACTCTCTTAATTCTATTTTATTTATTTCATCTCAATTTAAATCATTATGCATATTTCTTTTGTCTGTTCTATTTCAATTTTCTATTATCTTTTCTCATTAATACAAAATTTCTCCTCTAATGACTGATTGAAGTGTGACGCCTTTAAATCTTTCCCCTAAATTTAACACTTAAAATAATATATACTTTTCATTCTGATTCTGCTTAGTACATTCTAAAGCTACATACTATATTATAAAATCAAAAAAATTAATAAATTTATAACATAACTAAAACAATAATGTACAGCAAATTAAGCTCTATTATTAAATCCAGTTTTCTAAATACAACAATACAATCTTATGTATTTTTGCAGAATCTCTTTTTTAATCATATTTTTTCCCACTATCTCTGAATAAATCTTGTCTCTTTACATCTTATTTTAAACCTTTATAACTTCTCTTGCCTTTTTCCCTTCCTTTCTTCTTCAATCCTGCCTTTTTACCCCCTTGTCTCTTAATCTCCACCTTCTTAATCTCCACCTTCTTCTGTATTCCTCTTTTCTGTTGCTTTCTGACATTGTATCGATTTTTCAATTTATTTTTCCTTTTTTTGGTTGTTTTTTTAAGTCTTAAATTCTCCATTCTCTTTCCCCTCTTTCCCTTTTCTTCCCCAGCTAAAGTTGTTTGTTTGTTAAAGATGGCTTCTTCTTCATCCCAGTCTTCTTGTTCTTGTAGTTTCTGGTAGGTATAAATCGCCATTTCTAAAAAATGGAAAACAGATCCAGAAGAACCCTTCCCTTCTTGATCCACTTCTTTTAGCTTTTTAAATTCATTTTTCAATTCATCAACAAGTAGTGCCATTGTGAACAGTTTCTTTTAGACAACCCAAATGTTTTTAGTCTTTCGAATAATGATTTCGAAAAGTCCCAAAGTCACCAAGCAATCCAAATACACACAGACTGTTTCATTTAGCACTTTCTTCTTTTTTTATACTTTCTTTTCCTGGGGTTATAGTTCAGCTCCAATTAAAATATATCTTTTAGAAGTCTTGTTACAGTTTAGCTCTGATCTTATAAATTCCAAGCAGCTTCCTCCAACAAAATCTTAATATTGATTCTTTTCCTCTCCCTTCCCACTTATAGCAAAAAAGAGGTTTTTCTCCCCCCAATGCTCAGAAATCTTTATTGTCCCCTTGGCTTTAATTTTCCAATTTAATTACTTGCTGATGCCAAAACGGGTTTTTCCGATTTCTCCATTCATTTGCTATCACTGTAAGGAAGGAGAGTGAGAAAAAACAAACTTTCCCGTTTTACTTTCATTTGCCGCTTTTTCTGTCTTCATCGGGAATGATGTATCTTTAATGAAACTTAAATTCCAGGGTATTTAAATGCTACTTATTATCCTGGTTAGCCAAAAAACTTTCACTTTCTCAGCTTCCTCCTGCACATTCTTATCTGGATGAAAGCTTCTTTGTGGCGTCCATTGCTGACCGCCGCTCCACTGCTTTTGGAAAAGGGAGTTAAGCCAGCTGAGGAGGGGGGTTGCAATTCCCCTGGACCCCTGCTGGATCTCCCTTATCTTCAGTTACCTCTATGGGGTAACTATAGCCCTCAAATCCGGCTGGATCAGGGGCACTCCAGCAGCGAGCGCAGCAGAAACCATGCACAATTGCAGATTCCTGCCACTGCCGAAGCCTTGCAAACCGGAAGCCTCTACAGAGGAATTATTGAGTCTGTCATCTGCATGTCTATAACTGTCTGGTTTGGTTCTGCAACCCAACAGGACAGACACAGACTTCAGAAGATAATTAGGACTGCAGAAAAATCAATTACTACCAACTTCCCTCCCATTGAGGACCTATATACTGCATGAGTAGAAAAGAGGGCTGTGAAAATATTTACAGACTCCTCACATCCCAGACATAAACTGTTTCAACTCCTACCCTCAAAATGACACTATAAAGCACTGCACACCAGAACAGCTAGACACAAGAAGAGTTTTTCCCAAATGCCATCATTCTGCTAAAACAAATAATTCCCTCAACGCTGTCCAACTATTTACAAATTCTTCACTACTATTACTATTAACCTTCTCATCACTCCTTAAGGCCATCCCCTCCCACTTGTGACTGTATGACTGTAACTTAGTTGCTTGTATCCTTATGATCTGTATTGACTGTTTCTTAGTATGATTTGATTGCTTATTGTACCCTATGACTATTATTAAGTGTTGTACCTTATGATTCTTGACTCTTGATGAATGCATCTTTTTTGTATACTGAGAGCAACTGTTTTCACCAAGACAAATTCATTGTGTCTCCAATCACACTTGGTCAATAAAGAATTCTATGCTATTTCATAAAAGGAAAGATGCATTACTGCATGTAAAAAGAGTGATACTTGATTTATCTTTGGTTGATTCTGCTCAGATTTCAAGCCTAGGATAAAGTGTAGGAAGATTTTCTAGGCTTAGATGTCTATCACAATGTTACTAAACAATAGTATGACTCATATTTATGTCTGACATTGGGATACAAAAAACTATAAAAAAACTATAATACACTTTCAATATTTATTTCATTATTTTGGTTTGTAATGGATGTATATACTCATATCTCTTTCCACACATATATTCAAATGCAATATATATATATATATATATTTATATATATATATATATATATATATATATATATATATATATATAAATGCAGTTCAGCTTCCTTTGGGTATTATCCCACGTCATTGTAATGCTTTTAAAGTTGTAGCAACATTTCAGCATTTTTCCAGATATGTGGTTGGGTCTGTATACATACAAACTCAATACAGAAGCCTGATGATGGCAGATGAGATTCTGCTGAAATGTTGCTACAACTTTAAAAGCATTACAATGATGTGAGATAATACCCAAAGGAAGCTGAACTGCATTCATGTCAGTCCCCGCGAAAACTTAAAAAAACAAATATATATATAAATATATATAAAAATCTTTGGTTATTCGGGTTTTCTCCCGTGTAGAATTGGAAGTATCTAGGCAACATTTTGATGAAGTCTCATTCATCACCTTCAGGCTTGTTTCTTCAGCTCTGTGCTTCTCAGAGTAATGTGAGCTTGCAGCTGCTTCTTCCTTTTAACTGCTAGTGGGGGGATGACTTGATTGGGTGGGGGTTTGGCTGTGTTCTGATTGATAGGGGGGTTGTCTGTGTTCTGATTGGCTGGGGGTGTGTTCTGCTTAGGTGGAGGCTTGGTTGTGCTCAGGTTAGTCTTAGTTGCTGGGGGATTTGAGCTGGTGAGCTGTGATCTTGTTGTTTGGCTTCGTGTTTGTGGTCATGCCACATCTTCATGGTGGGTGTCAGTTTGCTTCTTGTATGGGTCAGAGGGGTTTGAAGCGGGTAGTGGTGCAGCTGCAGTATGGCTTCTAGTTCGTGGTCGTGTCTCCTCTTCTGTGTGGGTGTGAGTCTTTTTTCTGCGTGGAAGTGTGGTGGTAGCATCTTGTGTGGCACTTGTGGGTGTGGGTCTGGTGTCATTCTTCATGTTAGGTACTCGTTTATTAATGAGGGCAGGTTTCCAAATGGTTGGTAGGCGGGAGGTATCATCTCGTTTATTCATGCTGTGTGGCCGTTTTTCCATCTCTATGGCTTCTCTGATTATTCTGTTGTTGAAGTGTTGAAGTGAACCGAACATATGTATATATATTCAAACATGACCGTGGACAACCATAAAACCCTAAAATAATATAATAAATAAAGATAAAAATATTAAACATCAAAAATGAACCATATAATCAATGAATATGACTTCACTTTGTCTTCTGTTTCCTTGCAGGAGATCAGCAGATAGACTATATGGAATATTCAGAACTATTAGACAGTGGATTCTGCATAGATGAACTAGGTGGATAATTGCACAGGGATGGAAGGCAATGCTGATCCTCTTTATTCTTAAACATACATCTCAAATGCTATCTGAACATAATTGTTTTTTAGAAAGAAAATAGTTCAGAGAAATAATGCCTATATTTGCAAAAGATTCCACAGCAACAGTTGCCAAAACTTCTTGTTTTACAACTTGGAGAAGTACTTCCCACTCAGTATAGATAACACTCAACCCGAAGAAAGAATGGTCTGACCTAATGTAAGATATTTTTTAAAATAATTCTCAGTGTTATCTTTTTTAATTTTCACTTCCACAAAAGGAATCTAACTGTAAAAAAGGAATTCTTCACAAGGCACAGTTTCTACCGTGCCATTCTTGAACTTCAGGTGTTTAGTGTGAAACAGCTGGAAATGGATAAAAGTCTATTTAGATTAGAATTTTAGTACACAATATTGACTGGGAGTATCTGAAGTGATCCTGATTGTTTTAAAATCGATTTATTTCTTCACAAATGTGGTGATCTTTATTCCCTCTACTCTCCTTGTCTTCTTTTTTTGGCAGATCATTCAAATTGGTTTCAGTATATGTGGATCCTGTGTTGTTGTTGTTTTTAAATCATATTCAGACTCAGATTTAGAGCTTGTTGTACTGAAATGTTTTGTGTTTTGGTCCTTTTCTTTCCTTTCTTTCAAAAAAACTTCTTTAACATCTGCTAATTATTCTAATTGACTGAATTGTATTAGAATAGGAAGCAGCACCTCTGGAGATGACAATGTCACAACAGTTTCAAACAATCTGAAACTATAAAAAAGAGTATGGTTTCTTTTCAAAAAATAAAAGCCAGGAGAAATAATTAGAAGTCAGCTAAAAAGAAACAATCATCTGATAATAAGCAAAGTTCTTTTTTTTCTACTATATAAATAAGCTTTTTTAAAAATGTCTCAATTGGAAGTTAAACATATACATGTCAGTTTCTCAGAACAACTGATTTATTGCATTCATTTTGTTGGAAATATATAACAAGTTTTATATCTAAATTTTATAGTATTGCAGCTGATCCATCTGTCCTGACTATTCGTGTACTGTCACATAATGAGTCTGTATTAGAAACAAATATACTCCCCCCCACTTTTTACTATGCATGTGGCACACAGGGCAATTTACTACATAACAGATGTAGCTAAGTAGTTGGGATCATGTAGTGATTCATTCATTTAAAGACAATCTGCTATGGTAATGTACAGGTATTTCATAAACAAAATTATAATAAAGAAAAAGTAAGCTTATTTCAACAATGGCTTGAAATTGCTAATTGTTCCACAGTTCCTCTGTGAATATTCATACTGTGTTTAGGTATCAAATAGGAATCTTGGTTTCTTTGGAAAATTGCATTTCTAATTCTCTGGTGCAAGCCACAATGATTCAATGGAAAAAAAATAATGAATAATTTTAACAAAGAGTGAAGGATTTTGTATTTCTGCACAAAACTGAGGGACAGCTATAAAGCACTTGTCATCAGCTATCAAAAAAGCACTGAGAGACTGACAGTTTCCAGCTATGACCAATGGGGGCAAATTCTATAATTGTAAATTGTTTTGTTTGCCTGATTTGAACAGCACCTCAATTTTTGTGAATAATATTTTATTCCCTCAATAACTTTGACAGAGGTAGACTAGTATCTCTGTGTCCTAACGATCCAAACACTTTCTCTTGGTTTCTTCCAAGATGGAAAAAAAGCAAATCAGGTGATCAGTAGAAAGCCAAAGATATGTTTATTCATCCAAATTTATGAAGGTTTTTGGGGTGGGGTGGGGGCTGTGCATAATTTGTCTTTGTTTTCTTTTATAGGGTTCTGAAGTTTAAACATGCAGCCAATTATCAATGAAATAGATACATTAGCTTATTACTGATGAGGGATAACTTACCTTAGAGCATAGCAACTTTGGCCCGCAGGCTGGATTGCCATGTCCACCCCTCATTGAGCAAAGGGGGGAAATGTTGTGATACATCATGTGAGATGTCATCGCAAGTTTTACACCCCTGCCTAAAGGCCCTGTCACACTGGCCGACAGATTCAAAACGTTTGTAAAAAAGACACAGCGGATGAGAAAAATGTTCCATCCATTGTTATCCACTCTCAAAAGTGCCCTGAATTTGCATAACCAGAGCGGATAACACAGAAAGGAACGGACGGGGGGAGAACATAGGGCGGATGGAAAGCTGATGCTCCACGGAAGCCTAGCAGATGGAAGTGGATGAGAGCGGATGGCACATCCGCAGGGCTTCCGGGGGAGCGCATCAAAGCGGACGCGGAACGGAAAGAGCAGATGCAGAGTGGACGCCGAGCGGATGAAGCAGATGCACAGCGGATGCTGAGTGGATGAAGCAGATGCAGAGTGGATGCCTAGCGGAAGCCTAGCGGATGCCTAGCGGATGCCTAGTGGATGCCTAGCGTTCACTGCGCATGCAGGGAGGATGCATTGCATCAGCCCCGCAGATATAAAGGGAAGCAGCTCCCAAGCAGGTCACCATTCTGAGGAAAGACCTGCTTCCAGACACAGCTCTCCAGCCAGCCAGCCAGCCAGCCAGCAACCCAACAACCATGGGGAAGAAACGGAAGCCTCTGCCATCTGCTGCCAACCCTGGCAAGAGGGACAGGGCCACCCTCCCAGCCCCTGGCCCTGACTCTGCTTCTGCTGGGGCTTCTGCTGCCCGGGCTCACTCTTCTGGTGCTGGAGCTTCTGCTGATGTTGCTTCTGGAGGTGGTGCTTCTGCTGGTGCTTACTCGGCTGCTGCTGCTTCTGGTGGTGGTGCTTCTGCTGGTGCTTACTCTGCTGGCACTGCTCCTGGTGGTGGTGCTTCTGCTGGTGCTTACTCTGCTGGCACTGCTCCTGGTGCTGGTGCTTCTGCTGGTGCTTACTCTGCCGGCGCTGCTCCTGGTCCTGCTGGTCCTGCTGGTGCTCCTGGTCCTGCTAGTGCTCCTGGTCCTGCTGGTACTCCTGGTCCTGCTCCTGGTGCTGCTGGTGCTGCTGGTCCTGCTTTTGCTGCTACTGTTGTTGCTGCTGGTGGTGGTGGTGGTGTGGAGAGCAGCCCCTACAACCTCAAAGCCCCTCTGATGATGGCCCATATGGCCCTGCCAAAGGGAGGAAGAGGCAGACGCGTGTACGGGAGAGGAGGCAATACAACATAGAAGAGGAACATGAGGAGGAGGTGCTGGAGTGGCTGAGGGAGAACGAGTGTCTATGGCGGAAGGGACAAAGGCTCTATCGTGACCCCAAAAGGAAGCAGACTGCTTGGAGAGAGAAGGCGGAGAGCCTGGGCTACACTTCGGAGGTGCTCCTCGGCTGGAGGAAGCACATACACACCTGGTACGGGAAGCTGCACCTCAAGAAATCTGGCCAGGCCACGGTCAAGCTGACGGAACAAGAGACCTACGTGATGGCCAAGTGCAGCTTCTTGGAGGATGAGATCCGCCACCGAGGAGCAGCCCCTCTGACAACCCTCTCTCTCAGGCAGCCTGCTGAGAGCCTGTCCTCTTCTGGCAAAGAGTCAACTCCTGTCTCCAGGCAGGTATCTGTGGAGCGTGCCACGACGGAGATCCCCCCGACAGCTGTACTACCCGTGGCGGAGCGCATGGAGGACCCCCTGACACAATGGGAGAAAGGAGAGAGCACTTCCACCACAGCCCAGCCCGCATTTACCCCCAGCTCCACCTCCATAGAAGGGCAGAGAGGCAAACTGGAGGGGCAGAGCCACACTGTCCTGCTGGAGATAAGAGACACCATCAGGAGCAGCGTAGATCTCCTCTCTCAGCTGGTACACACTGACGCCCCATCCTCCAACCGCAAGCCCTTCCTCACCTATGTCAACCAGACCCTCATGAACATGGTGGAACCCCAGTACCAGGTGATGAAGGACAGGATCACTGATCTTCTTCACAACCCTCCAGACCAAGATGAACCTGCTCCCACTCAGTCCAGGCCTGCTCCTCCACCCCAGGTGATGTCACTGCCCTTCCAAGGCTTTCGACAGGCCCTACCCTACCAAGGCTATGGCTACCAGGATGTCCAGCAGCACAGACAGCCCTTCCCAGTCCAGGCACAGATACATCGGATGCCGCCGGTGCCACTGATGCCACCGATGCCACCCAAGCCACCGATGCCACCCACGCTGCAGATGCCACTGATGCCAGTCCTCACCCAGCTGCAGACCAGACAGCCCCACTACACTG